>JAVXUP010000263.1:0-325000 GCA_033070095.1 Escallonia herrerae | reverse complement strand
GCGGTAATACATCTAAGAAATTAATATGATTCAACCGTAGACCCATTTAATGTAGCGGATAACAACGGGGCTCGAGAATTGATGTGTATTCAAATCATAGGAGCTAGCAATCGTAGATATGCTCATATTGGTGACGTTATTGTTGTTGTGATCAAATAGGCAGTGCCAAATATGCCCCTAGAAAGATCAGAAGTGGTTAGATGCATAATTGTACGTACTTGTAAAGAACTCAAACGTGAAAACGGTATGATAATATGATATGATGACAATGCTGCAGTTGTCAAAAAAATCCTTCTTTTTCTTTGAACCCACCCAACCAAAAATCCTCCAATTCTCAAAAGAGAATAGAAGAAATCATAATTTCATAAGACGACCTTTTTCTTTTCATATTGAAAAAGGAATAAGAATGGGAGGTGTTAAGCTTTTTATCATCCTGGCGTCGAGCTATTTTTCTGCAAGACCTCCCCTACAATATCGTCACCGCACTAGAGTTTAACCACCATTGTAAAGACACCACCATTTGACTCAAATTCAAACCCAAACTCACCCAACCATTTTGCCTGGGCTAGCATGTACTTTGATAAGGGATGGCTTGATAGTGATTTGCATAGAACGTGGCTTCTGTTCAGAACAACAATTTACTGCCCGTCATTTACTCTATTTGCTGAGAATGTGGCCTTTGTCCTGATGCAGGCAAGATTTCCTTGTCAAACCATTATGAACATTGTACAAGCTGCAGCAAACAATTATGAACATTCTACAACATGCAGACGAAGAGCAACAAATCTTGCAGGGAGCTCTAGAGTGAGATAGAGCCTAATCTACTTCCGTCATGACTACTCAATGAATATGAAAACAACTACTAAAGTTTAAGGAACACTACAACACAAGATAACTGCACTTTATTTACAAAATATGGCCATAGGATCATAGATGGATCATTTAGCAAGTAAATTTGCCGGTCATTCCCTAAGATAACTGCACTTTGACACTTGAAGGCCTCCTTCCCATAAAAAACCAAGAAACGATTAGACAATCCAGAAGAATTCTACCAAGAACGTGCCAATCAGTGTCTCATATGACTTACTTATGCAGGCTATTACATATTTTGCGAAGCAACCAAGAAATGATTGGAACAGAAGAAAAAAATGTCCATATCTAAACTCCAATAATGCGGTTTATGAAGAAAAGAATAATTGGAATGTTTGAAGATTAGCAAAACTTGGGGTTTTAGGTGAAACAAAAAGTAATGGCAACATGTTACATTCTCTAATTCGTCGTTCTTTGGAGTCATCTTAGCAATTTAAATAAATCGGGATAGAAAATGTGAATGTTAGAAAATCAATCATAACACCAACTTAGGTGGAGAGAGATAGATAGATAGACTTGAACATTCGCTAACTCAGTACAAATGACTCTTGATGGATGGCGTGCGAGGTGTGCGGCGGAGGTGGGCACTCGGGGCTGTGTGTGTGTGTGTGTGTGTGTGTGAGAGAGAGAGAGAGAGAGAGAGAGAGAGAGAGAGAGAGAGAAGGGGAGAGGTGTGTGGCTGATGGACGGAAGAGAAGGGTTACGGTGATTTTTGACTAATAATCTTTAGCGACGGATTTTTGAGCTATCGCTATCGCCTGTTAAGAAATTGCAAATTTATTAGCTTTTATCGATGAAATATGTCCGTCGGTAAAAGTCCATCTCTGAAACTCATTTTAGAAATATTCAGTACGAAAAAATCGACAAAAATGGAAAATATATAAAAACCACATTTAGATATGAATAATTCTGTCGATAAAAATCCGTCGATATATGTCTGTCACTAAAAGTCTTTAGTGACAGACGGTCCTATCCGTCAATGAAAGCCACTTTTAGTGACGAATTTTGTTACATTGCTAAAGAACCTTTTTTTTTCTTTTTCTTTGGGTTAAATACACGTTAGTACCCTGAAACTATCACAAAATTTAACTTGAAAGTCCCAAAGTTTAATTTTTACACATCAAGGTCTGAAACTCTAAATTTTCAATAAGTAAGAACATCCATCCATTTTCCTAACGATCCAGGTTTTTTGTCAGGGGCCATTTTGGGTTTCAATATTTTGGGCATTGTTGGGTTTCCATGTCAACAGAAAGGCGTTCTAGAAGCAGGGAGCCAAAACCAGAACCCGTGCCTCCACCAACAACATTGAAAACAAGGAACCCTTGGAGTCCAGTGCAGTTATCATCAAGCTTTCTAAATCGATCCAAGCAAAGATCGACAATCTCTTTCCCAACTGCAATAAATCACATCAGGTATTAGTATAAAATTTGACACGTGGAGTAGCAAAGGAACAACGATAGTGCTCGTCCATGTCAGACGACCTGTCGTACGTCGACGTCTCGGCCTTCAAGCCATTGAAGAGATCGGCCAGCGTCGGGCCCGACACGAGAGTTTCAGGTCACTTTTTCAACCTGGGCAGCCCATCCGGTTCTGACATCAGCGATTCAGGTCTTCCCGGTTTGCCTCCGTCGTCGCATGTCTTTAGATCTATTCCCCGACCGGTTGTTATAGCCCCTCTAGTTCAGCAAATCAAACCGGTGCCATCATCATCGACCACTACTGATCCATTCAAATCTCTTACTCTGTCTTTACCCAGATCCGGGTTGGAGACGTCAGAGATTTCAGATCAGCTGCTTGGTTAGCATCCGACCTAGTAGCCGTCTTTTAATCAAGTACCCTCGTCTCGGGGTGGTCAAAGCCCTGACTTGCGTTCAAGGGATGGTGGAAGGGATGATGGTCATGAGAGGGAGTTCTTCAATGCCGAGTTTTTTTGTGTGATGCTAGAGATGATCAGGAAGGAGGTGAGGAATTACATGGAAACCCAAAAATGCCCAAAAAGCCCAAATATTGAAACCTAAAAATACCCCTGACGGAAAAGCCTGGATCGTTAGGAAAATGGACGGATGTACTTACTTGTTGAAAATTTAGAGTTTCAGGCCTTTATGTGTAAAAATTAAACTTTTGGATTCTCAAGTGAGACTTTGTGCTAGTTTCAGGATACTAACATGTATTTAACCCTTTTTCTTTTTATAGTAATAGTGAGTTGCTTATAGCACATGCATGGGGCAAATTGCAAATGAAACCTTTTGTTTATGAAAATAAGGAAAGCCCATTGTAACGAATTACAAATACATCTTTCTCGTACGAAGATAACTTTTTGGGAAATTTATTACCAATGCCATACAACTGCGCAACGATTCTTTTCAATGTCAGCATTATTGATAAGCTTGCTCACTTAAAATTGACACAAAATCCATTCAGTCTTAGGCGGTGTGCTATTTTAAACGGCCTAAAGACCACGTTATTAAAAATGGTAATGTCATATACCATGCGATACCTAATCAAAAGAAACAATGAGTTCTTTGCGAACCATATTCCTAGTTAAATAAGATCCGTACAGTTTTGGGCTATGAATCTAGTGGTATTTAAATAATTACTTAATATTTAGGCTATAATAAATAGAGGTGAGTATCAAACCGTTTAAACCAATTAATTCGAATCATTCAAATTGATACAATCTAAACCACCAAAAAAATTTAACAGCCCGGTTTTACTCTTATCAAACCGACCTTAGTTCGTTTCAGTACGGTTCATGGTTCACTATTTAAAAATTAATCACAAAACCGAACGGAACCAAACCAAACTGACCTGCAATCTATTAACTCATACATTAATAATTTTCACATTTATGATACTAGGCAAAAGCATATAACCAAAACCTTAAAAGTAAAATAAAATAAAATAATTAGAGCAATTATAACAAAAAAATTCAGTATTAATTATCAATTGTATATTGACTCATTCTTTTTCATACATCAATTACAAATTAAAGGTATAATTGAATTTTCATTGTAATAAATTGTTAGAGTAATACTTATTTAGGTTAACTCAAGTACTTAGATATTGAATATAAATAGATTACATGTAATTTAAAGAAAATATAATTTCAATTTTGAATAATATTTGGATTCAATAGTAAGTGCAATGAGATAATTTTTTTAAATAGGCGCAAATTGATCCAAACCGACCAAATTATACTTAATTATTGTTTAGTTCATATTTTTTAAACTGATGAATAACAATTCAATTTATGATTAAATCTTCAAATTGAACTGTGCTCACCTCTAGTAACAAGAATCCACTCTCTTTTTTTTTGTTTTTGCCCCTTTCATATAAAGGTAAGAATTTGTGTTTTGTGGAAACAGCATTTGTAATTCCGCAGCAGGACATCATTCTCGTTGACTCTCCTTGGGGGCAATTTGTTAACCAATGCCTGGTATTGATTAAACGGAGCCATTTAATACGTTAATCAATGTCTTGATTTCTTTTTTGGTGAAAAGGTCCTTTTATTACCAAAGAAAATCCAACATCATCTTACATTCTTTCCACTCTATTATAATACTCTCTTTTCCTGTAAATTAATTTACATTAAAGCAAAACTCAATTTAGGAGTACTGTCATTGGCAGCTCCCAGTTTCTGCATAAATCCTTGTTTGTCTGAGTTGCCACAGGTCTTTTCCAGCTCAATACTCTAAAGAACACCCATTTCTGGATTTTGGCAATTATTTCAGAGCTCCCTTGTTGTTCCCCTGGAAATATTCTCTGATTCTGCTCTCCCCATATACTGTATATTGTACAGCCAAGACTAATTTGCGTAATCTAGCCCTAAAGCTTTTTCCCCTGAAGCTGTGGCAGGCATGTTGCAATATTGCAGTCCATATTGTGAAGTTTTGGTGTATTTGTAACTTTCTCCATACCTGAGACCATATTTCCTGTAGCAGCTTACAATTTCCAAAGACATGCTCTAACTTTTCCTAATCATTAGAGCATAGGTTGCATAAATCCTCATTCAGCACATTCCAGGCTTTAAGCTTATCTTTAGTTCTCAATTTCCTCTGGCACAATAACCATAAGATAAAAGCACATTTTGGTATGTGTCTAGGAAGCCAAATAACTTTCCACCAAGGTACTGCAGGACTTGTAGTTCTTAAAGTATTCCGGGCTGAGCTGATACTGAATTTACCATTTGGTTGAGGCAGCCATTTGAGATGATCTTCACTTCCATCAGCACTCTGATAAGTTGATAGTTGATCGTTTAAAAGCCTTAAGCTAGGGGATCTTAAAGGTATATTCCAAATACCCTGATCCTTTACTTCATTCACCTTCACATTTGGATCACTTGCAGCATTATACACAATTCTAAACCCATATTGATTCACAATAGGTCCATTAGGGAGACAATTATAGCCAAAACCATGTCATAACTCCATTCCCAATCTGATATTGAATGAGTGGTTGGACTAGACTTCTGAGTTTTATAATTTTCCTCCATATCCATGATTACTCCACCGGTGGTTTAAAGTACCAGAAATTATGGTCTTTAATGATATATGTGTGGCACCATTTGATCCATAGAGTGTCTTTTTTGGTAGTGAGATCCCATATGTATTTTACCATGGCTTCTTTATTCCATTCATGGAGTTTCCTTATTCCAAGCCCTCCTTCTTTTCTTGGTAAACATACATCCTTCCAGGCTACCCTTGCACCAGAACATTTGATGTCTTTGCCCTGCCAAATGAAACTCTTACTTTTTGCTTCAATGGCTTTAATGACTTTCTTTGGTAGTAAGAATATTGAACACCAGTAGACCTGCATGCTAGAAAGCACAGAGAGTGCAAGTTGTAATCTCCCTGCATAGGACAGATGCTTCACAGTCTAGGAATTTATCTTCTCTGTAACCTTGTCAATCAATATCTGACAATCTGAAGCTTTCAATTTGGTAGTAATTAGGGGCACTCCTAGGTATGTCACTGGGAAATGACCTATAGGTATTCCCAGTTGCTGACCAATTTCATAAGCCTTTTATTCAGTGATTCCTACTGTGAATAATGAGCTTTTATTCAAATTGGGTATAAGCCCAGAAATCTGCTCAAACTCATGAATAGCCTTCTTGAGAAGATCTATTGTTTTTGTGTGTCTACTCCAGCCATGATAAAAAGGTCACAGCAAATGCTACATGTGTTATTTTCAGCTCTTTGCACTTTGGGTGAAAGGTAAACCCTGGTTCCATTGCACTAGCATCCAATATGCATGAGAAAATTTCCATAACCAGCATCCAATGTCTTGATTTCAATGTAACTATTTCACAAATATTGACCAAACAGCCATTTAATAGGTGATTAGGGTTGGCATAAATGGACAAGAACGTTTGGGAGCACTGCCAACAACAATCATGAGTCCACTGATAGTAGGTCATGCTTGGTTGCAGAAAGGCCTGAACAAGCCGTCGGGGTCAGGGAATGTATTCCCAAAGAGATTTCCGTTCTAAGTGAAGTATGGCCCGAACAAGCAAGGCTTCCCATTAATTAATAACACCATAAAAAGCAAGGCTTCCCATGGTTGAGTTTATAACAACAGACTGAATTTTTTGCAACAGAAGGTATCATCAAATGTCATTGATGATTTTAACACGGGCGACAAAAATCATTTTCCTTGCAACTGGATGACACATAAGCCACTGGAACACTTTTGCTACAAAGGGGATTCAAATCCTTCTTATATACGGGATATTTTAGATGGCGGGCCTCAAGGTTTATGCCACTGCTTCTTACTTGAAAAAATAAGATTTAGAATTTATTGTTTAAAGTGCATAAGTTTGTGTGGTTGCTCCATCATTTCTATTAGTTTTGCCCTGGTCATAATTTGCTTTTAGGAATAATTTGTAAATATATAAATCATAGGGGAAAAGTCTGAAATCTCAATTTATGTTTGAGCCACAAAGTTGACCATATGAGTATAACAAAAAAAAGTTTCAAAAAAGTCATTATGCGATATTCCTACTTTGTTATACGTTGCTTACAAGGCTGCGCTTAATTTTCCTTTCGGATCTTTCTTTTCGTGGTGAAAAAGTTTCTTCGACTCTCAGCTATTTTTCTTGGTAGGGGTGGGGGCAGAATTTCAAGATTGTCATAACTACGCACAGAAAAAGCAGTTCAGGATGATGCCAAATAGGAACTATATTTTCATTAAGTGCACATCATTTGTTCAGGATAATGCTAGATATGAACTATATTTTCAGTAAGCGCATCCTCTAGAAAGTTATTTATCCTAAAAATGACATCTGGTCGGATATGAAATAGCCCGGACCGAATCATATGTTTATAGCAACATTTAATTACATATGGAATTTTTTAAAAAGCGATTGCGAATATTGCTCATGAGTACAATATTAGAGAGAGATTAAGGCTTTTAAGCGGGTGCTTAATTTGGGTTTATGATAACCTACTTTTGTCTATGGGGTAGCCCTAGTAAATAAGATAAATACACTAATTAATTAGTTAAGCAGAAACCTACTTGAACAGATCTAAAAAAAATAATGTTTTGTGGGGGTGGCTAGGGTTCTCGCAATAAAGAGAAGCAATAATAGTGGAAGAGGCTGCTAGGTTTGGTTAAAAGAAGCTAGATGTTGAAGAATTGGTAGCATTTAATTAATTTTACTGGTTCGGTTTAGCTAATTGCTAGTAGCTGAATTCTTTACGGTGGTTTCTTCAATTCCTGGGCTCTGCAACTGTTATCTTGATGTAGGCAGTGGCTTTGGTTTCAATGGCTACTGCAAGCAAAATTGATAAAGAACCCATATACGGCTGAACATAAACATGATTATATTATTATAATTCTGTTTTATGTGGAGCAGTATGTCACGGACCGATTAAGAAGGAGGTTATTTTTAGAGGTTACGTCATGCGGGCACTTATTAGGCGCTTACGAGACGCTTACTTGGCAATGGAAGAACAAATCTTCCGGAAGGTTCATGACTTCTCTACGGTCTACACAACATTTTTGTACATAGTAGGGTATTCTAGAGAACTAGTAAGAGGCACTCTAGTAGAGAAATGTATGGAGGCTTGTAAATATTTAGAGAGTGTTCTAGATAGTGAATGTAGGCAAAAGGATGGGACATATCTCCACCCTCCGTTGAGGAGGTGGAGTAGTGTAAAGCCAAGGCCACACTTGGCCAAGGCATCCAAGACATCTTTGTACTCAAGCATTGTAAGTTTTCTCCAAGTAATATAGTGGAAATTCTTCCCCAAACCCTTGTGTTCCTTTGTGAATTTGCTTCTAACATCGCCTAGCTCGAGGGTTAGGCTGACTTGTGCACAGGTGGGGACTTGATAGCTAAGTGCCACATGGTCCGACTTAGGAAAGTCGTTAGTGCCGTGACAAGTAGCAATAATAGCTCAGTTCTCCACCAATCCGTGCACAAAACCTCAGTTTGTTTTGTAAGCATCACAAACAGAAGCAAAAGGAAATCTGGGTTTTGACTTTTGACCTTTTTTGCTAGGTGGGAATTAAGCTTTTCTCCGGGGTGAATACTAGAAATATTTCATTCGTGATTTAATCTTTTCAAAAAAAATTTGTAAGCATGGCATGGGAAAAATGTAACAAGTGTGGCGAGGCAAAAAAAGGGTTGCGTTTGGGGGTCTAGACAAAGATCTTAATAAACGATATATTTTTCAGAGATGCCTTTCCATGTTGATTTTCGGGAAGAAGCGGCAGGGACGCGTGTCTAGTTAATCGCTATAGAACGATGAATAAAAGAGATCAAAATGTCATGTGAGGCAATTGAAAAGGCTCATCGTGATCTTTCTACCGTACGCTTTGAACCGTGAAGTACATGTGAGGGGTTTCCTAACATTATCACATTCAATCTACTGCCATGGGAGTTGATATAAAAGGCTCAATGGAATCCCTTTCCGTCACAGCTTTCATGCTCACTCGGCCTCCCATCGTCTTCAAACATTCCTGCTCAATGATCCTCCGCCAATTTGACCTGACCGGATATGTGGGCAAAACGCCACCGTCTGTTACACGGTTGTGCTTGATCCTCAAAAATCTCGTAATATTATGAAGTGTCTAACTTCACGAGTCCTTGATGCCCCATGTCCCCCTTGTCATAAGAACCTGCAACAGCTTCTCCCCCCACATCAGGAACATTAACCCACCGGTGATGCGGTGCAAGAACCGTCCCAGCAGCAGGACCAAACCCGACAAACACCACGGCTGACTTCTTTGGGAGGACCTCGCCCAAATGACCTTCATGTAGACATACCTAATTCTGGGCGACAAAAAGATGCTTGGAAGATCATTTGAGGCTGCGTCCGGGTCAGCCTCCTCTTCCTCAAAACCGTAGGCCAACGTCACTATGCCCTGCACCAAGTGTGCGTTGACGTTGATGAAGGCAATGGAAGGCAGAGATCCGATTCACCCGAACACTGGTTACATACAATTTTGGGCCCTTCGCCACTTGGGTCCTCCACCTTGGGCAACGTTGGTTTCTCAGAAAAAATAACAATAAGGTGAGTAAAAGAAGACATAAGAGAGGTGGGTGTTGGGGTAAAAATCAGATTAGCTAACAAGGCATCGTCAAGTATATTGCCAGGTACAATCAATTATATGGTAAAATTAAATTAAGCAAAAGGGAAAATTGGTCAGACGGCCATTGAGCAGGAAAGAGATTTGAAGACGATGGAGGATCCAAGTGGCGAAGGGTCCAAATCTGTTTGATGAAATTGATGGTCGTGGTGAACCGGATCCCTACCTCCCATCTCCTTCATCAACGTCCACGCACCGTCCATGCAGGGCATAGTGACGTCATAGTGCAGGCATACCGATTCTGGCATTAGAAGAAATGAGGTAACTTACTTCACTTATGACTACTCATGGATCTGAAAACAACTACAGAAGTTAAGAGCACACTACAACATATGACTTGAGATGGGATGCCACATGGTTACGGTACGACAAGTGGTTAATGGCCCAGTATTTTCAAAATATGGCTAGAGGATGCATAGATGACCCATTTAACAATTTTGATTGCCGGTTACAGTCCCCAAGATAACTGCACTATGACACTAGAAGGGCTTCTTCCCATCAAAAAACCAAGAAACAGTTAGACTGTTCAGAAGAATTCTACCAAGAACGTGCTAGTCACTGTCTCATATGACTTATTTATGTAGGCTATTGCATATTTTGCGGAGCAACCAAGAAACGATTGAAAGAGAAACGTGTACTTGGAATGTTTATGAAGAAAGAATACTTGGGATGTTTGAAGATTGGCAGAACTTGGGGTATTAGGTGAAACCAAAAGTAACGGCAACATGTTATCTTCTTTAATTCGTCGTTCTTTAGAGTCGTCTTAGCCATCTAAATGAAATAAGGTAGAAAATAAGAATGTTAAAAAATCACTCATAACATTAACTTATGCGAAGAAAGACATAGAGAAGAACTTGAACATCTTCTAACTTAGTACAAACGACTCTTGATGGGTGGCATGCGAGGTGGGCGGCGGAGATGGGCACTTGTGGGTGTGTGTTGAGAGAGAGAGAGAGAGGTGTGGACAAAAAGAGAAGGGTTAGGGTTGCTTACGATTTATACCCTTTAGCAACGGAGTTTGGGCTATCTCTATCGGCTGTTAAAAAATTGCAAATTTATTAGTTTTTACCAACGGATCATGTTTTAACTGTGCGGATCTTTTTTTTTGTAGTGATAGTGAGTCGTTTATAGTACATGAGCAAAATTGCAAAAAAAACTTTTTGTTTATTAAAATAAGGAAGCCCATTGTAACGAATTGCAAATACATCTTTCTCGTATGAAGATAACTTTTTGGAAGCTTATTAGTAATGCCATACACCTGCGTAAGCATTCTTTTTTATTTCAGCATTAGTGATAGTCTTGCACACATAAGATTGACACAAAATCCATGCAGTCTTCTTAGGGGTGTGCTATTTCAAACGGCCAAAAGATCACGTTATTAAGAATGGTGGTATCATATAACATGCCATACCTAATCAAAAGAAACAATGAGTTCTTCGCGAACAATATTCCTAGTTAAAAGATCCGTACAGTTTTGGGCTATGAATCTAGTGGTGTTTAAAAGAATGACCTGAGACATAGGCTATAATAAGTCCGGTGAGTATCAAACTGTTCAAACTGATCCGAACCGCTCAAACTGATCAAATTTGAACCGTCAAATTTTGGTTTTATTTTTTTTTCAAACCAACCTTAGTTCGTTTCTGTACGATTTATAGTTCACTGTTTTCAAATCGATCACAAACAGAAGCAAACCAACTTGCGATTCATTCATTCATTTATTTTCAGTCACATACATTAATAATTTTTACATACAGGGTATTGAGCAAAAACATATAACCAAAACCTTGAAATTAAGAGAAAATAAAATAGATTGGATTAGTCATAACACAAAAAGTTAGTACTAATTATCTGCTGTATATTGACTCATTCTTTTTCGTATCTCAATGACAAATGTGATATGGTTCCGAAGGATGAACCGAATATGGACAGTTCCAATAAGATTTCATTCTTGAACAAAAATTCATTTTTTGATTTATTTCATCTATTCCATGACTGGAACGGGGGGGGGGGGGGGGGGGGGATACCCGTTACACCACGATTTTGAATCAGAATAGAGATTTCAAGAAATGACAGATTTATTCACTCTATCAATAACCGAGCCGAATCTGGTGTATCATAAGGGATTTGCCTATTGATTCCTACGGATTGGATCAAAAATAATTCTTGAATGAGGTATTCAACTACAGAGATGAATCGAAAAAGAAATCTTTATTGGTTCTACCTCCTATTTTATGAAGAGAATGAATCTTTTTATCGAAGGATCAGAAAAAGGTGGGTTCGGATCTCCATCGGGAATGATTTGGAAGATCCAAAACCAAAAATAGTGATATTTGCTAGCAACAACATAATGGAGGCAGTCAATCAATATAGATTGATCCGAAATCTGATTCAAATCAAATATAGCACCTATGGGTACATAAGAAATGTATTGCATCGATTCTTTTTAATGAATAGATCCGATCGCAACTTCGAATCTAGAATTCAAAAGGATCAAATAGGAAAGGATACTCTGAATCATAGAACTATAATGGAATATACGATCGCTTTTCGCATGTCCTCAGAAATTTAAAGTAGGGGCAAATTCTCTCACCCGAAAAAAATAATAATAATAAATTTGTTTGGAAACAAGTGTAATCACTTTGGAATTAAAATAAACACCCTCCTAGAGACTTTTTGAAGACACGTGTTTGAACAGGGAAAGTAGTATATTAGCTTTGATTTTAAAAAAAAATGACATTAATCAACCAATTACAGTTATTATATATATATATATATATATATATATATATATATATATATATATATATATAAAATAAACTTTCTCTAGAAGAAACCATCAACTAGAGAGTGAAAGATATTTAATTCATAGCAATATAAAAACTACATCTCTTGTAAAATGTTTTCAGGGAGCTTTATTATGAAAAGACTTTTTTTTCTTTTTCAATCAAGTTAATTGGTTCTCAGTTAAAATGTTGTCACTAATCTTTCTTTAATTTAAATATATATATATATATATATATATATATATATATATATATATATATATATATATATATATATATATATATATATATATATATATATATATATATATATATAGCACATATGATAATACAAAAAGGCAACAAAATAGCCATACTATATCGTTTAATTGTTTTGACATTCTTTTTCAAAAAATATTGAGAATCATGAATGTTCTTTGATGCCTATTACTTAATTTTTTTTCACATTAAAATTGTTTTTAACCATTTTTACACCTTTTACCGCTTTCAACAAGTGTTTCCGTAATTTTTTCCGAACAAAAAATAGTTTTGCTAAAAGCTGAATAAAGCTATTTATTGAACTGTTATTGAACTTTTTGAAAGTCAATCACAAACGGTTTCTAAATCATGTTTAAAATTTATATTAATGCAATGCTTATGATAGTTGTAATACTTCTTTTTTTTTTAGAGGCTTGAGTGAAACTCGGTGTTAATACATTATTGGTGGAAAAGTTTTCGTAGTCACTGTGCATATTACAAAGAGAAACGTTGAAAAAAAACATGAGTTTCATTATCAAATGGGATGAGAACATTTAATGTGTCACGTTAGTTAAGATACCCAACATGACAAATAGTTCTGATATCGAGCATTTTTTATTATCAACTGAAAAAGTATTAATTGGCAGTCATGATATGATAAGAACAACGAGTATAAGTCCACTTTTACACGTGTTAGATTTTTAATAAAAATTTATATAAAATTTTCATGACGAATAAGTCCAATGAAATGAATGAAACACTTTTATGAGTCCAAAGAAATGTGGTAATTAATAAGGTACCTCCCGACTAGGTCAACCAAAACAAGAGGAAAGAGATGTTGGTTTCATATTAATTTTTGTTATTTTTAGAAGTGTACAAATGATTAAGATGGAAGATAAGGTCAGAAGCTGTAATATTTGGTCCAAGAGAACCTACAGTTGTAGTAATAAAAGGAGTAATTTAAGTAATCTGAACTTAGTAAAAATTGAAGGTGAGAGAATATTTCTAACTCATCGCATAGGTAGATAACCTCTCATTTGTGCTTTTATACAGTAGACATTCTCTTTATTTTTCTTTGTTAACCAATTTTTTCTCCACTCCATTTGCTTTTTCAAAATTTCAAACCATTTGAAATTTGTTCCCAACCTATTCTGGTCTCACCCAAGGGGCCACTGGGGTCCCGTTTTGCACAACACGTCACATATTCAACGGTCAATTTTTTAAAGCTTTCAACCAGTCAAAATGTGCACGCTCAGGCCACGTGCATTTTTCATTGACTTTTCGCGTCAATTGATGACTCAATTTATTTTTGTCGCCAACGTAGCGACTTTGGCACCACCAACACTTAGAAAAATATGCACAAGTAGGCTTGGCGCGACTCCCATCTTGAGAAGGTCGGCCACTCCCTTAGCAGAGAGCGGGGGTCGGCCGCCTTCCTTAACGGGGGGGGGTTGGCCACCTCCCTTACAAAGGGGTCAGCCACCCTTACCTTGGAGCTCGCGGCCATCTTTCTTTTACACATTCAAGCACCATCTCTGCAATGTTCACCCATCACCCACGACCGTACGACGCCCGTTGTCGCCCGTGCGCCATCACTTGCGGGTGATAGGTGAGATCTTTAGTAATAAGTAGAGATGGTGCACAATTTGGTAATAAGTAGCGATGGTGCACCATTGAGACCTTTAGTAATAAATAGTGTAATGATATTTTTGGAGACCTTTAGCGACAATTTGGTGAACATTAAACATTATAATTTTTAGCAAAAAATTTTAGAAAATCATATGCTATAAGTTAAAGGATGTAGTATAAGTGATACCGATTTAGGTCCTTAGTGACGATTGGCATGACCGAATTTTATCAGTAACTTCTAGCGACGAATATAGTAACGGGGTTGGATAATACCCGCTAAAAATTTTTTAGCACATAAAAGCTTCAAAGTAATTTCCTTAGACCTTTTTAATAATAATGAAAAAGGCTTCAGGTAGACCGCGTATAATTATCAAATTAAAAAGCGGGCGTTATTTGTAAAATTCCAACCTAGGAATTCTTCTTTATATATATATAGACACACACACACACACACACATTACTATATGGGTCAGCCGACCCTAATTCCTTCCATACCATCTGGAAAATGGCTGAGTGCAAGGAGGGAGCAGCCGCATCAAAAATTTTCTTCTCTTTCTAGAGCTCGGTTGAGAGAGAAAAGGATCCTAAGGGAAAGAAGGAAGCAAGCAGATTTACTGACAATCGATTCATCTCTTTCGGTAAGATTTTTGTTTAATGTACATGGTTATATAAATACACACACACACACACACACACACATATATATATATATATATATATATATATATATATATATATATATATATAAGGGTGCAAACTACATGGGTTTAGAGTGTCGTAGGAGAATTTGAGAGAAAAAGGGGGCTGACGCAGAATAACTATGGTGGTGCTGTGCATTTTGATGGTCATGTGGGTATTCCTGTGGCGTGTACGAGTTGAGGGAGACGGGGAAGGGAAACGGCCGTAGGACAGCTTGTGCGGCGAGGGTATCGTGTGTGGACTGCCGTGTGCGTGAGTGATTGCGGTGTATGCGCGTCGCGGGCGTTAGTGTGACTGCATGGGCTGCCAAGGCAGCCATATATATATATATATATATATATATATATATATATATATATATATATATATATATATATATATATATATATATATAGGGAGCTGATCCATTGATAGCGCTAGCATACTGGGTTAAGTTGCTAGCGCGATCAGGCCGTCCACGTGCGATCTGTGGACGGTCCAGATCTTTTTTTTGCGTTTTTTTCAAATATGTCCGCTACATTATATAGCGGACAGATATTTTTACCATATTACCCCTAAGTCTGTCCGCCACATAATGTGGCGGACGACCAAAACCCATCTTCTTCTTATTTTTGTCAGAGACTATTGGAATAATAGCAGCCCCCATTCTTTTCTCTCTCTCTCTCTCTCTCTCTCTCTCTCTCTCTCCCTCTATGTCTGTCATCTCCTCTCTTCTCCTCTATTCTCCTCTTTCTATTGCTTTCTTCTTTCTTGCTTTTATTCTCTTCTCCCTTGTGATTTTACAAATATGCTTAGTGGAACTAGATGCGGCAGCAGGTGACGAAGTGGTGGTGAGGCCCACCGGGTCCTGGAGCAGGTGCCGGAGCCAGAGACAGTCCTGGAGTAGGTGCCGGAGCCAGAGACGGTCCTGGAGCAGGTGCCGGAGCCAGAGACGGTCCTGGAGCCGGTGCCAGAGCTAGAGACGGGCCAGGAGCCAAAGCGTCGAATATGGGCAGAACCGGTGCAGACCTGACCGGAACGAGGCTAGCCGGTTTCTTTAGCCTGTGGGTTCTCGGGTCAACTTCCGGGGCTCCTTTGGGTAAAACAACAGAAAAGGATCGTAAGCTCCTCCTGCTGTTGAAATCTTCCTGAACAGCCGTGGGTGTCCTTGCAGAGGGTGTTGTGCAGAGAAGTTAGCTGCTGTTGAAATCCGACGGATTTTACGCCGGATTTCGCGTGATGCAAAGTTAGCTGCTCGTGGGTGTCCTTGCAGAGGGTATTGTGCAGAGAAGTTTCGGATGAGTCTTTAGGCCAATGGTTTGATCCGACTCGACCGGGGATGATGTGGAAGAGCAGGAGCTTCTGGAGTGACTTGAGGTTGCCCGGTTCGAGGAGGAAGCGCTTGAACTCGTTTTGAATTGAATCCAGAAATCGTTTTGAGAATAGAAGTATTACTGACGATGAGGTCGAATGGTTTGTGCATTCAAAAGGTTGATCCCATATCTCTCTAAACAGCCGCAGAAGAAGGCCACGGCGCACCACCTTAAGACGCGATTGCGCAAGACGCAGTCGTGGGACGTCCACCGTGGGCCCGCCGTCTACCCTCCCCTCCCCCAGCTACCTCCCGCCATGACGGCCTCCTTTGCAGATCTGCCATCTTCTGATTTTCATAATATGACATAGACAATGGGTACAAGGAGGAGAGAGAGAAGAAGAAAAAGAAGAAGAAGAAAGAAAGGGACACGAGAGTCAGACATGTCAGGAGAGAAAGAGTCTGCCTCTGTCCGCTACATAATGTAGCGGATGGATTTATGTCAAAAATTATCCGTTACATAATGTAGCGGACATAAAACATGTCAGAAAACTAATCAGACAAAGGAGAGAGAAAGAGTCAGAAAAAAAAGTATTGCCTCTGTCCGCTACATAATGTAGCGGACGGAGCTGGAGGGTATTTTTGTCCAAAAATAGTTCGCTACATAATGTAGCGGACGGATTTGAAAAAAACGCAAAAAAAAGATCTGGACCGTCCACAGATCGCACGTGGACGGCCAGATCGCGCTAGCAACTTAACTCAGTGTGCTAGCGCTATCAATGGATCAGCTCCCATATATATATATATATATATATATATATATATACACACACACACACACACACATACACACACAACATCATGCACATCAACACACCCATACACTTGTTGACACACACACAAAAGTGTATGGGTGTGTATGTGTGTGTGTGTATATATATGTATGTATGTATGTATATAAGTGTGGGTTTGGGTGCTTGAATGGTGTGTGTTTAGGGTGGATATATAACATGAATATTGGTGTAACAGGGTGTGTGTATTCTGTGAGATGGTTGAGGAGTAGTTTCTAAAACATTGAATGTTGGCAAGGAAAAACAAGCTACTCTCGCGAGACAGTAGCTATAATGGAGATTTAGAAAGTTGTGGTAATGGGTTTGTTGAGTTTTGGAGATAGAATTGTAGTGTATGTGAGTTATATACAAGTGGGTATGGAGCATTCAAGTGAGTTATATATAAGTGGGTTTAGGGCTATTGAGTGGTGAAGAAGATGGCTGCGCACAGAGAGAGAGAAGGGGGGGGGGGTGTTGGGAATTCAATAATTGAAAATAAAATTTTTATTATATATATTTAGAAATTTATTTAGACAAAACTCAAAAGAGTAACTTATATTATTTTTGCAAGATCTACACATAGAAAGACTTTTAGATTTTTCTGAACTTGGGAAGCGTGCTAACAAATTTTATCAGAACAATAGATTTTTGTGTATTTTAAAATAGTAAATTAAGTTATTAATAAATTATGATAATTTTACAATAGTCTTATGTAGTTATGATGGAGTATATTCCAGAGTTTCAATAGCTTTGAAAGTCGTTTGCTATTTTTAGCGTTATAAGCGGCGTAGCGCTCGATCGGATATCGCGTAACGATTCACTATTACAACAGTTTATTAATTTATTTTTAAGGACCTCTTCTGAGCATATTTAGATAAAGTTCAAAACTGAAATTTTCCTTATTTTGTGAAACCTTCGATGTGGAATTATCTGGGCATGAGAAATGTCTTGAACAATTTTATTTTTAAAACAGGTTTTTGAATTATCTAACACAGTAAACAAAATTATTTTTAGCCTAGAATTTTACAGTGAACTAAAATTACTACGACGCTTGAGTGTCTGAAATTTTGTGGCATTTCAGTGTCGTTTGATATATTATTGAAACATAAGCATTAGCGCTCAATTTAATGAGCAATTAGGGTTCCGAGAGGAAAATCCCCAGAACGACCATTCTTGTCCGAAAAATTCACCAGTGGTTTAACAAGATTCTTTTAGGTTATACCTAGGTGGATAATGGTACGTTAGGCATCGGGGGTGAATAGGTAATTTTACAAAAGTCAAGGGGCAGTTTGGTAATTTTACTCACTTGAGAAAAACTTAATACTTAGGCATGTTCGAGAGACGGTGAATGACATCCATGTGATTTGTTATTTCGATTTCGATAGACAAGAGATAGAACCTGCTTTTGAACGAGCTCAAAAGCCAGATATTGAGCGAAGTAAGTACTCATGTCATATTTCTCCTTATACCCTATTTTTCGTCTATGTATATGTATACTTGATTTGTTTCAGCTAGAAGTTTTAAAGCCTTTCATACGCTATTGCTTTCATGTAATTGGTTGATGAGAAAATGCATTAAAAATGTCATGAAATGTTTCTATAAGTAGTGTTTTAAAGTTAGCTTATGTCGAATGAGACGATATTTCTGACTTGATTGTTGTGCCCCATATCCACAGGAAAAAGTTGGATTGTTAGGTCCTGGTCAACAGGACGATACGTTGACGCACAGTACTGTTGTTCGTGGTTCGCTCTTGCGTCCATAATAATATGTATCCCAGACAAAGGAGGGATTGTGGGCCCTAGTCAGGGGCGCATATCCTGACCGAATAATATTTATCTTGGGTGGAGTAGGGATTGTGGGCCCTAGTCAGGGGGAAATATACGCTGACCACATCATACTTAAGTTATGATGAATTGTGATAGTTATTAGCGAGTCTTCTTAATGTCATTCTCTTGTTCTGAGAATCTTGGATGAATTGTTTTCATAAAGTATATATATGTATAGTATCTAATGTGAAAATGTTTACCAGTTTTAATTGAAAAGAAACCATGGCATGTTTTTATGAATCTCAAAACCTATTTTAGGGATATGGTATGTGTATTTACTAGGCCTCAAGCTCACTCTTTTACATATATTTTTTTCAGGCAATTATCTAGATGAAACCGGCACTGATGAGGGCCACGAGGATGTAGATGCAGTAGACGATTGTTAGAAAAGTTGTAGTCCTCTTAGATTATTTAATAAATCATTGGGTGGTATACTAGTACTAAATTTGTAATTTGATATTTTTCAGAGCTTAGATCTCCACCGGATTTAAGTGATCTATATTAGTTGTTAAATACAAAAATGCCATTGGAGATTTATGTGAGAAAATTATAAGTGTGATTTTAGAAATATTATTAAGGAAATAGTTTTAAATTACTTGATTATAGATTCTTGTGTACAGGCTGTAGTAAGGCTTGACAGAGCCCTGGTGGATGTTCGGATGGGCTTGCGGCCAGTCACGGGCCAGCTCACGGGCTCACCCGTGGGTTCGAGTCGTGACAATATTACCATCTTAGCATTGTTATAAAGTGATTTTCATGGTCTAGAAACAAAGATATTATCATCTTAGCAACAATATAAAGTGTGGATGGTGTGAAAAACAAACTTTATCTATTAATACTATGAGTTTGAAACTTAACATGACCCAACATAAAATGTATTAATAGTTGTCATATAATACTCCTCTGTGCAACACATAAGGTCAAAGCTAACCATATTATAAAGCCGAAGTTAAAAGAATATTATCCGATCACCGCTTACTTGGATATTCTTTTAGCACGTCATGTGTACCATTCAAATTTGACTTTTTGGAACTAATGTGGCTAAAAATATCTGCCCAATCGGGCAATTACACGTGACAGGAGTAACTCATAGTCAACAGTAAATCCCGCATTTGAGGGCTACCCTATTGATAGAGTCAGAGTCCTAGAAGAATACTGATGTTTTCAGGAAGGGGTTGTGACGTGATCCCTGAAGATCTTAGCACAATCCTGATTGATCTATTCCAAGATTAATTTGTCAAGACATGCAAGCTAATCAGGACTCTAGAACCTAGGCGTATATCAAGAGAATCATCCCCAGGTATGCTGGACATAAGGAAATACTTGGTGACTTTTGGCTATTCAGAGTTCTACCCTTGTAGCGGCCTCTGACTTTAGCATCGGAGACTCCTCCACTGGGTGGGACCCCACCAGGTGGTCACTATGTATTCTGTTTTGCAGATCTTTTTCTCAGTTGTGGTTCCCAAACAAGATTTTAGCAGTGACAGATTGGCGCTATCCGTGGGACGGACAGGGAACATGGCCAGGCAATTGTTTTCCAACATGTGTCCAGTCAGTCGCTCGACTCGCAATCGACGAACATGATCTAGTGGCACTCACCGAGGAGACCGTTCCCCTGATCACCGTTCGACCCCGTCTCACCAGTACTCCGAAGGTGACCATGTAAATGTAACCTTTGTTACGCCATAGACGAGTAACGGTTCCCTTGGAAATCATTCTCTAAAACCTACATTGAAAAAAGGCGATCTTTCATCACCGCCTCAACCGTAAACTTTTCAAGACGTCGAATGCGGATCTGATGAAAGAGATCCATGAGCTCAAAGATGTGGCAAACACCTTACAAAGAACGCTCGAACATGTTGTTCCAACTACTTCTACCAACCAGCCTCACCTAGATGAGTGACCTCCGTCTCAGACTGACCTCATGGTCAAGTTACAGTCATAGGTATATATCTGAGGCTGATCCAAGCTACCAGCCAAAAAAAAGAACAGGGAGCATGTTACGAGAAGCGGTTCATGTTACCGACAGGATCCCTCAATAGAGGGCAGCACGGATTCATCTCCCATTCCGTCGACAAATCTCGAGGCTGGCGCCATTTGGAAGGAGGACATTCCTGCTGACAGATTCATCACGAGATACGAGAAGTACACCTCTAAGGGCGAACTTCTCAGAAATCCATTTCTGAGCCTCACCCATAGAGATTCTCTCCTACAAGGGGGGATTCTAGATATCCTTTATCTGAAGCCATCGAGAGGGCAAAGCTGCCTCCCAACTTCATGATGCCCCAATGCGACTTGTACGATGGGGGCATTGTTATAAAAAAAATGTGCCTAGGCACAAGGCGCGCTAAGGCTCACTACTCGCGGCTCGCCTAGGCCTAGGCCTAGGCGTAGCACATTCAAGAAGGCGCCACTTGGCGCGCCCAGGCACAAGGAGCGGAGTGGCAGTGGAGGCGCGGGTCTAGGCACATGAACTCTAGCCGTTGGATATACCATCATGTCTTTACGTGGGCCGTTGGTTATGCTTTCAGATTTTTTACAAGTCTAAGACTAACACGGTAAAATCAAAATCCCTAAATCTGTTTCACGAGTCAGTCACTCTCACTCACGACTCACAACCACCACTCTCACAGTCTCAACTCTCACGCACGATCGCCGCTTGCCTTTCCCGTTGCCGCAGCCGACAGCCTTGCTCTGATAGCCACATCACCTTTCCCCATCGCTGCCGACAGTCTGTTGCTCCGACCGCTGCTCCAGCTGACACCGCCGATGTTTACTTGTAATTGGTTAGCATTTGCCATCACCAACTATTCTAAGACGATATGAATTTGAGTAATACTAGTTTTCTTGGTGCTGAAGCTCAGCTGGTTAGCATGTGACTTGTTCATCTCCATTTTTGGTCCAGTGTGTGTGAGATATGGTTTTGCACGTTACATGTTTTACATGTTGCCTCAATGACTGTGCTTTGCTCTATCCCCGCAATTATGCTATGGTAAAGAATTTGTTAGTGGAAGGGATGAACCCTTTAACAAAATCAATTGTTTCCATTTGCTTCTGGCAACGTAATTGTTCGGAAGTTAGGCTCAAGGACTATACAAATTGATTTATTTTATAAGTGACGATTGTGTTAAAATTAATCTTCAAATAATTTGCCGTGTCTGATAATTCTAATACTTGGTCAGAGTTGTTGAATTTAGGTTTAAGTAGATTTGAATTGGGATTTCAACCCTAGATATGATGTTAACTGCTATGACTTTTCTCATGTTAAAAGCTTGTTAGGTTATAATGTTATGAAATATGAAACTTTTTCTTGTGTTTGGAAGATTGTTAATTGTCATTTTCTGATTTTTTTTAAACGTAATTTTATTATTTTAATGCACTATTATTTATTCACTTATATTTATTTTTAATATTGCGCCTCGCTTCGAAAAGGTGCGCGCCTTACGCCTAGGCTCCGAGGACCTTCTGCTCCTTAGGTGCGATTGCGCCTTTAATAACACTGGATGGGGGTAGTGACCCTAGGGAACAGATTTACCAATTCCAAAATAACATGCCGCTGCTTCAGGTCTCTGATGTTGTTATGTGCCGCGCTTTTCTGACAACCTTGAGAAAGGCCGCGTATGCGGGGTTCAAATCCCTGCAGCTAACTTCCCTTCACTCTTTCGCTGAGCTGTCCGACCTATTTCAGAAGCATTTCGTAACAGTTGCCCTAGAAGAAAGAACTCTGCAAGCCCCCTCAACGTAGTACAAAAAAAATGAGTCCCTATCCCATTATTTGGGAAGGTTTAATGCAGCGATGCTAGAGATTGACAACTTAGACAAGTCAGTAAAATATACAGCCTTCCTGGGTGGCCTTCGACCTACATCGAAGTTCGTATTCGCAATAAAAAAAAGTCCTCCGAAAGCATGAGGGCGCTATTAGATAAGGCTAACAAGTACATCCAAGCCGAGGAATACCTGGAAACACATAAGGGGCACCGAAATGATACCGAGCAAGAACAAGAACAGCGTCCTCGCGACTCAGTTACTATTCACTATTTCTTTATTTATGTTTTCCTCCCCGAATTTCATCCTTTATTTTTCTTCTTTTTATTTATCCATCCATTTGTTTAATATTGAATTCCATTAGTCATCAGGCAAAATGGTAGGAGATGGCATCTCCTCACACCAAATTTCGACACAAAAGGCATAATTTTCAAAAATTGCAAAATAGCCCCTCAAGTTTTCAGAATTACAAAATCAACCCTAAATTTTTTGAAATTACACTTTTACCCCAAAATCTTATTAAGCCTCCATACGCTATTAATACCCGAGCATTGCTCAAAATTATTGCTCGTTTATTTTTTGGGTCTCCGATAGTCATTTTAACCCATTCCTAAAGTTCGGGTATTACAGGCGGACCTTTTGAGAATCTCAAAATTTGCACTCTTTTTTCCCCTCCACAGGAGCAGATCCCACAATTTCCCGTAACAATCCCGTTGATTCTCTCCTTAAGTTTTCTATGTTATTGTTCACAGCCTCACCCTCTACCGGACCCAAATTCCCGCCCTCAGCACTTGCCGAAGACACTTCCGTATGTGGTTCTCCCAGGTTAGGAAGTTCTTCCACCGGAGGCATTACGTGGTTCCACAACTGATGAGCCATTCGGTCATTAACATTTTAAATGCAACGTTTCATTCACAACACATATATTAGTACTACAGTATTTGCAAACTGCAGTTAACTTTATACATATATACACTTTAGAACTCCTCACTATTTTCTCAAGCAGAAGGGAACCTATTCCGCTCATGACAAAACACGGTGTACCACTAACCGTCATCAAGGAGCATCTCCCTACTATCCCTCGACATCACCTTCCCATGATGATTCTCCTGAATTCTATCTTGAATCTTCCGAATAACCCTTTCCCCGCATCAATTACCTAGTTGACCTTTCCTCGCATCCTTTTCATATCCTCCGGGCCACGTCTTTCCACTTTTTCCATCTCCCGTCCCTCCTTCGACTTCAACTTTTCTAATCGGTACACCAGTCCGTCTCTCTCTCTATGTCTCTCCACCTCAACATACCTTTGTTTCCAAAAACCATCGACATTATGTGCCCAACGCGGTCCCATACTAATCCCTGCAAACCCTATCAGAGTTTCGGGCCCGATCTTCACCTCATCTTCCTCATCTGGCCCTTGCAGGTCTATTTCCTTTGGCTACTCATCTATAAGCCAGGGTACCTCCTCTACATCCTCAGGGTCCTCCTCGGAGTCCTACTCAACCTCATTCATCATGTGGTCATCTAACCATCCTTTGACTCCCGCCATAATTCCTTGCAGGACATACAAAACCGCGTCAAACTTATATCACGTTAATACCTTAATTCGACTCCTTCTTGCCCCCTTTCAACACCTAGCATTCTACTTCTAGTCTATAAAATCATGCGCCTATGCTCTAATACCAACTTACGACTTCCTTCAGTCTAAGGGACATCACCGGAGCTGAGTTGACGATCATAACCACATCGAGACCCTGCAGGATTACTGAGCAACCCTAGATACACACCTTTATATACATAAAGCTTCAAAAGGGCACCCTTAAAAAAAATTCATATAAAGTTCATCATAAACATAGCAGAAGTTTTAAAACATAACACCTAGTTCCCAAAATATAGATGCTACTGTCTTTCGTCTCCTTTTATAGGTTATGTCAACTTCTCCTTTCCTTTCCTCGATGTTTCACCCACCTCGACCTTACTACTTGAAATATCATAGATAAAGAATGAGCGCAAATCGTTCAGTAAAGATAACAAGAGAATTAACGCGTACAACAAGTGATAGCCTTGGAAGAAATAATAATCACCCCAACGATGTCAAGGAATCAAGAGTTAAATGAATAATGGAACATCAACCTAATGGCCGTGCGACACACACACACACATATATATATGTATGTATATATACATACATATGTATATATGTACATATACATACATGTATATATATATATAGAGACACACACACACACATATATATATGTATACATACATATGTATATACGTACATATGTAGCAGATGAACCAGAGGGTATTTTTGTCAAAAAATAGTCCACTAAATAATGTAGCAGACGAACTTAAAAAAACGTAAAAAATAGATCTGGATCGTTCACAGATCGCATGTGAACGGCCAGATCGTGCGGTCAACGGATCAGCTCCATATATATATATATATATATATATATATATATATATATATATATATATATATATATATACAACAAAACAACATTATTTCCTCATTTTATGGATAGGATTAGCTACATTATTTAGCGGACTATTTTTTGACAAAAATACCTTCTAGTCCATCCGCTACATATGTACATTTATACATTTGTATGTATACATATGTATATATATATGGAGCTGATCCGTTGACCGCACGATCTGGCCATCCACACGCGATCTGTGAACGGTCCAAATCTATTTTTTTACGTTTTTTTAAGTTCGTCAGCTACATTATATATACATATATATATATATATATATATATATATATATATATATATATATATATATATATATATATATATATATATATATATATATATATATATATATATATATATATAACAAAACAACATTATTTCTTCATTTTATGGATAGGATTAAACGACTGACAGACTATGCAAGTGTAAATTAAATCAGCAACAGCCAAATTAAACGTCAACAAAATACAACCAATAAAATCGTAAACATCATAATAAAGTCAATTGCAATGCAGACGCAGACCCGACTGACTGGACTCGACTCGCGCGCCATACCTCCTTTTTGCAATGATCATATTTTACAGGCCCTCCTTTCATATAATATCTCGTATTCCAGGATGTTCATCTCAGTCTCAGGTAATTAAAAGAGACGCCAAGCACAAGAAGAAAACTCACGAAGAGTGTTCGTCCCCCAACCATGTTACCTCCAAACAACAAGTACACCAATTGGATGGGCTAAGGGAGATGAGTTCACCTTATGTCCTCAATCAATCAATTATTCAAGCAAGAATTTTTTGTCCCAAAACCGACTGGTGTTTTACACCCCAATTAAAACTCTCACCAACTCACAACCCACCAACATCTCATATCAACCATGTGACATTCGCAATACAACAACACTGTCAAAGATATGTATGCTAAGTGAAACAATTCATAGCACAAAAGAGCCGCGTTATCCTTACCTCGTTGGCTTTTAGCCAACGAGCCAAGCAGCCTCAGACAACAACAAGCGGGGTCACCTAACCAAATAAGACCTTGCTCATTAGACACTAATCAACCATAAATACATAAATATTCTACTCTTTTCTTATCAGTATTTACAGTATTTTACAGCGTTCTGTTACCCCGACAGCCAGGTCTTTAACCTACCCTGATAATGCACGAGTGTTGATACCCTTCATTTAGGAGTACTAACCCTATATCCCGCTTCCCGTCACTCAAAATGCTTAATTGAATATATTCCCTGAAATTCGAAGTCAACATGGTAAAATTACCAAAACACCTTTCCTCGGGGTGGCATATTACCAAAATCTCCTAGTGGCCACTACCACCCCAATACCCCAAATCTGCTTCAAAATAACTTTTTAGATGTTTTACATCCCTTCCGAATCAAAAAGTCCATAAAAAATTATTATAGGAAAAATTAACAAAATTTCCCCATCGGGATGTCAAATTCCCAAAAATGCCCCCTGAGGGTTCCCAACACCCCAAAACAAATCTCAAAAATACCTTGAAATGCTATTTTAATCATCCTGAAGTTATTTTTGAATTAAAAAGCATTTTAGAGAATTTTTGGCGAAAATCCTGAACAAGTGTCAAGACCGAGCGTTTAAAAACCAGTTCGGCCAAAAATAGCTATCAACTTTTAAATTGCCCAAAAATTTAGGAAAATGAAGCATTTCAACATGTTAGGGTCCTCATAAAATTTTCGTGTGAAACCGCATTAGTTTGTTATTTTTAATTTCTCCGTAAAGTTTCATAATAACCTCACCCCTTCCCTTCCTACCTTGGAAAAATCTAAAAATTTTCTATAGTATAGGTCTCTTAAAAAACTATGGTCATTTTTTTTATACTTTGTCTAAATCTATCCCGAGCTATTTTTAAAATTTTGATTAATGGACTGAATTAATGTAGCTACCCTTAGTGACGATTACAGTCACTATTCACCTAATCTTTGAATCAAAACTCACACTATTCACCCCAACACTTCTTCTTCTTCTTCTCCCCTCCCCCCCCTCTCTCGGGTCTCTCTCTTCCCCCTTTACTACCATGGACAATCCCCATCCCCCTTAATTTCCCTCATTTTCCCACCCTAAAGCACACACAAACTCATCATCCCCACCAGCACCCACCCCCTTCTTCCCTATTTCCTCCTCTACTGTAGCACCCTCACAGCAGCGCCCAGCAGCTGCAGCTACCGCACGTGGCCTTTCACCTCCCTTTCAGTCATCCCCCACCTCCCCTTCCTCATTTCCCACCTCTCATCACCCTTCCTCTACCCCCACACCCACACCACCTCACCACCCCCTCCTTACCCTTTCACCTTCCATCCCCATCCCTTCACCCCATTGCCCACACTCACACACACAACACCTTCATGCACACACACAATGGTTCATCCACCCCTCCCCCCCAATCACACATAATTCATGCAAAACTAGTGATTACATTAGATTACCCTTCTTGGGTTTGATTGCTTTTTCCTTTTTCTTCTCTTCTTCCTTTTTCTTTCTTCTACTCTCTTTCCCTTTTCCTCTCATGTTTTCTCTTCTTTCTTCCTCCTCTGTTTTTTTGCTTCACGACACTATTCACCTCTTCCCTTTTTCTTTTTTATTTATTTTTCCTTTGGGTTAATTACACCCATGTCCCTGAGGTTGGGTGAAATTACACGCCTGTCCATAAGTTTAAAAATAGGCACTTATGTCCTTTGACCTAACGGAATACCCAAATACATAACGGAATGGTCAAAATGACCATATTGCCCATGACTTGAAAGGTAAATTCTTTACCATGCCATTCCTTCTATCTCCCTAATTTTCAAATTAGGGTTTCAAAAAGAATTGAAACCCTAATTTTCAAATTAGAGTTTCAAGCCATTCCTTTATCTCCCTAATTTTCAAATTAGGGTTTCAATTCTTTTTCAATTGAAACCCTAATTTAAAAATTAGGGTTTCAAGTCATTCCTCAATCTCCCTAATTTTTAAATTAGGGTTTCAATTCTTTTTCAATTCCAACATTTATTATCCAACTTCTCAATAAATCAAAAGGCATTGGGGTAGGGGAAGGGAGGGGGACGAAGCGGGGTGGGGGAAGGGAGGGGAAACGCAGCTGGGGGAGGAGGGGTAGGGGAAGGGCAAAGGCAGTGGGGTAAGGGACGACAGGGTAGGGGTGGGGGAAGGGGAAGGGGAAGGCGGCGGGGTAGAGGAAAGGAAGGCGGGGGACGACAGGGTCGGGTGGAGCGAAAAGGAAGGCGGTAGGGTAGGGGAAGGGAGGGGGACAACAGCAGGTGGTGGGGGAGCAGCGGCGTAATGGTGGGCGGTGGGAGCAGCAGGCGTGGTGGTCGACGGTGGGGGCATCGGCGTGGTGGTGGTTCAGTGGGGCAGCGATGTGGTGGTGAGCGGTAAGGGCAGCGACTTGGTGGTGGGTCAGTGGTTGTAGGAGCTTGGTGGTGAAATGGTGGGGGCAGCGACATAGTGGCTGGAGAAGAAGAGAGAAATTCACCTGTGTTTGATGGAAGAAGAGAGAAAAGGGAAGAGAGAGAAGAAAGGTAACAGTAATGTAGGGGTAGGATTGCCATATTTTGAAAATACTTATTGATAACATCAAAAAAAATATACTTTTTGGACGGATACCTAACGGATGGGCACAAGTGTTACCTTTTACAACTTAGTGTCCTTGACTGTAATTTTATCCAAACCTCAGGGACATAGGTAATTAATTTTCCTTTTTACTTGCATCCACATTATCCTATTCTTCCCCCTTTTTTAACCAATGCTTAGTCACCCCTTTTAAGTAGGATGTGTAGTCATTCTCTAAATTTTTTCTTCCCATCACACCTTGCATGCCACTCATCAAAATTTTAAAAATTTTATTTTTGCTCACCTAACTTTTCAATTTTGCATTTTGATCCCCAAGGTCACACTAACCCCTTATTTAACTCCCTAACACTTAATTATCACCAACGTAATGCTACTTAATAAAAATAGCCTTCCCCCCCTCCCCAGAAACAAAAGATCATGTGTTTTACTTTCCAAATTATAACATTTTTTAGACAAAAAAATAAAAATAAATAACATGTTCTAATTTTAAAAATATAACAATTTTTTAGACATATCAAATAAAAATTCAAAAATAAGTGTAGTATTTTAGGCATATTTCGAAGAACAAACATAGTCTCACAACAAATCATAATCTAACAAAGCATGATCTCTGATTAAAGCTTAAACATGACGACCATGCTCCACATAACTTTCCTAAGTTTATAACCTACAAAAATAATAAGCTATTGAGATCACAAACTTACCTCACTTGAGTGGAACTTGGAGCTTGGATCTTCAAAGGCCCAAGTGGAGCTAAATAAGGAGGCAAGAAGATGTCGACGATGGAAGAAGAGTTGACATATTAGGGTTTGGGGTTTATATACCTCGTCGTCGCTACATAATGTAGTAGACGGGTTTGATTTAAAAAATGCGAAGGCTGCCCATCACCCGCTACACTCTGTAACAGGTAGGAACTGTTTCATTTGAGTCGAGGTGTTCAAGCGTTATTTTGGTCAAAACCTCCGTCTAATGCATTATTTAGCACGTGACAGAAAGTTTTTTCTGGCCAACCCATCCATGATGGATGGACGGGGTAGGTCAGATAGCGTTGAAAACTTATCTTAAATGGCCGATGCGGGTAAGGGATCGGCTATATATATATATATATATATATATATATATATATATATATGTGTGTGTGTGTATATCTGCGCGCGCGCGCGCGCGCGCGCGTGTTCGCTATGTTTAAAGGAAACATCTATTTTAGTGTTACACAAATTCCTACCAATAATGTGACTTACACCTCTTTTGGTATTACATGCTCCTTGAACGACAAGTGGTGCACTAATTGAGTGACACATAACGCTTAAGAATATTAAAGTTTTAAACTTTGGAAAAAGTGGTAACTACTCTTTTGTAACCAACTTTGCACATGCATCACAAAAAAAAACTAGTGTATCCATACTAATAAACGAAACAACGATTTGGTGTAGCACATCTTTTGGTGTTACATAACTATCTATATCAATTTATTACACTTGGCATTTTAAGCAGATTTTAAAAATTGATACAAAAAAAATTTAATAATACCGAAGAAGACATGTTTGGTTTTTCACAATTTAAAATTCATTTAAAAATACAGTTAAGACATAATCTAAAGCCCAAGTTTGATATTATAAAAATATGGTAGTGTTAACTTTATTTTTGCTCGTGAGATGAATATGCTACTGTAACTACTACATAAAGAGAATACCTTTTTTCTTGTTTTTGATATCAAAACTCATTATGGTTGTAACAAGTGTAAATACTTTAGCAATTTTCAGAATTATTCATCCCGAATCTGAACTTGAGTTTGTAAATACTTAAGGGCAAAAGGGTCAAACATTAATTAAGGCCCACGACGATGTGCTCCGCTCACTCTCCTTAGATAATTAGCAACTTCTATTTCATTTTTCAAACATGATATACGTTTCACATGAAAGTTAGAATCACCTTTTGCCCAATTGACTCAGTAAGACTGACTTTCATCTACCGATTTAATTTCTTAGCTTACCAATTATTATTATTATTTTTTTTGCTTATATGCGAATGATTGTGCCACATCCTAAGACGTAAGGTATGACGCCTTCATTTTCTGTGAAATTTTCGTATGTTACGAGGGAGGGGAAAATAGTTGTCGAAGGGTCTGATTGCTCGACCAAAGGTCCGGCGAGATTGATTAATCAACCAGGTTAGAGCAAAGAAGCCAGGATCTTCTGCCTACGCCCTTTCCCATTTTCATCATGCATTAAACAACTCAGGTTTCCTTAATTTCTTCCTTTCTCTTTAAGCTTACATATATTGTAATTTATGGATATGTTGGATTAAGGTCCTCCTCCATAGAGAGAGGGAGAAGCGAGTGCCAGATACATGGGCTTTTACTTCCTTTATCTACTTCGAATAGCTTTATTGCTACCAATCAATAGTTCTAGGTGCATTACTCCATTGTTAAAAAGAAGGCAATTCAATTATCTTCCAGTCTTATATATTATCCCAAATCAAACTAACAATGGAGCATAGCTCAAATAGGACTAGTAGCAGTATTATTTGTAGAAAGTATGGTAGGAAGCATGTTTAAAGGTTGCATTTTGAAAGAAGAGTATTGTGCAGGACATGAAACAAAGACCTAGCTTACTTTATACTCAAATGCAATGGCAAGTGAGAGTCGCCTGCACATAAATTTTCGGGTGGATTCTCGTTAAGAATAAAACAACAAGATAATATCATTATTCAACGTAATTACCAAAAGGAGAATGCAATACTGTCACGTCAAGTATAATGCTTACAGCTTGTACCTTAGCATAAGTATATCGTGCACTGTTCAGTAGTCAACAAAATGCCAACTTAAAGTATATAAAAACTTTCCTCAGGCGCCCAAGAAATGGAAGACAAGTTTACCATATTCACCTAAATCTGTGGTTCTCGATTAACCAGTATCATCTGGCACTTTATGTGGAACCCCAAAGTCGTATTTGTTACTAGGGAAGCTTGTTGAGCTTGCAGTAAACATAATCACTGTACTTCTTACTCATGTACTTTGGGGGATTTTCATCGCTAACAAGCTTGGGATGTGGCCCTACTTCCAGCTCCGACGGTGGCTCCAAGAAAACCGGCCATGAAATTCTTGTCTTCTCCTTGTTCACCGTTGTTCTATGAAGCACGCTTTTGTACTTACCATTGCTGACAATCTATCAAAGCCAAAGATCATTTTTATGTACATATTTTGGTGCTATCATGCACCCACACAAGGAGGCAGGCTTGTTTTTTCTTTTTATGTATATATTTTGGTGCTAACACACGGAGTATACAAGTAGGAGTGTAAGCTTAGAGCAATGCTGGTCTAGCTTTTTGTTCCTTTTAGGGCAGTATTTACGTTCATACATTCTTAGGTTTATTCAGACTCATGCTATGCCAACCACACACTATCTTGTTAATGATTAATGACGTGCAATGGACATAAGAATGCAGGACTACGGATTTTTTCAAATCATTTTGATCAAAAGATACTAAAAACGGAAGGAAATTCTGGAATTTGAAATCCGTTATTCAAAATGCAAAAGAAAAAAAAAAGGAATTATCAATTGTGGCCTAGTTTTCAAGTTGCAAGATACTGAGATCCACGCACCAACATTTAAGGTCCCTATGTCACATCCTCCATTTCGCGCATCTGTATTTTCTATATTATTATTTTGTCTTGCTTTTTGTCCCTTTTTTTTATGTGGCTTCAGTCGATAATGATTTGTGAACCGTGAACTTCTTGTGTCATGTCAGCGTTCCAAATATCTTGTGATCTGCTTTACATACTCCAGAGTTACTCGTTTCTGATGCGTCATACTCAAATCAACAGCAGAGGTGCATTTGTCACCTTAACACCTTTGTGTCTTCCCTTGAAAGTCGGTTCCACTAACTTCTTTTTGAACAGACCAATGTTGATCTCTACAGTTCCTAGAGATTCAAATCCGCTACCTAAAATCTTATTGATGCAGTACATGACTTGATCTAGAGGTTCAATGATGTAAAGATGAACAAGTTGAGGAAAGTACCTGACTCTGGTCACCGATATGAACGATTAGGGCATTAGGGATGTACTTGACATCAAACCAGTTGTTGTCCTGGAAGACTTGGAGGCCCTGGACATCATTTGGAACAAGAATGGTGATGACAGACATGTCGGTATGAGCCACCACCCCAAGAGCTAGATCAGGTCGAGGGCATGGCGGGTAATAATTTATCTTCATGAGGTATACCAACTCCTCACCTCCCACTGCATCCTTGAGCTCATGCCCTTCAAGCCCCAACCCTAGTGACAGGCTCCTTAACAATTTTCCGATCACACCATGTAGGTACTTTGCATATTCCTCGTTAGCTTCCCTGCGGTGAAAGATTTAAATCTTGAATAGCTAATATTCCATAGTCCAAGTGAATATTCCCTATTCTGGATAAAAATAATGCAGTCACAAGAATTAGGTCAGCCTTTCGCCTATGACTGATTCAAATCACCGGCCTCTGTAGCATTGCACAACATTAACAAGCATCTCAAGCATTATTTTTTAATTTTCCCGTACTCATCAGGGGCAAGGCCTCAGAAAAGAGGCTATTACAATGTTAATACATAGGGTTACAATACTGAATTTTCAAAGCAGGCATATCACTCGTTAACCAGATGTATCAATCATGACAAGTAGGTGGAAAAGGGCGGAGATTTTCAATGGCAGGAAAACCTGCATGTTGACAGTTTGCACCCATGGGGCCACTAAGCACCTTGAAATGATGTTCTGTTTCCTTTTCTCCCAATTCTTCTCCAATGAAAGAGGAGGAAGACACCTTCAAGAAAGTGCAAGTAAAAGGGAAATGATGCTTATAAAGGCTAGTCAGTTTGCCAGTTGCACATGCATCGACATTGCTCGAAGAGGTTCAAAATGCAACTATATTTTTTCTCTAACAATCTTTGCTCTGTATATGAAATCTTTTACAAAAGGGCACAACTAAATGTCCCAGTTAAACATGTAACTAGTTAAAGCTTGAGGGTTCTCAGCATTCAAACATGCAACCGACATGCCCAACCAAAACACTTATATGGTTAGGTTAAACACTGGTGGATGTGAATAAAACTGTGACGGAGCCTTTTACATAGTTCAACATGAACTGGGGCGGAACTACATATGTACGAGGGGGGGCTATAGCACCCCCTGAGATTTTGAAAAAAACACTCGCGACTCTCTCTCTCTCTCTCTCTCTCTTCCTCTCAGCTCTCACTGACACTCAGTCACTCTCTCAGTTCCTGTCGAGGCATCGAGGTCGACCTCTCCGGCTCTCACGGTCTCAATCACTCAGTGTCTCTCGGCCACGGCATGGCAGTCGCCGGCTCACCTCACCCTCACAGGCATCACTCACTGATCACGGCACCTCTCAGTCACTGCCCACCGGTCATCGCGACGGTCACACTCTCAACTCTCAACTCTCACGGACGGCGGTCGAAGCCCCGAAGGCCCTCCCCACCCCAACTCCGGCCAGATCTAGCCTAGATCTACGAGCCAACGGACGAAGTGACTAACCTCACCGGTTACGGCCCCTGAAATTTAAGCAGATCTGAGACTCCAAGTTTGAACTAAAATGCTTAGATTCGGGTAGTGAGTGATTTGCCTTTAGATTCTCCAGTTCAAGCCGACTCTTAGAAGTTTTTTGGTTGTTCGTTTGATACCCACCCATCAGTAGGTAAAATTCTGCTTTGGTACCTTGCAATCTCTCATAATCTTATGAACAAGTCTTGCATCTATACTGTATTGCTTTCACAACTTCGTCAAAGAAGTTACGTTGTTGTTTACCACTTCAGCTATCAAGCTCTAGGCTAAGACGATGACATCAGATTTGTTTAACTAGTTATCAGCTACTAATGGTATGCTTTTGTTTTATCTATTTGCAGTTCCAAGCGACATTGCGACAACGACGCCGTTCTGATTTCTGAGGTCAGTGTGCATTTTGAACAATTTCTTTTGCTATTGAGAATTGATTATTTGATTAATAATTTTAGGTTGTTAGTTGTACATATGAGAATTTAGATTATTAATTGATGTTTTATGGCTGTTAATCGTGCATTGAACACTTGAAAATTGAGATTGTTGATGGAGGATGGGATCCAATTGGATTTTTACCCTATTTGAGCATTGATTATTTGATTGATAATTTTAGGTTGTGTTAATTGTGCATTTGAAAATTGAGATTATTAATTGTTGATTATAGGTTGTATTATCAAAAAGTGCACTTTGTTTTTGTGTGTTATTTTACTTAAAAATATTTATCTCCTTCGATATACTTTTAGCCACCCCTGAGATGAAATCCTGGTTCCGCCACTGAACATGAAGGTGGGGGGGGAGGGATGGAGAGAGAGTTGAAAGGCTTGCCGGTGGTGGAGGTGAGAGAAGGAGGCTGGGCGGCGATGGTAACTGGGAGAGAGAATATAGAATTGGCAAGAGGGTGGTCTTGTGTTGAGGCCTAAAAAGGTGGCCTTGGTGCGGGGGAGGCCAAAGGTGGCAGGGTGGCCGAAAGGGGTTGGCTTTAGGCCCTGGGGAGTTGGACGAAGGGGAGGCCGAAGGTTGGTTGTTCGGCCATAGGAAAGGGCCAAGGGATGGTGACCGGACACTACAAGAAAAGACGTTTTTTGAGACGGATTTTTAGCGACGAAAAGGATTCTATTGTTAAATGTACTTAAACCGATGGAATTATCCGTCGATAAAATTCCGTCATTAAATATTATTACCGATCGAAGAAACCGTCGATAATAATTTTTTGCGACGACTTTTGCCTGGGGACCTTTAGCGACGGTATTTCAGTCATTAAAAACATTTTTAGGGAATTTTTTTTTCAAGAGTTTAATGAAAATTTTTAAGCGACAGAATTAATCCGTCTTTAAAAATTCCATCAGTAAAAGTCAACCTTCACCAACGGACTTTTAGCGACGGAGTAATTCCGTCGCTAAAAGTCCTCGATATTAACTCCCAGATCTGGTTTTCTCTCTCCCCGTTTCTCTCTTCAAAAATCTGAAAAAAGCTCTGGCGATCCCACAGTCGTTCTCACCTCCTGCCCCACCTCCGGCGACACCCCTCATCCTTCCCCCAACGCCACGTGACCAAGCCCTCCACCTCCACTGCCACCGTGCCACCAACGTCACCGCCCTCCACTGTCGCCGTCGAGAATTACTCGTCTTCTGCATTAGAAGGTAAGTCCATTAGCAATTATTTTTTCTTCTCAACAATCTTTAATCTATATGTATGTATGTATGTATGTATGTGAGTTATTTTCGATTGGCTCCTCTAGAGATGTTTTTCAATTCAATCTTTTTGTCCCCATGACCACAGCATGTGGTATTAGCATCCATTTATGTTGTTAATATATATCTAGCTTTCTTGATTTGGGGATCTGCTACATTGTAGTAGAGAGTTTCATGGAGATATAGAATGAACATGACATCTCTCCCAAGATTGTATTACCAAAAAGGTCTATTAATCGTCGAGTTAGGAGTTAGGAGGTAAGTAATACCATGTGTATAGAATCAATCAATGGCTCATTTGGACATTCATAATGTATACGCTGCAAGGAGTATAATAGTGTGTCAAGGCGTTGTTGTCTGCACTGTCTCTGTGGATTAATGTATGCCATATGCAATATAAGCATGTAGGTTCTTATCCTCACTCAGCGTTGCATTTAGCAACAAAATCTTAGAAGGAAAACCATGTTAACTTCAAATTTCACTTCCCCTTCCTTTATAAATTAAAAGTACAAGTTTGCGCCACATAATGATATTAAATCTAGTGCTATTGTAACATGCGTAATTACGATTTAATAGACAAGTATGACGTACATAATCCACATACTGTACAAGTGTTGGTTTTTTGTGTCAATAAACATCTATACTCACCAAATACCACGTGCCGAAACTACATGGTGTTACTATTGACTGGAAATATGGACGATGAGATCTGAGACATGTAGCTTTCGCTTTTCCAAGACAATCAACACCCTTGCCCTTTAATATCTCGTTTGACCCTTCAAAAAATTTATTCAGATCAAGCCATGTGATTGCACAGAAAATTAAAATTCAGATTTTCGTTTGGAGACATCAATAAGTACTATAGTAGCTTCTTCTTGGATTAAGGCAAAGGCGGATAGTCTTTAATTGCAGAACAATAATTTCACAATCACACATATAATGTCACTATGCATTCTCTTAGATTACATTTCCCATTTTGTAGTAATGCAATACCTATATGAGATATCTGTGATTTAGTTCTAATTGTTTTACTTCTGTATATTAAGTTAACTATGCATTGAGTATTTGAGAATTGAGATTGTTATTGTTAACTGTGCATTTAACATTTGAGAATTGAGATTGTTGACTGATGATGAGACCCAATTGGATTGAATATTAGATTTTTATTAATTTTTTTTGCATTGAGCATTTGCGAATTGAGATTGTTGACGGAGGATAGGACCCAATTGGATTGAGATACCTGTTAATTAGCACAGACACGGACACCTCGTCCGATCAACGACGTCCGGATTTAAAAAATAAATGAATGTATGCCGATGTGTCCGGAGGTGTCGGACACATATCGGACACCATACCGATACCCTATATGAGGTGTCAGAATGGAGATTATTGACTGTACATCGAATTTAGATTAATTAGGTTAACGCGACATTTTTAGCACCCCATGGAATCTCATCGTGGCTCCAGCATTGGCTATAATTAGCCCTAATTAGTCCCGATTAATCCTAATGAACCCAATTAACCCAAATTAGCTCTAACGAACCTAATTAATTTTAATTAACACTAAGAACCTAATGAAAATCAAATTAGTTAGTAATTATTCCAAATTAGCCCTAATTAACACTAATCAGCCAAATTAAACCCTAATTAGCCCTAATTTCTCATATCTTAGTGATACGTGATTAGATTAAATAAACCCTAAACCCTAAGACCTAACTAAACTTTGATTAGCGACAAATGAACTTAATTACACGCATATTGATTATAGTTAGCCGAATTAGTTGTAATTAAGCCTAACATAACCCAATTAAGACTAATTAGCCCTAATTAGGACTAATCAACACTACTCGGCACAATCAACACTACTCGGCACAATTAAGCCTAACATAACCCAACACTACTCGGAGCACCTGGAGCTCTGTGGCAGAGATAGTGTCTTAAAGCGTGAGCCTATCCAGCGGATAAGTTGTGACAGAGCACTCAGAGCCCACCAAGGTAGTGCTCCGAGGAACTGCCTACTAGACGGGCCGAGGTAGTGTCTCAGAGGAGTCGCCTACCTGGCAAGAGATGAGTCTTCTTGTCGAAGCACTTGGAGTTCCCTGGCAGAGATAGTATCCTGGAAGAGTCGCCTATCCTTACGGGATAGTGCACACTCCGAGGAGTGGGTTGAAGCATGTTCGTCGACCAAGGCAAGGTGTGCATGGTGTGGTGAAAGGATGGACCAACGCAGAGGTACGATAGTGTGAAAGGTGCTAGGGGTATGACTGTATAAGCAGCACGACGTGGCAGACTATTAACAGTGCCAGCGGCATGGTATAATGACAGAGAGCCTGGGACAAACAGCGCGACACATGGGAGCGGTGGAATATGTGCAGTGCCGGCGGTATGATATTATGACAGAAAGACTAAGGGCAAGTAGATCGGTGCATGGGAGCGGTGGAGTGTGTGCGGTCCTGGGGCACACACAACGATAAGAGTCGGGGTCACTGTGGATAAGTGTCGTGCGTGGCACATGACACGACAAAGGTGCATGGGCACGGCGACGGGTTTTGCTGAGACGGGCGTCGTACTAAGGGCACGTGACCCGGAGACGGCACTCAGGCATGGAGACGGGTGTCGCGGAGGCCGGCATCGTGTTGGAGGCACATGATGTAAAGATGGCACATAGCACAGATACGGATGTCGCAGAGGCTGGAGTCATGGAGATCATCTGGGAAGACCAAGGCCAACACTTGGGTTTGAAGGCTGAGGCCAACCCTTGGGGAAGGCTGAGGCCGCATCAAGGTTGTTACTTAGTAGAGAAGAAAAGTTGAAAAAAAAAAGGAAAAAGAGATAATACACGTGACTTCAACGTGCATTATGCTTTGACAGATTTAAGGGCATTGAAAATTGACCGTTAAAAATGTTGACATGTCATGAGAATGGGACCCAAGAGCGGTCCAAAAGTCCAGGATGGGATAACAATGTTCTATTCGCAAACAAACTTCTACCAACACAGTGGCAGTGATCAAGTAACTATGAGAGTGGTTTATATTTTTTCCACTGAGGTAGAAAGAGAAGGTCATTTTCCTATTAAAAGATCAGCCCTTTGTCTTTAGTCATAATTCATTGGCAAGTTTTACCAAGCAATAAGGTTAGAGAAATAAGTTTTTGTATCAAAATGTTGAGACCCTGTGCGTTTACGACGCTTTGGCAAGCTGGGTCACCTCATCTCTTCTTGCTATAAAGATTTGAAATAGGTAGCAGCGCTCTTAGCTGACTTTACTTTGCAGAAGCATGTTGCTACTCTCTATTTTTTAAAAGTTACATCCCAAATGATATGATTCACTTCAAGCCAAAATGTCAGAAAAATGATCTACCAAATTTTTTTAATGTCATTGGATTAGAATAAACGTCAATAGAGATATAAGTTTGGGAAGAAAGCACTAATCGAAAATAAAAAAAATCACCACACTTAACGTTTCGCATATTGGGTAACAAAGTAGTGTATTGCAAACCTGTATGAAGGTGGATTCTTAGGCCAGAACTGGTAGTTAATAGCAGCAGGAGGCCATATCTTGTGGAACAAATGATCAACCCATCCTTTCTTGCCTTCAACTTCCTTCTGTAGCTTTGTCCCATACCCTTCCACACTCTTAGCATCAGGAGGCTTAGCATAGATTTCTTTCTCGTGTTGCGTTAACTCAAAAAACTCTTTCCCAGCGTCTTGTAATTTTCGGATAACATCACTTGGTATGTCATGGTTCACAATTTGGAACAATCCCCATTTGCAGCTCGCGTCAAAAATCAAATCGACGAGATTCTTTTCATCTTTGTTCGCGAAATCGATGACAGGGACTTCTGGCGCCAGCCCGGGGAACGTCGTGAGTGCCGGTTGTTCGTTCTCGGGCCGGATGAATTCAGGTGGAATGGTGTCCTTAGGGATAGATATAGAAGCTATACCTTGCACTCGCTCTACCTCCATCATGTACAGGGATAATATTTGACTACCAATGTTAGCTTAGTCTTCTTTTAAGCTTTTATTTATGAAATTTTCATCTGATGCATCTTTGAGGTAATCTGTTACAAATAATGTACGCTAATCACAAGAGGAGGAGAGGAAAAATAGGAAGTGAAGAAGCAAGAGGTTGGATCATGCTTTTTACGTGGTGCATACATGTTAAGTGCTATTAACAAATGCCTCCTATCTATCGGCTTGCCGTTGATATTGTCCTCTCTGTTATGTGTGCCATACAGAGGGGATATGATGCCCGGTAAATAAGGAATGTAAGCCACGAAGGTTGCATTTAAGTTTCTCCAGCAAGTAGTTACGAATTAATGCTAACGCGTGACTATTCTCTAAGAAAACTGGGACATACGCAACACGTTACGCAAAGAAGAGGTACTTTCACAAGAAAAAAAAGTATGCTACAACCATGCTTGTTCATGCACATTTGCCACAACATGTAAAAATTGTCGCTCCATATCTTTGCTACCGGCTTATATTGACGAACTCTAATTGCTAAATTAGGCCTTACTGATTTAGTTATGATTCACTAATGATTTAGGACAAGGTAAAACAGGAAATTTTCACCAAATAATTTAGGTTTTCATCAACTTGGCTTTTAAGAAACTCCATAAAATGTAGTTCTAGACTCGTAAAACTGCGGGCTTGCTAAATTGTTGCACGTGTCCAATAATGTATGCCAAAACATATAAACATATCTAATTGTTTTCTTCTTTTTTGAAACAACAAATATCTTAATTCAAATATATTAAGTTGCTAAGGCTTTTCTTGCTTGCTCATGTCCCGCACGTGTCGCGCTTAGCTGTTGCCTAGGTACCTATTATAGTTTACATTTACAAAAAGTAAAATTCACTACCCAGTCTCTAAATATAATCACTAAGACAGAAAAATAAATGTCCTTGATTTGCAATTGGGAGTATTCTTGTGCTCGGGTGCATGACTGCATGTTAATGCCTCTCTGATGGCCAACGTTTTAGCTTATCCTGCACTGGCTGCATAATTGTGCATGCATATTTCCAATTGTTGATTATCTGCCTCATTACAAGCCTTGTCCAGCCTTTCTTACTGTATTTTTCCATGCTACATCCGTTAGGACTACTAGCATGCCACTGCTTGACCTTGGGCCCTCCAAAAAGATACTTGGGTTGCTGATGATGCTGCTGACTCGTATGGGAAAAAACTAGCAGTAAATGGAAAATGTCTAGTCGACTGCCATGCACACTTTCCTTAAAAGATAGTAATTCCCCCATTTGTAATCTAAAAGGTAACATCACATTTGCCTTGCAACGTAAAACAGGCAAAAAATGATAATTATTGCAGAGTAATCACCGGATATAAATTGAGAGAGAGAGAGAGAGAGAGAGAGAGAAGAGGTATGAAAGTGAAGTGAAGGGAAAATTTTGTATTTCATCGGGCCCTTTATTTAGTGCACTAATCGGTGCCATGAACAGGTACAAACATTTAGAGAGTTAAGTGACTCTGTAGGTATCATTCAACAGTTGTAAAATATGGAAGACACCATCAAAATGTCTTATTTATGAACTTAAAAAAAATAGGAAAATTCTATTAAAATCTCAATGGTCACTCCCTTTCACTCCATACCAGTCTGAATTTGTCGTAAAAAGAAAAGTTGGGCTCGGTAGAGGAACGATGCATACCTGCAAAGTGCGTTTCAAAGCGCCAATAATGCCTTTACGTCGCCGCAAGGCGCGGGTGTGGGCGTGTGTACGGTGCACCGCACTTGGGCGAATGTAAGACCATGCATACTTTCTATTTCTAGAATATTATAGAATATCAGATGGCCACTTATATACCCCTGACTTTTTCATTTCCCAAACAATAAGGGAGTCCACATTTGAACTTAAAAAAAATTCTTATTTATCAAAATAGGAAAATTCTATTAAAATCTCAATGGTCACTCCCTTTCACTCCATACCAGTCTGAATTTGTCGTAAAAAGAAAAGTTGGGCTCGGTAGAGGAACGATGCATACCTGCAAAGTGCGTTTCAAAGCGCCAATAATGCCTTTACGTCGCCGCAAGGCGCGGGTGTGGGCGTGTGTACGGTGCACCGCACTTGGGCGAATGTAAGACCATGCATACTTTCTATTTCTAGAATATTATAGAATATCAGATGGCCACTTATATACCCCTGACTTTTTCATTTCCCAAACAGTAAGGGAGTCCACATTTGACCCTTTTCATTCCTAAATTATTCCAAACTTCGAGATATTATATTTCCCTAACCACTCAATCGAATTGTATGATTCTCTTTTGACATTACACCTTGTAAGTGTAAACTTTGGAATCCAAAGATTTAATTATTTGAAAAATTCCACAATTTTCCAAATTGAAAGTTTTCACATTTCCTTATTTGAAAAATGTACGTCTCTCTATCCTTAGGTAGATCTTACTAAGGTAGAAGGTCTTTTTCAACATGAATGCTCACTATATAGCAACGAATTGGATCAGAATTGGGAGTAGCCTTAGCCTTACCCTTAAACTAAGAACCCTTTGTGATTGATCATCACTACTATGTGTAGGACTTTCCAACCACTTTCCACATACTTGCGCTTTTACAACCATGTGCTACATTTTAGGATAAGTGCCCAAGGCAGAAGAAACTCTAAGCGCTCGAGACGGGATGAGCGCCGCCCCAAGGAGCTATTCGATATGAAGAATTTGACACCTCTGAACACTAGATCGTCACATATTCTTCACGAGATAAGAGACAAGGAGATCCTAGCTAGACCGACCAGACAGAATGAGGTCAGCCCCGAGCAAGTGAGATAGGATACCACAATGTTCATGGCCATACCATTGATAACTGTGAATTGCTCAAGCGTGCGATTGAGGCCCTCATCAAACGCGGACACTTAAAAAAATACGTCGGGCAAAGACACAATAGAAGGGAAACGACTCCCGTGGTAGGAAAACACAGGCACCATCAATACCATCTCAGGGGGCATTGCAGTAGGAGGCTCATCTCGACAGAGGTGCAAGGCTTACGTGAGAGAGGTATGCACCACTAATTAACTGACCTCCAGCAAAGAAGCAGAAGACAGAGCCAGTACCTATAATTTCCTTTTCAGAAGATGACGTAGGGGAAATAAAAATTCCCCATGATGACTCGTTGCTTGTTACCCTCCGACTGGGTAATTAAAACTTCAAAAGAATCTTGATTGACAATGGAAGTTCGGAACAGGTGATCGTCTACGAGGCATTTCAAAAAATGAACATCTCTCAATTACGCAAGATAGACATGCCCCTTTATGGCTTCTTTAACCATCCTGTGCCGTGTGAAGGAATTATTATGTTACTCGTCATCGTGGGCATTCCCCCCGGCTCAAGCAAAAGTTAATGTTGGATTTTGTGGTAGTTTGCATCCCTTTAACTTACAACGCCATTCTTGGTCGGACAGCATTAAACCAGTTAAAGGTTGTGGTATCCACATATCACATGAAGATGAAATTCCTCACAAAGCACGGAATAGGGGTGGTCAAGGGAGACCAGTTAGTAGCCCAACAATGTTACATGGTGTCATGCTGAGCAAAAAATCACGAGGCCTTCATCATTGAGGATTTGAGAGACAAAACTAAGACTCAGAGGCATAAGCCAGCCGAAGAACTCGAGGGTATCAAAATATACCCTGGTAACAAGGACAAGATCGTAAGAATTTAAACATCAAGCTTGTCAGCCTCCTCCGAAGTTACTCGGACATATTTGCATGGACAACCTTTAAAATGCCTAGAATCAATCCCGAGGTAATAACTCACAAAGTTGAACGTGGACCCACTCAAGAAATTGGTCAAGTAGAAGAAACAGACATTCACCCCAAAGAGGCAAATAAAGATAGAGGAAGAAGTGGACAAGCTGTTGAAGGCTGGATTTGTCAAGGAGATTCATTACCCAGACTGGATCGTCAACGTTGTTATCTTAGGATTATTCATTCATCTTGACCCCATAATCAAGATCATTAGAATCTTACAATAACATAAACATAAGAACAATAGGGTTACGAACTCACCGGAATCGAAGGAAGCCATAAAATACCAAGAGTTTATTCCGATGATGACAGAACGCCAAGATGTGGAAGCGAACGATATCCCCTCGGTAATAAAGTGGTGTATTTTTTTCTTTAGTCTAAGAGGCAAAGAGTGGCCAAAACATAATAATACCCTAGCCTCCAAGAAGAAAAGATATTTATACAGAGAGAGTAGTGTGATCAACCCTAAAGCCTGCCAAATCTCAACCGCCCATCAAAGTTAAGAGATTAGGGTCTATAAGCCTTTTATACACAATAAATCATTAGTGTATTGGATGCTAAAATTAAATAGGCCCATAATGTTATTTAGCCAATATAATTAATTAATGTCTAAATCAAATAAAGTCAACAATAGTATGACTTGTTAGGCCACCTAATTGGATTGGACCGATCAAATCCAACATTCTCCCACTTGGCCAAGGGTTATACTAAGGTTGATGTCATAAGGTTTGACATAACAAAATTGAACAAAACATCCCGTAAGTTAGGCCAAATTTAACAAAAATACTAAAATGAATCGAAGATGGTATATGTGCCTCTCAACGCCACAACACCGTTCTCCGGTTACAATCTCAGAACTTTTGCCAAATATGACAGTCAAACAGCTTAATAGACATGAACTGCATTGTTCCATAGTAAATAACAATATGAACGAGTTCATGTGATCCTTACATGAGTGTTTGTTTCAGAACACCTCAAATGTGCACTTTTAACAAGAAGAAACAAACCATAATCATAATATCCAGAATCCAAAACAAAGGTGATCACAAAAATAAATGTCTCAAATCAAAAACCCATCATCTAAGGGAAAGACTATCAACCAAACCCATGCTAGCAACATATTCTCGAAAGACAGTGGGTGGTAAGCCTTTCGTCATGGGATCCGCCAACATAGCGATCATACTGATATTGTGAATAGACACTATTTGATTCTTAATTCTTTCCCTCACAACAAGATACTTAATCTCAATATGCTTCGTTCCACCACTTAATCTGTTGTTCTTGGAAAATAAAACAGCAGCCTGATTGTCACAGAATATCTTCAGTGGTCTCGAAATGGTGTCAACCACTTTAAGTCCCGTAATGAAGTTCTTCAACCATACACCATGACACAAAGCCTCAAAACATGCCACAAACACTGCCTCCATGGTGTGAGAAGCCACTAATGACTGCTTAGCACTCTTCCATGAAACAGCTCCTTCTGCGAGCATGAAGACATAACCTGATGTGGATTTCAGGGTGTCTACACCCCTACATAATCGGAATCAGAATAACCAATAACCTCAAGGTTATCTGACTTCCTATATGTAAGCATGAAATCCTTGGTACCCTATAAGTAGCGCATGACTTTCTTGGCTGCTTTCTAATGACCCATTCCTGGGTTTATTTGGTAATGTCCAAGCATGCCAACAACATACGCTATATCTGGGCGAGTACAGACTTGAGCATACATAAGACTCCCTACTGCTGATGCATAGGGAATACGCTCAATTTCGTCTTGCTCCAGTTGGTTCCTAGGACATTGTAGCAAACTAAATTTGTCACACTTAACAACAAGGGCAACAGTGGGAGCACAATTATGCATATTGAACCTTTTCAGAACCTTACCAATATAGGCTCTTTGGGACAATCTCAATATCCCACGAGACCTATCTCGGTGAATCTCAATGACTATAACATTAGAGGCCTCTCCAAGATATTTCATATCAAAATTCTTAGACATAAAGTTTTTGGTCTCATGCAACATATGCATATCACTACTAGCAAGTAAGATATCATCTACATACAAAACTAGAATGATAAACTTACTCCCACTGATCTTTAGGTATATACATTGGTCCACTGCATTTTTTTAAAGCCAAATTTACCAATCACATCATGGAACTTAAGATACCATTGTCTAGAGGCTTGCTTTAATCCTGTATATGGATTTCTTCAACAGACATTTTATATGTTCCTTGCCTTCAACCATAAACCCTTCTGGTTGCGTCATATAGACATTTTCATGCAAGTCACCATTAAGAAACGCAGTCTTTACATTCATTTGATGTAGCTCTAAATCATAATGAGCCACTAAAGCCATGACTATTCAAAATGAATCCTTTTTCGACACAGGAGAAAATTGTTTCATTATAATCTATCCCTCCCTTTGAGTGAAACATTTAGCGACGAGTCTAGCCTTGTATCTTTCGACATTACCTTTAGGATCTAGCTTAGTTTTGTAGACCCATTTATAGCCTACAGCTTTGGCCCCTTCAGGCAAGTCAACAAGGTCCCAAACTTCATTTATTTTCATTCTCTAACTCATCTTTCATGGCCTCAAGCCATTGAGTTGAGTGATCGCTCATAATAGCTTCTTTAAAGGATGTAGGATCATTTCCTTTACCTAGATTATAGTCAGCCTCATCTAGGTACACAATATAGTCATCAGATATGGCTGTCCATCTCTCTCTTCCTGACCTTTGAAGAGGTTGCTCATTAGCAGGAATTGGAGCAGGATCCGTAATAGGGGGACATCATTAGGTACTACCTCGGGTGCATCGTTATCCTCTATATGAGGTAATGACGCGCCAACCTTTTGGATAACATGAATAGAAACATGATCCTGAATTTCCTCAAGGTTTATTATTCTTGGTGTGCTACTCCCATTATACTCAGCATCTTCAATAAATATTGCATGCCTAGTTTCAACAATTCTAGTGGTATGTGATGGACAGTAAAATCTGAAACCTTTAGACCTTTCAGGGTAACCTACAAAATGACAACTTATGGTCTTGGGATCGAGTTTCTTAGTATGCAGATTGTAGATTTTTGCTCTAGCTAAACAGCCCCACAAATAAAAATATTCTAAACTTAGTTTCCTCTGTGTCCACAATTCAAAAGGTGTTTTAGGCACAGACTTACTGGGAACCTGTTAAGAATATGCACAGCTGTTTTAAGTGCTTCAACCCATAAAAACTCTAGTAGAGTGCTTTGGCATATCATACTTCGTACCATATCCATGAGGGTACGATTTCACCGTTTAGCTACACCATTCTGCTGGGGTGTACCTGGCATTGTATACTGAGCAACGATGCCACATTCTTCCAAATACAAGGCAAAAGGACTAGGGTTACGACCCATTTCAGAGAATTTTTCATAATATTCTCCGCCTCTGTCAGATCTTACAACTTTAATCTTTAGGTTGAGTTGATTTTCAACTTCGGCTTTGTAAGTCTTAAATATGGCAAGTGAGTCAGATTTTTCATGAATGAGGTAAACATATCCATAAAGAGAATAGTCATCAATAAAGGTGATAAAATATCTATGACCACCAATACCGGTGTAGGGAAAGGTCCACAAATGTCAGTGTGGATAAGCTTTAAAAGTCCCGTACTTCGAGTGACACCACGTTTATTGCCTTTTACAAATTTTCCTTTAATACATTCAATAAATGTGTCAAAATCTGAGAAATCTAAAGAATGAAGAATTCCATCCTCAATGAGACATTCCATTCTGCCTCGTGATATGTGACCTAGACGTTCATGCCACAATTTAGCAGAATTTTCATTCTCTCTTTTTCTCTTACCACAAGTTTTAGCAACTACATCATTCACGTTCATGGTTTTCAAGGATTCAGTAAGAGAAGCATTCAAAAGTAATTTGTAGAGGTTTGCCTCTAACAAACCAGAACCAATAACTCTAGAGTAAAGGAAAAGAAAGAAGCCTTTATTCTTAAACTTAAATGAATATCCATAAGCATCAAGTCTAGAAACAGAAATAAGATTTCTAGTCATACTGGGAACATAAATAGTATCAACTAAATCCAAATTGAAGCCACTCTCCAAAACTAAACGGAGAGTTCCTACAGCTTCAACTTGAGCTTTCTCTCCATTTCCTACTAGAACATTACGGTCCCCTTTGTTTAACTTCTTCACGGAAAGGAATCCCTGCAATGAATTAGTTATGTGCACAGTTGCACTTATGTCAACCCACCATGTATTTAAAGGAGCATCAATTGTATAAGACTCATAACAAACACAAATAGATAAATTACCTTTATTTTCCAACCATTCTCTGAATTTATGACATTCTTTCCTCATATGTCCTTTATCCTTACAAAAGTGACACCTGGGACCAGAAGAACCCTTGGTACCAGAAGAGCTTGCCTTGTCAGTCTTGGTTACAGAAGCATTCTTATTCCCTTGCACATTGCCTTTGCCAAATTTCTTTCCTTTTCCTTTTTCCTTTAGATGGACCAATTATGGCAATGTGAGCACTATCATGTTGTTCAGACTTTAGCCTCTCTTCTTCTTAGACACCCATGGAAATTAACTCGCTCATCTTCCACTTCTCTTTCTGCTTGTTATAGTTGATCTTAAAAGGACTAAACTGTGCAGGAAAGGAAGTCATAATAAAGTGCACGAGAAAACCTTCAGAGATTTCCATGTCCAAACCTTTTAGTTGAGAAGCCATATCATTCATCCGTAAAATATGCTCACGAACACCGTTGGATCCACTGTACTTGAGCGTAACCATTTTAGTGATGAGAGTAGTAGCATGTGCCTTGGAAGAACCCTGAAACTGTTCTTCAATATGAGCAAGGTACAGCTTAGCATTATCCGAGTCAGGAATGGCTCCTCGAATAGCAGTCGTAATGGAGTCTTTCATAATCATTAGGGATATGCGGTTGGAACGCTCCCACTTTTCATAAGCCGCCTTTTGCTCAGTAGAGCTTTCAGCCGTAAGGGCAGCAGGCGTGTCAACTCGTAAAGCATAATCCAAATCCATAATTCCAAGGATTATGCTAATCTGCTCTTTCCATTTTCTAAAATTAGTACCGCTCAATGATTCAATAGAGGAAAAATAGCCAATAATTACAGTAGGACTATACGCTATACAATAACAATAATCATGCACGTTAGTAGTGAAAATCCACCTGATGAAGACAATTAGTTCATCATTTAACATAATAAAATAAATTGAGGGATAAACAATTTATTTGTATGAAAAAGGTAAATACACAAAACATTTCTCAAAAGGGAAAAATTAACATATCACTTATAACCTTCCGTTGGGCAGGTTATTAACATACAAGTGTTTTTCCATCCTTAACAATTTGGAAATCATTAAAAGTAACATGAGTACGAATTATATCACCGTTGGGCAGAAAATAATTTGACCAATGCAACTTATTATTTCCTTTCTTTTCGCTTAAAAATTAAAATATAATCTTCCGTTGGGCCGATTAATATTTTAATTAATAAGCGTAACGTGATGTGGTTTATCATTATCTCAACTTATAAAAGACAATAAACTTTCGTTGGGCCGCTTATTGCCAAAATAAGTAAGAACCACTAATTATTTCAAGTTCATTATCATAGTCTTGACATGCCAAACAAAGCATAAAGTTTTGGCATGATCTCGTAATTTTAGACTAATTCTTGAAATTATAATAATATTGGCACGTTAAATTCATCAGTATCCCAAAATAAATCAATATTAAATCATAAGCGGGTTTACAAATTTTATTTTGTAAGGCCCAATTAAAATACACAAGCCATTTTAAATGGCCAAAACAGGCCCAATTCAATAGCTACAAGCCCACTTTTAAGTGGCCAAAATAGCCCACTTCGGAGGCCTACACAAAAACTGGCCCAATTTTGTTGTAGACAGCAGCCCTTTAACAGGCCTTTGAGGGCCCAATTCCTCTGGTTACAAGCCCCTTTAAAGGGAAAAAAAAGGGGCTATACTAGTTCTGGCCAACAAACTCAATAAAGTCATAAGGGCCAAATCAGGCCACAAAGCAAGGCCAAACCAGGCCTAAATAAACTTTCAGTTTGGGCCATTTAACAGGCCACATGGCCTTTTTGTGAGCCAAAGCATAAATCCAACAAACAAGCCACATAACTTACCTCAATCTGCCGGCTCAATCTGCTGACCCAATATTACCGGCCCAACCAACAGCCGCATGGCAGAACAACAGGCCATACAGCCGACTGTTTTTTTTTAATGTTAGCATTTAAACGTAAATTTAAAATAATTCCAAAAACTTAAAGGAGGAGTTTTATGTTTGAATGCCAACGTATAAAAAAATTCAAGAACCCAAAAGAAAAACTCTATGTTCATGCAATTGATTAACATGGCTCTGATAACACATGTTAGGATTATTCATTCATCTTAACCCCATAATCAAGATCATTAGAATCTTACAATAACATAAACATAAGAACAATAGGGTTACGAACTCACCAGAATCGAAGGAAGCCATAGATAACCAAGAGTTTATTCCGATGATGAAAGAACGCCAAGATGCGGAAGCGAACGATATCCCCTTGGTACTGATCTTCACTACTCTTCTCTATTCTTTATGATGGAATAAAGTGGTGTATTTTTTTCTTTAGTCTAAGAGGCAAAGAGTGGCCAAAACATAATAATACCCTAACCTCCAAGAAGAAAAGATATTTATATAGAGAGAGTAGTGGGATCAACCCTAAAGCCTACCAAATCTCAACCGTCCATCAAAGTTAAGAGATTAGGGTCTATAAGCCTTTTATACACAATAAATCTTTAGTGTATTGGATGCTAAAATTAAATAGGCCCATAATGTTATTTAGCCAATATAATTAATTAATGTCCAAGTCAAATAAATAGTCAACAATAGTATGACTCATTAGGCCACCAATTGGATTGGACCGATCAAATCCAACATGTTAGGTTTCGAAATCTGACAATCGATGGTGTATATGCATTGACTTTACAGACCTTAATAAGGCTTGCCCAAAAGACAGATATCCAATTCCTCGAATCGACATCCTTATCAATGCCACCTCGGGGCACAAGTTATTAAGTTTCATGGATTCCTACTCAAGGTACAATCAAATAAATGATGCATGAAGGTGATATCCCCAAAACATCGTTTATCACAAAGAGAGGACTACTATTATAAAGTGATGCCCTTCGGACTCAAGAATGTAAGCGACTACATATCAACGCTTGGTTAACACGATCTTTTGCAACTTAATTAGGAAGAACATAGAGGTATATATGGACGATATGTTAGTAAAGAGCGTTAAGGCAGAGTCCCATGTCGAAGACCTCAAGGAAACCTTTGACATCTTGAGGATACACAAGATGAAATTGAACCCACTCAAGTGTGCGTTTGGAGTAGTATCCAAGAAATTCTTGGGGTTCATGGTTTCTCAATGCGGCATCAAGGCCAATTCGTAGAAGATAGGCTCCATTCAAACAATGAAACCGCCTAAATCGATTAAGTAAGTGCAATAGCTCACAAGAAAAGTTGTCACCTTGGAGAGATTCATGTCCAAGTCTACAGAAAGGTGTCTGCCCTTCTTCAGGGCAATCAGGAAGGCGAAAGATTTTGTTTGGATGAACGACTGTCAAAAATCTTTTGAAGACTTGAAACAATATTTGGTGTCTCCTCCTCTCACCAAACTCCTCACAAGGGAAGACCGCTTCTTTTACCTATCGATGAGTGAGGTAGCGGTTAATGCGGTCCTGGTTCAAGAGGATAACAACAAGCAAAAACCCATCTACTATGTGAGTAGAGTCTTGCAAGTTATGGAAACAAGATAACCAAGGATAGATAAGGTGGCCCTAGTCCTCATTACATCGGAAAGGTGACTCCGACCTTATTTCCAGTCACACACAATAATAGTCCTAATTGATCAGCCTTTGGGGAAGGTTTTGCAGAGCCTTGAAGCGTCAGAAAGGCTGGTCAATTGGTCAGTAAAATTTGGAGAATTTGACATTAAATATAATCCCCACATGGCGATTAAGGCTCAAGCCTTATCAAACTTCATCGTTGAATGTACTATGCCAGAGCCCCCCCCCCCCCAACTCATTATATCCGAGGCCCTAGACCCATGGATTCTTTATGTAGATGGTTCCTACACGGCCGGCAGTAGCGGAGTAGGTCTTATCCTAATCAGCTCAGAGAAGTTCGTCATTGAATATGCACTTCGTTTTAGCTTCTAAGCCTCTAACAATGAGGCTGAATATGAGGCACTCCTTGCGGGGATAAGGCTAGCACATTCTTTGAAGGTAGATTCTTTATCCGTTCATAGCGATTCCTAATTGGTAGTGAACCAAGTTCGGGGTGAATATGAAGCCAGGGACGACAACATGATCCAATACCTTCAGACCCTGAGGACTCTAGCGCCAAAATTCAAGAACTTCACTATCTGCTAATACCTAGAGACTAGAATGCTCAAGCAGATTCCTTATCAAGGCTTGCCTCCACAGATGTCTCCAAGTTTTCGCTCGCAGTATACATTAAGCTTCTCAAGGAAAGGAGTATCAGCTCCAAGATTGAGGTCGAAGTGGTAGAACGAGAACCTTGTTGGATGGACCCGATCATACAGTACCTCACTACCGGAGCGTTACCTGAAGAACGCAACGAAGCACACAATCTATGCGCCAAAGCCTCCTTGTACGCCCTTATAGATGGGACTTTATACAAAAAGTCCTTCAGTCTACTGTATCTCAAGTGCTTGAACCCCAAGGAAGCTACTTATGTGCTGCGGGAAGTCCAGGAAGGCATATGTGGGCAGCACTTAGGGGGAAGAAGCTTAGCACACATGATCCTAAGGCAAGGTTACTACTGGTCAGGAATGCAAAAAGATGCCATCGACTTTATAAGGAAATGTGACAGGTGCCAAAAGTTTGCACCCATATCCTATACGCCGGCATCCCCACTTAGCACGGTGACCTCTCTGATTCCTTTCGCAATGTGGAGAATGGATATCCTTGGCCCATTTCCTATGGCCACGGCCAACGATGGTTCGTGATAGTGGCCATTGACTATTTTACCAAATGGACTGAAGCTAAGGAACTGGCCACAATAACATCCGTAAAGTGTGAAGATTTCTTCTAGAAGAATATAGTCAGCCGCTTTAAGATTCTGAAAGTCTTAATAACTGACAATGGGAAACAGTTCGACAACTCAAACTTTAAGAAATTCTGTAAAGATCTTTCTATCGATCTCCACTTCACATCGGTCACTCACCCTCAATCAAACGGACATACAGAGAATATGAATGGTGGCATCCTTCAAGGCTTGAAGAGGAAGTTGGACGATGTGAAGGGGGCATGGGTAGATTAGCTCCCCAAAGTGCTTTGGGCCTACCGAAACACACCTCATTCTGTCATGGGGAAAACTCATTTTCTTCTTTACTTTGGTACAGAGGCGCTTTTACCTGTCAAGATCGGAGTCCCAACTGTTCGGATATCATAATTTTCCAATAAAGATAATGAGGCCAACCTCCGAGGGAATCTGGATCTCCTGGATGAAGTGTAGGCTCAAGCCCAGGAATGCTCAACCTCAATAAAGTAAAGGGTTGCTAGATATTACAATTAGAGTGTCCAGTTAAAATTGTTCTGAGTTGGTAATTTGGTCCTTCGAAGGCTTGAGGTGTCAGACCATAGGGCAGCCATTGGAAAATTGTCTATAAACTGGGAAGGGCCCTATCGCGTATCGAAGGTGCTTAAGCAGGGCGCTTATGCACTGGAGACACTTTTTGGGGAACCAATACCTCGAACCTCGAATGCAGAGAACCTTCAACGATACAACCAGTAGTATCTTGCCACCAGGCAAGATACTCCCGTTTAGGTGATAAGGGGCTCAAACTCTGCCCATTTTGAAGCAAGACTTAGGAATTTTTTTCAATTCTTAGTTAGTTGAATAAAAAGGGATGACATTAGTCCCCGGTGTACTTTCAATCTTTTTGTCCAAGCAATTAAGTATTTCTTTGAGCATGATTGTGTGATTATGAAACTTTTGTTTAAGCAGAAGAGTTTGATTCTAAGTTCTCAAGAACGGTGTTCGTGCAGCCCACTCGAGCAGCATGCTCGAGCAAACTGAACACATCGCTTAAGCAAATGTCACCCAAGGTGATGGGGTAGCACACAAGTGTCGCCTAAAATGGTCTAGCTTTAGTTGTAGTCCGTCAAATGGAAAAAAACCTTTGTAGGGGTTCGTCGCCCCACCTTGTTTTGTTAATTCGAAAACTGGCCGAGCATGAATGCGAGACTTCTTTGCCAGCCCTTAGCAGACGATAAAGGTTTGCATCAAAGTAAAACAAATTGCAAAATGTGAAGAGCGTGAGCTCATAAACGCAATTGCAAAAAAACCCTCCAGGGGACAGTGGAAAGATATTTAGTATTAAAGCCCCAATGGGCACCAAAAGTACTGAGACAACAATGTTAAAAGATTACAAAAACAACAAAGTGCAGACACAGCGCAGAGGCATCTCCATTCGGGACACTCATTTCCCCTTGAGAAACGACATCTCTAGCTTTGATGGGGGCAACAGTCTCCCCCGATAGAGAGTCAAAGGTAGGCACAACTATGTCGTCCAAAGACACGTTAGGGTACTTCTCAAGAGTCGGCTCTTTGGCCTTTTGGAAACCTTGCTCGAAGATCTCAAGACAGTCTTTTGTGCACTTCCGCAACCATTCATCTCTAGTTGTGCCCTCCAGAAATGCCTGAATAGCTTTGTCCCCTATTTTAGCTTTGATTTTCTTGAACTTGTCGTATCTTTTCTCCAAACAGCTGACCTTGGAGAACAGCTCGGCTTTCTCCGCTTTCAGGTCCTTAATCTCCTTTTCCAGATCGTTAATCCTAATCAAGCCCTCTCTCTTCTCGTGCTCTGCCTCGTGCTCCACCTCCCTCGCCATTTCAAAACTCTCATTCTGACTGCTGTAGCAGTAGGCTTGAACAAAAGAAGGAAAGGAAAGTCATGCAAAAAAGTTAAGTGCTAGGGAAGACTACATACGAAAGGACCACTTACGTTATACGCGGCCTGAACATGAGCCATGAAAAATGTTTCGTGGGTCTAGTTCTCCAGAATCATTTTGTCACTAGGTAACACTGTGAGCTAGATGATGTGCGGAGATATGCGAGCTTGGCATGCCAGAATCACCCCACCTGGTTGTCCACCTTGGGCAAAAAATAGGATCCTTATCTATAGGGAAGCTTCTGTCACAAGATGAGGCACCATGAGAACAGTTGCCCAAGGATTCTTGATAGCAGGGGGCAGATCTTCGCCCACATTCTCCTTCCTCCTCTTTCCCTCAGATTTTTAACAACCTCAAAAAGTCGCCCTTTCCACCTTCGCTCTAACCAAACATTTCTGCATAAGAAAGAAGAATTAGTACATGTGGTTCAAGTTTGGCAAAAATAACGACTTGATGGATATTGTCTACAGAATCTACCTAAACTCGAGGTCCTAGAGAATGAGGTGCGAGTCACTAACCTCAAAGCCTTATCCCCCGAGTCAACAAGGGTTTGTACGATGGGATAAGAAGGGATAAGCTATCCATGCTGCAACTCCTTATCTGTAAGAGGGCTATCAATAATAAGACCACCCTTCCGCTTTATCTGGTCAATGAGTTACTTTGTGAACGCGTCGAGGGCTAGGATGCCTTTCTTCTCAAAGTCTTTACAGAACCTGTTCCATGTCCTAGGGAACTCCCATTTACCACTTGGTTGCTAGGCTTTATTGGATTTAGGCCCTCCCCTAAGCACTCTAAGTTTGTTATGGATGTAATACCACCCAACGTTTCAGGCCATATTCTTCAGATAGCATATTAGGAAGTAAAGCCTTATGAAGTCCTGGACTCCCATCGTGTACCCCGATGGCTGCAAAAGATACATCAGGCCGAGCTTTCTCCATCCCTTAGCAACGAGTTGGCTAGGCACCATCTACTAGTAATTAAAAAAGGCAAGGGCAAAAGGATGCAATGGAAGCCTATACCCTGACTTGATCTGGCCTTCATAGACACTTCTCTCTAAATCCGTACCGTAATTTATGGGCTCTTGGATTGCCGGAACCCAAGTAGAGAATCCAGGGGGTAATGAAAATTCCTCCTATAGCTCTTCTATCTCCTCCTTGGTCATCTTACTCCTCTTTTCGTCCGAGGTAAACCAAGTTTCTTCATCATGTTTTCCTTCGGCCTCATCTTTGATATCCCCTAGTGCATCCCTAAGCAGGAACTAAGTGCTTGCTTGTGGATTAGAAGTTCATACCCTACTCCTAGTGGTCGAGATGCCTACTTGGGAAGAGCTACTCTTTGATTCGCTCTCTAGGGGACTTTCTATGGAATTACTCGACGATGATGAAGACATTATGTAACGAGAAGCTAATAGAGAAACTACGGAAGCAGAAAACTAAAAGCGCCAAACACAAAAATGAGAAAGGAAAATAACTTACTTGCTGAGAAGGAGCTGAGCCTTAAGAAAGTGAGGAGTAGGGGGCAAATGAGGCCTAGAGGTTTAATATGAGGAGTTGGCTTATAATAACTGCCCCTGGTTTGGTGGCAAACATTCACTGTACTTATTTGGTGCGATTTCCAAAATGATGAACTTTGAAATCCCCCTAGTAACCGTCCCTGGTTTGGAGGCAAGCATTCATTGTACTTGTTTGACACTATTTCCCAAAACAAAAAACTTTGAAATCCCCTGGTACATGTCCCTAGTTTGGCGGCAAGCATTAATTGCACCTTCGTGACATGGCTTTTAGGGTAGACAAAGTTGAAATCAATACATGTTCAACCATATGCCACGTGTTGGACAGGAAAAGAATTGAGGGAATTGCCCGAGCAGCTGGTCCGAGCAGGGTGCTCAAGATCTTGTCTCGAAGCTCGGCATCCGAACAGGGTGCTCTAGCAGGTTACCTAAGCAGCTCGTCCGAGCAGGGCACTGAAGCACCTTGTCTCGAAGCTTGGCATCCTAGCAGGTTGCCCGAGTAGCTCATCCAAGCAGGGTGCTCAAGCACCTTGTCTCGAAGCTAGACATTCAAACAAGGTGCCCAAGCAGGTTGCCCGAGCAGCTCGTCCCAGCAGGGTGCTCAAGAACGTTGTCTTGAAGCTTGGCATCTGAGCAGGGTGCTCAAGCACCTTGTCTCAAAGCTTGGCATTCGAGGGTGCTCAAGAACCTGGTCTCGAAGCTTGGCATCCGAGCAGGGTGCTCAAGCACCTTATCTCGAAGCTCGACATCCAAACAGGGTGCCCGAGCAGCTCGTCCGAGTAGGGTGCTCAAGCACCTTGTCTCGAAGCTCAACATCAGAATAGGGTGCCCGAGCAAGGTGCTCAAGCACCTTGTCTCCAAATAGGATGCCTGAGTAGATCGTCTGTGCACGCGTCCCGAGCAAGTTGCTCAAGCAGAGCTTCCAAACGAGCTTCTCGAGCAGCATGCCCACGCAGCTCGCCCGATCAAAGCTCCTTTGTAGCTCTTCAAAAAAAATCGTTCCCACATAGAACATCCCAACAGAACAGCTTGAGCAGAACAGCTTGCAGGATAGGCCTAGCCCTGATCCTCAAATAAGAGATTTCAGCTACATCACCCATGCTCGATTTCTTCTTTCCACCTATGCTTGCGTCTGCTTTGAAAGAATAGCCATAAGCAAGGGGCATTGTGATACGGCTAAAAATATCTGCCCAGCCGGGTAATGACACATGGCAGGAGTAACTCATGGTAAACAAAAAATCTAGCATTTAAGGGCTACCCTATTGATAGAGTCAGAGTCCTAGAAGGATACTGATGTTATCAAGAAGGGGTTGTGACGTGATCCCTGAGGATCTAGTGCGATCCTTGAGGATCTTAGTGCGATCCTGATTGATCCATTGCAAGATTAAGCTGTCAAGACATGCAAGCTGATCAAGACTCTGGAACCTAGGCTTGTATCAGGAGAATTATCCCCAGGTACGCGGGACATAGAGAAATAGTTGGTAACTTTTGGCTATTCAGAATTCTACCCTTGTAGCATCCTCTGACTTTAGCATCGGAAACTCCTCTATTGAGACCCCACCCGGTGGTCACTCCATGTTCTGTTTTGCAGGTCTTTTTCCTCGGTTGTGGTTCCCGATCAAGATTTAGCAACGACAGGAACCATTTTTAATATACTGGCATTTTTATTTTTGATTTGGATTCCTTTTTCCTCTCTCTCACTTGTTCAGTCATCTGTGAATTCTCCCCCCCCCCCCCCAACAACACATACACACACAAAAAGTTATATGTTAGAACCTCATATCTCTCTCTTTCTATCTTACTTTTTTGACGTGTATACTTCCTTTATCTCCCTTCCATTTTACATATTTGACCTCAATATGCTCTCACTAAAACAACTTGCACATGAAGCAGGCTAATTTGAGGGTTTCAATTTAAAACAAAAGCATCATCTTCCAGTTTTTTAAACTAAATCCTAATCATCTCCAAGATTTTGGCATTTTTTTGTTTTTATTTGTAATCAATAATCCTTATATTTATTTATTCCATAGACTGCTTTTTAAAATATCTTTAAAATTTTACAATCTGAATTTCGGATTTAGTTTGTAGACCAATCACCAATTCAACTCTAAATTGTGTGTAACTTTTTTCCTTAAACTTGGTAACCAAGTTTTTTTTTTTTGGTGAAAAGTCCTTGTATTCCGTGTAAACACAACTCAATTTGTATTCCATGAAGACACAACTCAATTATGTACAATTTAGTCCCTTTATACAGATGCATAGTAAGAAAACAGAAAAGAAAGCTTTATAGGATCTTCCTCAGTTGTTCTTTGCTCAGTCAATTACCTTCTTCGCTCAGTTACGTAGTTGTTTACTTTCTCATAATATGGTGTCCAATCTCCCAGGCTGTGCACATTGCTCTATTATCGAGTAGTATTAGCTGTATTTTTCCAACTTCTAACACCAAATTGCATCCACTTATGCATTACATGAAAACAATTCTGAGGACTTGCCTGTTTCTGCTCAAAGATCCTGATATTTCTTCTCTCCAAATGCCGTGCACAGCAAATGTGATGGCTAGTTTGCACATTTACTGAAGCTTCTCCCTTCTACACTGTTGAGTTGCAAATTCGACGATTTGGTTCCAAAAGCAGTGCTATACTCAGTCATCCAAATATCAGACCCATATTTCTTGTGAGTACGGACATTGGAGGAAGAGATGAATGTGCACTTGTCATCTTTAAACAAGTTTCATTTTCTTATGAGTTTATCTTTAGTTCTCAATCCCCTTTTGCACGACATCTAACAGATCAGGGAATACCTAGAGATATGACAACTGAACCGTAGTATCTTTGACCAAGCAGCTACAGTAGATCTAGTTCTAATGGCATTCCAAAAGCTACTTACAGTGAGTTTCCCACTAGGATGCAAATCCCAGGTCATATGCGCCGTTATTCTTGTACTCCCTTTTTTCTTGTTTTTATCTTTTATTTCATTTGCGCCGTTATTTATTTATTTATTTATTTTCTTATTTCTAATTTGAGGCATTCCAAGTAGAACTTTTTCACATAACGAGGCATAGGAACACAATGCAACATTATCTCCCGGATCACCAATTATTCTGACCATCATCATATAACCAACACATTTCTTTTTCATGCTTTACAAAAGAACATTTTTTTATTTTTACTGTTACTAATAATTTGTAGAGATATTATGCTTTGATTTTTTTACTGCAAAATTTGTAGAATTTGTCTTTTTTTTTTTTGCACTCCACTTTTGGCAATATAGCTTCACTTATGCCAAATAATGACTTTATATTGACACTTATGAGACCTTTAAAATAGAGCTCTAATATAACTTCCTCCTAAGTATTATTAACCTTTGGACACCTACTTAATTTACTTCTTATAAATTTTTGTCTTTTAATTTTTTGTGCCTCTTAATTGCAGTAAGAGGTTTATACATACCTTTTATACTGAGTATATTTGTAACTATTATGTCGTGCTTTCTTGTGCAAAGCACGGGACTAAAACTTGTTATATACATAGAAGTTTAAAGTTAAGAGAATGTTGTCACGTCTTCGCCTATTTGGACATCTTTTTTTCTAGCCACGTGGACTTAAAGTAATTAGAAACTATTTTGTTTCTTGTTTTTCTATAGTTTTCAAATTTTGAATTCCTAAAATCTTTCACTCTGATTATTCTTTCATGCCCTTATTCACATGTTTTTCTCAACTCTTACTAGTGGTGTTTTCAAAAACTAATTAAAATATGCGTAATTTTTTCCATGAACCATTTTTTTCTTCTTTTAGACTTGATCACAATCATAAATATTATGTTTGATACATCTATACTACTTATAAAAGAGTGAATAGGTGTAAATCATTTTCTGGACAAAACTATCCGTATAACTTTTTTTTAATGCCATGATTGACCTTTTGTTATAATTATTCATGAATAAATGTCATGGCCCAAGGAAAAATCTTCATCTCTCCATGCTAGATGCATGGTTCCTATCTCAAAGTTAATTGTCAAATGCTAAAATGTTAGATGCATGGGTATTGTCTCCAAAATTAATTGAGGCTTTTAAGTCAACCATTCAACTTCTTTAACACCAAGAATGTATCACTTCATTTAATTGATTTGATTCTGCCATTCAATTGTAAATTCTAGTTACATTTAAATTCAACCTCTTTTATATATTTTACATCTCGAAAATAAATGCCTATAATATCAAACAACCCCTTTTTTCCTTCGCGTTCCATCTCATTGTCTTAATTGCAACAAAATTATGTTGTGCCAATATTGATCTCCACTACATCAATTCGGACATATGATTAAATGGGATTACCGTCATAAAATGGTTCTCTTGAAATTTTTTTCATGCCTCTCATCTAAACTCTGCTGTTGCAATTTGCACAACCATTGAGTATACAAATAAGTTATACAAGGTATTCCAATATTATGATTACAAAGAGAAACAAAAGTAAATTTGACCAAAAGAATAAAACTATTTGCTACCTTTCACTTCAAGAAAAGGGCGAGGAGCCTTAAAAAATTTCTTATTCTATTTTCTAATGGATATAGCAACATCCTCGTAAATATACATTGATGTTCTTATGATCAAAACCACATTAGCGCAAGAATTACAGCAATCATAAAGGCTTTCAACTTGTGACTATAAAAGAACTTTACCTAATCGTTTGTGTGTGAATATATGACAGTCATTTACCAATTGGCAAGACAAATATATCTTAATTTAAATTTAAAAAACTCACACTAATAAAAGACTATCATCTTCATTTGGACAATCTCTATAAGTAAAACAAGGTCTAACAAACATCTTTGTCATAATTCATATAACTTTGAAAGTTTTGAACTAAACACCTATGGATCGTAGAGAATTAGCAACACTATATCAGCGTTAATCTTGATAGAGAAACGAGGACTCACCATGTTCCAAGTAAACCAAGTGAGACCGTCCTAAAGCAAGTCTTAGACCTTATTTTCTTGATGCCTAAAGCAATTAAAGGCGGCTAAAAAGTGCACCAAGTTTACCCTAGATTGCCTTCGTAGGTTTGAGCGTTTTATCTGTTGTAAAGGCAGTTAACAAAAAATACGTGATGAATATGTAAAGTTTTGTATTATCATAATTTGGTTATTATAGTAGAGCACTAAGCTTATTTTCAATGTAGTAAATTTGTATGTCGCACACCCTAACTTTGGGATCTTAGTTTGAACGAGCAAAAGTAGTGCGGTATCTACCACTTTTGCTCTAAAGAATGGAGAAATAGATTCTTTTTGAAATGAGTATACCCACGTATGAATTTCACGACGTCGCCTAAAAGTGAGCACATAATTTTCATTTAACGAATCTCATTCTTAATCTAACTATAAAAGTATCACACTCTCACAAATGGTGAGTGGTGCATCCAGTCTACGTATTTGAGCACACAAATTTCCTTAAGAGAATGAAATGAAAGAAAATTCGACCCGGTTATAACCTAATGAGAGTTTGATGAGATTAAAAATATTTTTTTCATTGTGATGAAATAAGTAAAATAAATTATTTCTTTGTCTAACTTATAGTAACACTTAATATAATGAAAATCCATTGTAGATATAATTTTTGTTAACGTGCTTTATATAATTAGAATGCTTGGTGGATAACATGGCAAATATAATGGATATAGTTAACTACTTACATAACATGCAGTATTGTTTGATTGAAAACTTGTAAGTTTGATTGAAAACTTGTAAGTTTGAACTTGTCATTTGATTATATTAAGCATGAGTTTTAAACTCTAAATCTGAATGAACTGCATCAACAAGTAAATTTCATTTTCTTCGATAAACTTTTTTTCTTTATGGAGTTATATTATAGATGCTATAGAGCCTTTGAGGCTGTACCATCAGATAAAACTTTAGCAAAAGCAAAATTCTACAAATAATGTAATAGTTATGTTTGTTATTTTTACGGATAAATATGATTTTTACATAAAGGTAATCTAACATCATTTTTTTACAAAGGTGTGCATTTACGTGCAACGCATGTGCTTTTATCTAGTTATCGTAAACGTCTTAAATTATATATATATATATATATATATATATATATATATATATATATATATATATATATGTAGTTTGTTGGTGCCTAGGTGAACAATCTTGTATTTATAATTATTTTCTTCTAAAGTTGTTCAAGTGCAAATATGACAACTCTTACTGCGTGATTCGCTTTTAGTTCAAATTGTTGGTTGATGACAAATATTTAGATTGTACTATTGCTTTGTTTATTTATACGTAATACATTGTTACCATGTTATTAATGAGGCTTTTGTCAATAACTAATAGAATGTATGTGTGGTGCACATAAACATTAACATATGAAATAATAATATATGGTATACAATAGTCTAACTCCATGTATTCTTTAGATTATGACAATCATTTTTTTATAGTTCCAATACACATGTTAATTTGTTAAAGTCAAAAGTTCAAGTTGAAATTAAGATGTACATGCATAACGATTGCTCTAAAGACGTTACATGTGTATCTAAAGAGTTTTAATAGTCTCTCAATTACTTTCATCTTACACAATTTTTATAGGAAGTAGAAAAGTGCACGATGATTTGATGTTAATGATGGTCCATCTCCTTATCATGACTTTACCTATCATTCTCTTAAAATAAAAACAATTCTTTAGCAAAGAAGAACTGGCTGGGCGAAGTAGTTAAGTTGTCCTTCCTTCTTGAAGGAAGAAGGGCTTTGTACAGTATTCTAATTTTAAAGTAATGCATTTGGGATCCTTTTGACAGTTTTTTTTTTCCAATTTTTCCCATTTTTTTTCTCTTTTGTAAACTGAAAAAATAAGCGCATTTGGCGGACAGTTTTCTTTTTTTTTTTTAATTTAAAAAATCAGTTTTTAAACTAGGGCTATTTTTTAAAACTCTAAAAATGAGTTTCAGTTTTCAGTTTTGGTTTTTATTTTGAGACCACCGCCACGCCCTCCCACTGTCGGCAGCCACCGCCCACTGCCACTGTCCACCGCCGGCGTCAGGCAGCCATCGCAGGCCAGGGACTGCCACCGTCGGTCGCCGGCAGCCACCAGCCACCACCTACCACAGCCGACGGCCGGCCACCACCATCGTCGGCCACCGCCACCACCAAAGAAAAAACTTAACATAAAAATTAGGTTATCAAACACCCCACTTGTTTTTATAAAAAAACAAGATTAATTGATTTTTATTTTTATTTATTTGGAATAGAAAATCAAAACTGAACGTGTCGTCAAACAGAGCCTTAGTCTTTACTAAAAGGTTTAAACTATAAAAAATTACTATTTATATTTATGCCAACATCTGTATAGTAATGATTTTTTTTTTACTTTAGCTTTCAAGTCCTTTTTTACTCGTTTATGTTATTTTACATACATTCTATGGTCTAACGTCATGAACACATTTGTTGTTAATGTGTCACAATTATCCTTAGTGACCTTATTGCATAGTATATTTATCGCTGCAATATGATTATCTAAAATATTTACTTTTAAAGAATCGCTGCAATGAAAAGTTAGTAATTTTCTAACTCACAAAACATAAAAAGATGCCTATCTATTTTCAAATAAACAGAATCAATGTTGTTATTAGAGATTTTTTTTTAATATGAAAAGGATTATGTGTTGTAGACTAAATAGCAACCATGCTTCCAATTTCACTATTGCAATCTTTTTGTCGCCTAGAATGCTTTAATCGTACTTTTCCCTTGTTGACATGGTGGTATACGTAATGTTGGTTATAGAAAGATGCAATACATACCAAAAGATACAAACATACGAGTAGAAAAAAATAATAACTCGTACTGTTAAAATCAATTTAATTCGTTTGCTTCTCTTTCTGGCAACGTTAAAGGTGGATTAAAACATATAGAACCGTCCATCATGTAGTATTGAATTAGAGATTATCTAAAACAGGTAATAATAATATATATAAATCTAAATAAGAAGTAAAGTCACAAATAAATTAGTTAACTCGAAGGCAAAATGTGTTATTGGCAAAATGTGCTTGGCAAATATTCACAACGTCGGTAGGATGCGTATGCAATGGAAATGATAGTCATCTCAAGTAATATTTAAATTTAATATGTATATTTTAGAGATGCAAAATAGGTAGAGTCACCTTAATTAGAAGGATGTGATGATACTTAATCAATAATCAACGTGAAAGAAGTAATTTTTAAATTTTATTAGGACATAATGGTTCACAACATATTTTTCAGTCATAGCCACAACCATTACTAATTAGGAAGATTGTGAGAGTACACTATAACAACCGGAAAGAAGAAAAAAAAAGTTAAGTTGCTCAATGTTTTGAAATTTGAATTGGAGAATTACTAATATTTACTTGGCAAGACCTAAGATATACGTAAATAATACAACACTTGTAGACATATATAATGCCTGGCGCGAGCACACACACACATAATATGTATTTAAGAACTTATATATAATATCCGGTCTTAGCACCAAATATAGGATAACTGAAGGAAAAGATTAAGCATGTCTACTTTTTACTTTTTTTTTTTTGAACCATGTTATCAATTTCTTATTGCCAATGTAAAAGGCTAAACCAATTACTCACCATAAGACGACATGAGAGTAAAATTGATCATCTTGAGAGAAAACCTTTATGATCAAATGGCCATTTGAGAAAAGTTATTTGTTCTACTTATGTTAGAAGATGTCATTATTATCAAGGTGTTATATGTCCTAATCTATATAAAGTACTGTCAAGTTGTGAATGTCAGGGAAAATGAGAGAGACATCTATGCAGTAATTGTAGCATTTATGAGTAGTGAAAAAATGAATTAGTTAGTATAATCCAAATTCATAGCATATTAATAATGTTTTGAATTGCAAGAGAGTAATTTTTAAATATACAAAAGGTAAATGGTCTAAAAAATGATTTTCAAGAATCTACAGTTTCATATGTAGTATAGTTATAGATTTATAATAATTATGTAGGGCTCATATATGTAATGCACGGGATCCAAACTAATTAGTTTAGGAAATTTCTGCAGACCACTTTACAGGCCTCTTGTCTTGGGCTACTTGAACTGGACTGGGAAGATAATTTTCTTAATGGGCATGTGACAGAGACACATCTCTTTAGCAAGTTGAGTGCTTATTTGACACTTGACAGCCTAAACTCTGTTAAGTGGGTTTGGCCATCAACCTAACATGTAAGCAGTCTATTGTTTGAAGTAGGTTTGTGCTGCCTCCTTACTTATAGGGTTCAGACCTTGGGATTAACACTTTTAAAAATATATATTTTTTCAAATGCACCAAGTCGATGTGATTGTTGCATCCTAAGTTTGCTCGGAAATGAAACTTAATCTCGATTAACACGACAATGGGCCGAAAATACCTCTCACTGTCCAAAGAAATAAATATATATTTTGGGTGAAGAGGTTTCTAGTAGTGCCAAGTGCCAAAAAAAAAAAAGCTTACTTTTATTGGCATCTACAGGATCATCTTGCTCTTAAATTAAACCAAACAGCCGTCAAATTCTCCACAATACATGCCCCCATACGTACTCTTTTTTTCTTTCAACAGAAGTACGAATTCGTCAATTTCTTACTCAGGAAAAAAATATCATGAACATTGACGAGGGTAATACACTAGATTTGTTTTGGATGCCGACAACTGAATCCGTCCAGAGCTCATAAAGTCCATTCATCGCGCTATTAGGCTACAACAACAACAACAACAATGAGAAACAAAAACCACCACCGAAGCAATTGTGGCGTTCGAAGAGGACGTCTATGCGCAGGCATGATCCCAACGCGTGCCTTCACACACGTCCAGTCCAATTCAATCCAATCCATCCAGTCCAGTCCAGTCTAGCCACACGCGCAACGCGAAAAGCGGTGGAGACAGACATGAAAATTAAACATGAAGAAGTGATGGGAGGAGGATGTGCATTGTTCTTTTTTCTTGGGGATGGTGATGACCAATTTGGCCAACCATCTTGGGTGTCAAAGATCTGCAGTGTTGATCATGCTCACGCTTACGTGAGAATGAGTTGATTTGCGCGTGCTTCCTAAGCATATAAGAAGCCGCAGATTTTCCGGACACATCATTTCATTTCATTTCATTTATAATCTTTCTTCCACTTGCACCAACCTAAGAGCTGGATTTTGCTTTGCTTTCGCTCTCCCTGTCTCTCCCCCCTCTTTCCTCTTACACAAACAAACAAATTAAACAACCATTATACATCTTCCATTGCATATTTATAACACCAATTCAACAACAATAACTACCATTATTTATCTTCAGTTCGTATTCATTATCAGCAGTGGGAGCACAACATGAGGGTTCTACTTCTACTTGTCTGCAAATCGGGCCTGGCCTTTGTATTGCTTACATGTCATTCTCCTTCACATCATTCCACTTTCCCCCCTCTTCATTATACTAAGAGTTTATTATTTTCTAAATTTTATATTTGTTCCACAATTACCGCGACGATATAGTCTCTTTTTAATAACCGGAGTGATACTACACGTGTCTTCGTACGTTCGAACGATCACTTAATTTAATATCGCTAGTTTTTATTAGCAGATAGATCGGTAGGTAGGCGCTGTCAACAAAAACCAATGAAGAAGCTTCAGCCATGTAGTCCAATAAATGCTGCTGCTGCTGCTGCTGCTGCTGCTGCTGCTGCTAAAAGTTTATAGATTTGGTGGCATGGTTTGGTATCCATCACATGGATGTTGTGGTGTGCATCACTAGAGAAAAAAGTGTGAGCATATCTACCAATAGGGGCTAGCTAGTACTGGCAAGATCGTCCCATATATGGTTTGCGGAGGCACTTCCTTTTTCATCAAAAAAATGGCAGCTCGAGGAACATGGGTATCATGCAAATCACTTTTGGCAGATCTCTCATCCGTTCTTTTTATATCTCATCATATGATCATCGCCAGAAAAAGGTTTCCTTGATTGGTTGAGGTGACATGACACCATCCTTTCAGTTTTTCAGAGAACAAATTCAGGGCAGAGTCCTAGACCTAGATACGTATCTATGTACACAACGGACTTCTGAATCAGTGGATAAAATTTACGCACCCGGAATTCGACGACTCACCATGGAGAATGAAGATGAATAGGCGCCACAATTAATTAAACACCGTGAAACAAAAAACTAAAATGCAGTTCAACCTTACGCATTGAAGTTGAATCCACATTGAAAATATTGAGCCTTATGTACTAATTCGTTCATTCTTCATTGGTTCTTGATTGGTTAGATGTCTTTGAGTTCCGATTTATAAGCTATAAAGCTACAAGTGCCGGCTAGTTCTATAAGCCCGACAAATGCTCGACGGTCCGGTACATAACTATATTACTCCAGCTCCATAAAGTTTTTGAGCTTTAAAAAATAATAGAACTTGGCTTGTTATTTAATCTTTCAAATGGATCTCCAATGAGTCAAGAGTTCCCGTAGCTTAGCCTTCCATATCAATACTTTCTTATCGAGCTGAAATCAACAAGTGAACTTAACAAGTTCATAAAACCTCTCTAGAACTACGACCACAATCCAAAACTCAGCTAGATTCGTTTTATAGTTATGTAGTTGAATTCATCACCCGTTATGCTGTGATGCAAATATGCTTCTTGGTGGCATGTGACAGAAAGACCGAATACATTGACGTAGAAGCCTAGAATAGAACAAGTACAAAATGCTGGTTGGATTCTAATAGCGAAAAAATTCAACCCTTGAAGAGCATCCTTGCACTTGGATGCTAACACGTTCTAAGTTTGAAGCTAGAGTCATTAGAAGAATCGAAAGTATCCTTGCACTTGATCGATCTTTATCGGCGCTTTTTGCCTTTTTATCTAAAGGGATCCATATAGGCTAGCATGCAACTTGCGTAAACACTATGATTATTCCCTAATTACTAGACTAACAATTTCCGGTGTCTATCATCATCATCATTAATTATTTAAGGGGCGTATACCCTTTGACATGATAACTTTGTTGAAGATAACGTAACTAATTTCAGTAGCAAAGGCTTTGGGTTAGCGTGTTAGTCTTCATCACATAAAGTTGCATTCCACTGTGTCATGGCTAATCTTCGCGCACACACCATACAAATCAACGCAAGGTGTGTGAGATTCATAAAGTAGATGTGGACATGCAGTTGTGAATCTATGGCAATAAAACTCTCGGCCAGCTTAAGGTGATAGCTTAACGGTAAAGATATATATTTTTTAAATGCGTTGCAAAAAGTCGCACCTCAAATGTTTTGTCACAACTTCCTCAGGAGGAGTAGACGTTTTTCCTCTGAAATTTTGCATGTAAATTCTTGTTTTGACTATTGTAAAGGTATGATATTCAATCCAAAGGAATACTTATAGATAAAAACGATAAGTCCACGATGTTATAAGAATTTACTTCAATTCTCATGTATAGTCAATGCGGGACTTTAACACCCGTTTTTAGGCATAGCGAGAAATATTTGGTGATCCCAAGCCCCGATCCAAGTAAAGAACACTTTCCATCCAAAAGAAGCAGGGTAGATCATGAAACACGGGCATGGCCTATTTCTGATACCATACTAAAGTCTTCTGGATTTATCATCACAATAAGGAAGTAGATGATGAAAAAATGTATTTTTGTATTGCAACCTGAATGTGGTACCGTACAATAAAATAGAGCTATTTATAATGTTAAAAAGTACATATTACCTACTAATCCAAGTACTATACAAAGCATAGTATACTAACAAGCCTGAACTCCTCTCCCGAATAGGAAAATTGTTTCTGTACAGCCACCTTTGTCGAAATCAGTGTCTTTAATTAGCTGCTTTCCGCTTTCAATTTCAAGTCCATTTACTTGTTACAGCTTACTTTACCAAAAAGCAGTCGAAGCAAGCACAGTAGCTGAACGGTACAATCGTACAACTTTGTATAGGAAGTGTTATTAGCAGAATTGAGAATATGGATGGAGCTTACCCTAATTTTGATACAACATGATATAACATCATCGTCTCATACTGAGTTGCATGTTAAGATAGTAAATAGGGCAGCTAGAGTACAGACGATTTCACTTTACTTCTGAACAATATATAGTCACGCTATGTTTTTTATGCATACAAACTGTCCGATATGATATCAAATATATTGCGTCTCCCGTATCCATGAACCTTCCACCTGATCTATTGGTCCCAAAACATTAAGACCACCGTCTGGCGATGGTGCAAACCATGAAATTTAGACCCTTGGTTCCCCCCAACTTTTAATTTTCAATGTGAACGAGGTTGTTTTACTCAATTATTCTCAGACGATCACGTACACTCCCTTGGTTCCCACCGACTTTTAATTTTGCAATGTGAACAAGGTTGCTTTACCCAATTATTCTCAGACGATCACGTAGACTGATTCTGCAGTTAAAATAATGGCAAATGTCCAATTGTCTGGAGTCCCATATCTTTGAAACTCAAAAAGTGTCAAATGGCTTCGCATAGCTCAGTTATCCTACATGCTTGAAAGTGCCAGAGTGCTCTCCATATCTTAATTATCTTCAGTGAAGAGGTATATGGTCCCTTTACCTAATCAAGAGGCTTTTCCTAAGGAGGGATTCATTATCTGCAGCTGATAATCTTATGATATGCAAAGGATTAAAAGTTGTATCAGCCACCAGCCGCCTTCTAAAGCTCATGGGGTGAAATATGTTCCTTTCCTAGTGGGTGAAAGGATTCCCTTGACATTTCGCCAATGTTCAATTTTTGTTCCCAATGACAATTTACGATGATAATGATGTGAAAGGTTATAAATAGAATAAATTTTTGTTCCCATTTTTTTTCTTTTTGGGTGCGTATTTTCTAGTCTTTAACCACATCTACGAGAGAAAAAGTGCAGAAAAGATTGAAAATGAGATGACTCAAAAGGTTGAACGACAAATCAAGATTTGAGTCGGTGATTCGAGTCACATCAAGGCCTGAAAAGAATAAATTATTTTCTTACATATCCTTGAGGTCGGACGTACTTGGTTTTCTTTGATTAGACCAAGAAGGTAAATTTAACATGATATGAACAAGACGACATAATAAGGATACGGAACGTTTTATTCTATAGTCAATACTAATCAGAGAGTTTTGGTGAACAAACAAAACCCAAAATTGTTCAATATTTCTACAGTTTGGGGGCTCCGTTTTGTTTCGTGAGGGGTAAGATTTATGTGTTGAGGGAGCCGTTGTGACTTTTCATGCATCATGGCGTCTACAACACCGGGTAATTTAGTGTAAATTTTTTGCAGCAAGGATCGAATGTTTTTACCCCGCTCGTGAGACGTGAAGTTTTGACCTAACACAAAATAAATTTAAAAAAAGAAAGAAAGAGAGAGACTTTTACTACTAGACTATTACTTACTCGAAATTGTGACTCTGTACAAAAAAAAAAAAGAGACTTTTTACCACTAGACCATCACATTGGTCTCAATGATGGTTCAAGTATATGAAGCACAGACCAACCTCCATTAATACGAAAAGAAAGATTATATGCATTCCAATTAAACCAGGTTACGAATACAGTAACAAGATATGTATTCAGCCTATTTGTGCCAAAAAAGAATTCTCTTCCGTCCTCTAGTTCATCAAATTTTAGGCTTAACCATACTATTTAATACTTTTACTTAGACTCTCTTGAATGACTAAGTACTTTTGATGAAATATTGTCTTAAATCTAATTATATGTATATAAAAGTCAAAGTTGAGATAAAAAAGCTGTGTTACTGTCTATGTGAACACTCTCTTAACTCGCCACGTGAACTTCTCAATTTGACTTTTTAAAAGCATTTTGAATTTACTCACCTTTCTAATAATGATTTAGATTTATTTTTTCTCTCTCACTCTCTTCTTATTCAATTTGATTTGAACTCGTTTTTGTCAAATTAGAGATTCAACTAACTAGATAGATTTTATATTTCTCTCTCTTCTATACCAACATGTCCCACTTAAACATGTTATTTATATCTTACAATTCTAATAATTCCTAAGAATTGTCAAAACTAATTATCTATATATTTTCTTCAATTTGTAATTTTTTTCTATTGTTTAGAGAAGTCAAATATTCTCTATCAGTTTTTCTCTCTAACTAACATAATCTCCCTCCGTTTATTTCATTACAAGTTTATATATGTAGTTTACTCCCCATTTTAATTTCAATTATTATACTTTACTCTTTTCTTTGTGGCCTTGAATAATACAAACTTCAACACACAAATTATTATTAATAATAATATAATTACTATTAATGCTATTAGTTAGACATACAATATCAATCATTTTATATATTATTTTTCATTTCATTTGTTGCTAAAAGCTAACAATTATTACTTAACTTCATTTTTTACGACAAAAATTTGTAGAAAAACTCATATAAAAAGGTAAAAATATTTTTTATTATTTTTGTGTCAATATCAATTTTGTTATTGTACTAGGCATAGATGTGCGAGATCTCTGAATCACATATCAAAACTAGTTAACAAGGAAAGCTAAGCGCATCTACTGCAAAGGGTTGTCATAGATTTCTTGTATCTACATCGTTGTTGATCGATACACATTATTATCCTTGATTGAACGTACGTTTTCCAGCCATAACTAATTTTTCTTGTGAATATGTGTAGTTTATTATTCGGTTGCTTTTGTTACAAGATCTCATTTAGTTTAGAAAGAGAGTTGATGCCTCAAACTGCCTCTACATGAGACTTTTAGGGTCTTTTTGAAATTATTTGCAGTTTTTGTTTTTAATTTTCAAGAAAATAAATACAAAAACCAGTTTAGTTTTTATTTTTTATAAAAACACATGGTTGGTTGTTTGATTAGCTAGTTTTTTCTTTATTATTTTTTTTCCTTGATTTTTTCACCAACCTTATAATTGCATTTTTCTCCAACAAACTTTTCCAGAACTCCAAACCATCACCATTGGTCAATATCACCACCACCATCCAATTCGCAGCACCACCACCATAATCAAATTTATAACACCACCACTCAATTCACTCTCTCTTAAAATTATCGTAGTTCAAAAGGACAAATACCCCAAAGTCAATGCCTCTGCTTTCCAGGCACATCTCGGTGATAGCAAGAACTCTCCGATCGAGCAAGTGGCACTCATGTACCAATCACCGACGACTCCGTCCAACTAGTTATCACCTTCTGCATGTGGAGCCTTGCCTGCGCCCTGTTGTCCTTCCTCAATCAGTTCTTCTGGTACTATCGCGAGCCGCTCTCCATCACCTCTATCTCTGCCTAGATTGCAATTGGCAACAAGGGGCTAGATTCATGGGTGGCGATGACGGTAGGGTAGCAATGCTGGGGCAGATCTCTGGGTGGCAGTGTGGTGGTGTTATGGCAGACTCGTGGTTGTCAAAGGCGTGAGGTGGCAATAGCAGGACAGATTTGTGGGTCACGATGGGAAAAAAGTGACTATAGTGGTATAACCGCTAATGGTGGTGTGAGCATGTGTGAGAGTTGGGATGGTGGTCATGGTGGCAACGTGGTGAAGATTTGGCTGATAGAAGGAAGTGTCTGCTAATGGTGGTGGTGGTGGTGCTCTGTGTGAGGGAGTTTAAATTTGTTAAAATGATGTTCATTTCTTTGCTTCTAACAAAGTTTGAAGGTTGGATCTCAAAACAAAAATCAAAACAAATAAATCCAAAACTTCAAAATGAATTTTCAAAAACAACCCCATTTTAAAAACTGGTTTACAAAATTGAAGGGAAACAAAATTGTTTGTCAAACACGTTTTTTTTTATTTAAGTTTATAAAATTGGAGAAAAAACTGATAATAAAAATTCTGTTAAACGCTTCCTTGGAAGTAAGATTTCATCGAACTTTCGCGGACATGATTACATCTTTGGCCAAAGGCTTGTACCTTTGTATAAACGATGCACCGACTTGATTAGGGCCATGAATATATTCTTTTTCTTCTCCATTATTAATGTTCTTCATGCCGGAAATTAAGCCAGATTAGGCCTAGCCATAGGAGCATTCATTCATCAATCAAGCCAGTGCAGTGAGGCAGTGATGGGGTTGCCGTGGCATGGCACTGACAGGTCCCCACAATTTGTTACCAATCTGTCCTTTAACTCAACTCTTCTCACTCGGTTCTTCCATCCACAGGTGATCGGTTAAGGATCACATACTAGACATGTGACCCACTCTTAAAGGACAAATGAGTACTTCTTAGGCTACAACAAATACACTAAAGAAAAATCACATAATGCCATGTAGCAACAATCGCCGGGAAATCTCCTTTTGAGTTTATCATTGTCTAGGTCGCACGTTAACAACTTTGCAAGGTTTAATTCCGCTAGTATGGCCCTGCTTTCCTCGTGTCGTTGGCTTCCTGCCACTCTTCTTTTCCGATCATTTTCTCGTGTCATTGATATTTCATCGCTTACAGTTATATCATGTACCCACTCTGTCTCTCATCGTGAGAAAATTTGTAATAAAGTAAAATTACAAATAATGTAAGTAAAGAGCAGTTGATGCAAATGATTTTTTTCAATCTCTTTCATCTTAATTTACACGTTCTTGTACTCGAATTCCTCTTAATTTACTTATGGGTATAATTACATTCTACATACGTGGGCGGTTAAGTGTTTGTTAAATGATTAGGTTTGCTTTGGTGTTGTAAAGGTTGGTTCTTTTTTTTTTTTTAATTATCAAAATTGCACTTTATATGACCCTGTACGTATGTGAATTCAAACCCGGAACCTTGAGATTATTTCTTAAGGGCATTTGGTACTTCATCCGCCCCTTGACATTTGGTGTTGTAACGGTTAAAAAGTGAATACTGGATGGTGGTGGTTGTGCTATGTGGGTTGAAAAGCTTGGTAGAAAGCTTTTGCCTAAGATGTTGGCAAGCTCAAAATAGAAATATTAAGCATGTTATTCTCTATACTTCAACAATGACGTTCGACAGGTGTTCTGTCCGTATAGATTTTTATATTTCTTTTTATTGATTCAAGTGTTCTTTTCTTACAATAGCATGGAAGACAATATTAACCAAAGGGGAAAGAGCCAATTTGTTCTCTGTTTTAATTTGTATGGTGTTTTAAGATTAAAATATGCACTTTTTTCTTATGAATGCAAGTTTTTCTTTTTATTGATGCATATATACTTACAGTGAATAGTGTGACATAAGAGGTTGGCCGCAATGATTGTACAGGTCGGGATGATAACACAAGATACGAGTTGCCTCATGTATGTCTTGAACCGTACGAGTCAATTAACGAGACATGTAGTCGACTTAGTGAATTAGGAATTGAGTAGGCAAAAAGACTATTTTATCCTTAAAAGCGAGTGAAATACTAAACATGCGACCACTTAACTAGTCTCCTTGCACGTCAAGACTGTCCACAATCCTCAAGGCAAGTTTTTCTTACTATGGTACTTCTGCATTCGGCGTGCCCTGCCAGTATTACATGAAGAATACCAAATCTAGGCGTGTCAAAGTGTGAAAGTCCAAAAGAAGCTATGTGGCAAGTAACGAACGGCTAGCAAACAATATTGTTGCTAGAAAAGAAATTTTTGTGTGCGTATGTATCTGCGCGTGTGCGCGTGCGTGCTCGAGAGAGGGTAGGGGGGTTGTTGTTTGGAGGGGTCAAAGAACTAATTAAGGTTGCTAAAGTGGCAATAATATGGAGTTAGGACAAGTGAGATATCGAAAGGCACGACCATAAAGCCTAAAGGACAATCAACAACGACTAAATAATGGTGCAGATAATGAGTTAAAAGGGACGGGGGACGGCCCTCAATCCACCAAAAATGATTTCATTGCATCAAACTAGCATCATCGTGGTAGCATATTATAGCCATGAAAACGACACCATTTTCCTCCCACTGGAGAAGTTGGAGTGCGTGCCACGTGCTGGCTTCCCAACTCCATTCATAAACTCACATACAACAGACCTCATTCCCCCATCCTTTTGATTCAATTAGATTTTAGTAGTTTTTGTGAGCCGTTTTTTGTTTTATTAACATGTATGTATGTATCTTAAGTGCTCATATATAGGAGCTATGATCATCTACAACTTCAAACTCCTTTTTATTGAAAGGCCTCATGCTGGCACATGCTTGTGACATAGCCTAATGGTGGAAGTGATGATTTGTCGCTAAAGCTCTCAAATAGGAATGGAGATATGATTAGAGACACCCTAATCCAATTTATTTAGTTTATTGTGTTGTCATAGAGGCACGGTTTAAGCTTTACGAGTATAAGATAAGAAAATCAACCCAGACATTATATTTTAGTTGTTTTTGCCCTACAACAAAGGTCTTTGGAATTCATAGGACTGACTACTTCTCCGCCATACCATACATGCATCTCGTAACGACTGTCAGAGGCCGTTGCAAGTGACATCTGTGCCCGTCATGCAATACGACATTCACCAACGATTGAAGATTGCCGTAAATATATGTAATGGGAGTCGGAGAAAAAACATCCAAATCTCATCCTTTCCAAGAGATATCCTAGTCCTAAAAGTTAACACATGTAAATTCTCCAACGCGGTCTAATTATAGACATCTTTAGGTTAAATTGGTGATTGCACGATGTTATAATTAGGTCAATTCGATCGATAATTTTCTTAGGTGTAAAGAGAAACACACGATTTTTTATAGTAAACTTTTGGTCACTTGACATTAGGATTTTGTAAGGTTTAGATATTACCGGATTGGAGTTGCCAAAATGCGACTTCATGTTCTAAGTGGTGAGGATAGCTCCGAAGCCCGGCATGAGCATAAACGATGACGTTTAGAAACAGAGAAAATTTTGGAGCAGGAAAATAGGATGAGATATACGAGTACTGTTCGAACCTGGAACTTTCCAATTCAAAAAAAAGGAGCCAAAAACTAAGGGAAAAATAGTTCTACGAACAAGAATCTTCTCAAAAACCAATTTGAAAAGGGTGGTCACATGCACAAAGTAGGGATTGCATCTCCTTGGAATTGTTATTTACCTCTAATAACGTACTTGTAACTCAATGCCACTTACCCAAAGTTGAGTTATTTCTCTCGAAAAAGATGCGAAAATATTCCTGTAACCAGATGCAACTGACTAAAACAGATACATCAAAAAGATCATTTGTCAACCATTTCCTTGGGATACATATTTCTCTGCTAGTGTGTTAAAGTTTTTTGGTGACGAGAGATATGCTACCCAATGAAAGTAGAGAAAATAGTTGAATATTTCTTCTCAACCTGATTTGTATAACCATCTATAAGCATAGTCATAGTGTAAAGTTAAGCCCTAATTGTGATATTTCACGGACTCTCAAGATCATGAAACATACAATTTACCACAAGAATCTTACAGTGAATGTCAATATGGCAGAAGCCCAAACCAAACAATGGCACCAATAGTGCAGCTGAAACATTGTCTATTTCATCTAGACGAGCAGAAGCAAATTGCCTTGTATTAGTTGTTTGGGGTATTCTATTTGTGCAATAGAAGATCTCTAGAATGAAGTAACTATAAGAACAATAACTAAAGTACAGATAGGAAACAAACACTTACAAAAACAAACTAACCAAGCATGTAAGAATAGAAAGAAACGGGTAAAACCTAAGCTGGGTTTAGCTCCTTTCTGTCAATCTTCCAACGGTTTTTCATTTACCCATTTTTTAAGCAGGGTGTGCTAGAATTTTGCAGCCTATCCTCCTATAGTAAATTTGGGCAATTCCATTTACCTTCGATTCATGGGACAAACGTAGAGGATTGATATCCTGACATTCATACGTGACGATTGTTATAACAGAAAGGAAACAAGGCACGCCAAAACGGAGCGCTAATAGTTACTCATACGCACGCATGGTTGTAAATTTCCAAGAAAATACTCTTCACAGCATAAAAGGGGGAGACTAATACAGACCTACTAGAACTATATGAACAAAATTGTTGTGACATTTTTTGTCTTCGATATAGAAAGTTCAAAAACACGTAAACAACGTGATACATATTAGGAGACAAATCAAGATAGATAAGCAAGCTACCAAAGACGAGAGTACTAAAAAAACATAGAGAATTTATAGTAATTGTAAAAGCTACCAAACTACAAAACAAACCGTAGTCCAAGCCCTTAGTTCCTCGCTATGTATCATGCATAAAGCTAATTAAAGCAGGACAAGAAAAGCACATGCCAATAACCTTAATTAGATTTCAATGCAAGAGGGAATATCTAGAGATATTATACGGATAAACATTTATAGGTGTGTGTGTGTGAGAGAGAGAGAGAGAATCCATGCAACATGGTGCTGTAGATAAAAAGATTTCAAACAAGAGGGGATATGGTGAAAATATGTCAAGGGGCACTAGTGGAAGAAAGTTCTTTATATATATAAACAATTTGGATAACAAGTATTAGCAAAAGAAAAGCAGTGAATAGCATGGGGTTGCACATCAAATATACCGCCCCCAGCATCAAGTAGCTAAGACTTCTTTCAACATAGAAAAGACTGGCTCCATTGGGACCCTTTACCTTCTGCCTCAGTGCTCTGAAAAAATATGTTTTTCATGGACAGGAAATGGAATCCGATCGATGGGTTCTTCCTTTAATCATTTCCCTCCCTTATTAAGTCGGAAATAATTAAAAATCAATTCAAAATATGGTCTTGGGGTTGGGTTGGGGGGGGGGGGGGAAGAGAGAGAGAAGACTTTGCTTAGAATCTAACTACAACCCTCCTTTCTAATGAATATTATGCAGATATATAATTATATCATGAAAGATACAATGGTCATGTCGAATTTTGGCGATACGAATGTTGAAAACTACAGTTAGAAAGGGCAAACTAACTTTGAGAAAGAATATAACTGTTCAAGAATCAGTTAGCTTTACAATGAAAAGCACCATTGCTCTCTATGTACTTGGTCTTTAGAGTTCAGACAATTACAATTCACCTTAGCTTTCTTGCACAAGCCTATTCTTTTCTCCTTTTTCACAGATTAATTGGTTCTTCATGACTAACAGAGAGCATATATGCTCCCACTAAAGCCATGAATATCCTATTGTCTAAATCAGAAAAGTGACTAGTGTAGAGATGTTTTGATAACCTTTGAGACTAGCTTTTAGTTTAATTGATTTCTTAACGCGGGAGAGAGAAGTAATGGGTTATACAAAATAGAGCTCCGTGGGAACCCAAAAGTACCAGTTCGTGTGGGGCATTTCACTAGGACTGTTGCTGCACAAGTAAAATCTTTATAGGAAATTCTCAGGTCTCAAGCTTTAACTCCTTGTGATCATAAAGAAAACACTGACTTGCAAGAAGCACAATTTCACAAGGTTTCTAGACATAACTAACAAAGATCGTGACATTTGATACATGCAGAACAGATATCAAGATACATATACGTGTTTCTTTGGTCGTTTCTGATTTCTTTCTACAATTATATGTAAAAGAGTATCGGTTTTAAATTTAACATACATGCATCTCAGATACGACCAAAAAAACACGTATATGTATCATGATATTTGTTGTGCATGAATCCAATGTCACTCCCATGATCGTCGACCATGTCACATGCTTTACTGCAAGTCCCCTTTATCCTGTTTTCCCATATAAAATCAGAATATATTTGTACTTGCCTTAGGCATGTTTTCTGTGAACACGTTCATACGCTTTGATTACACTATCTACAAATGCAATTCTCACATAAAACTAACCATATCAAATCAAGATAAGTAGCATCACTCAAAATAATACAAAAATATATGTGAATAATTGCTCTGTATAGTCCAAGGGTCCATTTTCAGGAATAAATCAACGACACTGTAATAAAATAAATAGGAAATTATATGATTTATAGTTGCATTTCGAGAAAGACTAACAAATCAAACCTGAATACGATGATGAAAGTGAACAATGGAAAGACTACTATTGTGTACTGTGAACTTTTTTTTTTCCCCCCTGTTGTTGCTGTTAAGAAGTACACATTAAGTCCTTTCCATTGTCAAATGGAAGACAACGTAAGCATATGGCAGATAAACCACAAAATGCTCAAGAAACAACAAGGCACAAACCAAACAAAGTTTCATATGATCCTTAGATCCTAGGGTTTTGCTATTGTGGTTTTTGCTCCCACTTGCCACTTACTTCATAAATAGAAATACTAGTAACAGCAGAGGTTATCAAGCACGGTACTGAATACTGATACAGGAATTCTTGTAAAATAGATTTTCTCAGTGGCGTGTTTCTCATTTCCCACTTCCTATTGCTGGATGTAAGCCGCATGAGCATCCATGCACCCTTAATCACTTTGACAAGATTGGGAAAAATAAGCGCAGGAACAACCACCATACATGATGAGAAAGAGGGAGAGAAGGGGATTCCAATCTGATAAGAGGCTAGGGGAAGATTAACTCAGAAAAAGATTAGTATAGGAAAGGGATTAAAGTTAATGTTAGAATAGTTTGAATGAAATAGGTGGGATCCCACCCTGGAGTCTTAGGCCTACATTAACACAGGAAAGATCCTCGTTTCTGTGTGTGTTTATATATTCATGTGTTGTCCGGTTCACTTTGAGAAGCCAAGTTAAAAGCAACTCCTTAACTTCTCTTCTTACCTCCCATTCACTACCAAAAGCCTTACACCAGAAACAACATCCACATAACCTCAACTTGGCCATGCCACTCCTCTGCATGGTGCCAAAAACTGAAAATAGCAGTAGTATCGCCATGGAAGGTCTGCCACATATGGCGGATCCCCACCCGGCATATCTCGCTTACCCAGTACTGCCCAATTCACAGTCCATCTTACAGCAGACCTTATACCCCATAACTTTAAAGGTCTCTCTCTCTCTCTCTCTCTCTCTCTCTCTGTGAGACACATACACACATACATACGAACAAAAAACTCATGCGGGATGCCAGGAAGAAAAAGAAGCTAACACAACTCTCACTTGCAATACAGAGCAGTAGACATATGGAAGTCTTACCAACTAAAAGACATTTTTCATGCAGTTATTATCTTTTCCATTAACTTACTGTAGTTTATTTGTGCTGATTTTCTAATTTCTCAGTTTGAAGAAGTCGTTTACAAAGTGAAATTTGAGAAGAAAGGACTGTGCTGTGGTGTAACATTAAGCACAAAAGAGAAGACAATACTAAACGGGGTGACAGGTATTGTATGCCCAGGAGAGATGCTAGCGATGCTAGGCCCATCAGGCAGCGGAAAAACCACCCTCCTTACAGCCCTTGGAGGTCGCCTTGCTGGTAAGTTATCAGGCAAGATTACATACAACGGCCAGCCCTTCTCAGGTTCCATCAAAAGGCGAGCTGGATTCGTTGCACAAGACGACATATTATATCCTCATCTTACGGTAACTGAAACCCTCATATTTACTGCACTGCTGAGGTTACCAAAAAGTTTGACTCGGGATGAGAAAGTACAGCATGTGGAGCATGTTATTACAGAGTTGGGTTTAACTCGGTGCCAAAGTAGCATGATAGGAGGCCCACTTTTTAGAGGTATATCAGGTGGGGAGAAGAAGAGGGTGAGCATAGGTCAAGAAATGCTAATCAACCCAAGCTTACTGTTGTTAGACGAGCCTACATCCGGTCTGGATTCAACCACAGCTCAGCGGATCATGACCACGGTCAAGCGACTTGCTAGTGGGGGTCGAACTGTGATCACCACAATTCACCAGCCATCAAGCCGGCTGTACCACATGTTCGATAAAGTAGTCTTACTCTCTGAGGGCTGCCCCATATACTACGGCCCTGCATCTAGTGCCTTGGAGTACTTCTCGTCAATTGGTTTTTCCACATCCATCACAGTTAACCCAGCTGATCTCCTACTTGATCTTGCTAACGGTATGTTCAATTTTTCACATTCGTTTTCTTAGCATAAAGGGTTGTTTTTCAATCTTGCTCGAGAAAATCATCAGATACAAATATTAAAGTGAAGCAGTCTTCCTTCATCATTTCTTACACCCTTTCTTCTTTGTTATTCACATAAGATAAAGAGTTCCCACTTGGTCTGCTAAGTGGTGGCTATGATTGCACCTTTACATAAATGCAGAATAATACGAGACCCCACTCCTAGATTGGCTCATTCAGTTCAGACACCAAAGTAAATCTTAAAGTTACCTTCATCTTGGTTAAGCCTTTTCTTTAGTAGTTAATAGCTCACAGAGAAAGAGCACAAAGCATCTTGTAGTCCAAGTGGTAAGATTTGTAGAGCTACCATATCTTGGCTGTTAAATGCATTATCTATCAACGAGAACCAAGAACTCATGGCATTCTCATGAAATAAGTGAAAAATCAATAACTTGCAGGAATCGGACCTGATTCTATGCTTGTGGGCGAGCAAGTTGATAACTCAGAACAGGAGCGGAAGACTGTGACAGAACTCCTAATCTCTGCATATGAGAAGAACATTTCAACACGATTGAAGTCTGAACTGTGCAGTTTGGATGTCGATAACTACGGTTACAGAAAAGATGCTTCCACAAGTAAGTCTATTCTCTACTTGGTCCTATATCGTTCGTATAGTAACATCTGTCAATACTCAATACCAATGGTCAAATGTTCTGAATTCCCTCTGTCGCCTACCTAAAGCTCATAAAAAATTTGTCCTTCGCTGTTGAAATGATTCAGGAAGCAATGTGAAGCTGGAGCAGTGGTGCACAACTTGGTGGCATCAGTTCAAGGTTCTGCTTCTGAGGGGGCTGAGGGAGCGGAGGCATGAAGCCTTCAACAGGCTAAGAATCTTTCAAGTTATAAGTGTCGCTTTACTTGGTGGACTCCTATGGTGGCACACCCCTACATCACACATTGAAGATCGCGTAAGAACTTTGATGTGCAATTTCGTTATGCTTTCATTATCAAAATTGAAAGATTAATCTTGTTAGGCATACCACCTGTAACTTAGTTGCCAATCTTTGTACTATGCACCTATAATTGTACTAGTATGTTAGGCTTAAGTTGTTTGGAGGTAGACCCAAGAATGTGTGATTTAAAACCAGCGTTAAGAGAAAAACAATGAGAAACAAATCAAGCTGCACTGAATTGCAATTGCCTAAACTGGACAGCTTGTAAAGTGAGACCAGATACAAGCTAGGAGGTTGAACCTAAAATCTTGATAAAACAAAGCTCAAACACCATGTTAAGTTACATCACGCCCTAAAAACTAAAGCTGTAGAATAGAACCACCAATAAGGATAATGATTAATGTAGCGCGACACTTCATATAACATATCTTATCATGCTACAATCCCTCTACTACTTTATTTCTTATTTTTGAATTATTTTCTGAGGAATACAAGGTGAATGCCTAGAACCATCATACCTAATTAAGATAAGACAAGAATTTCTAAGCTATGATTTTGAGATTCCTAGTTATATAAGCAAGCTAACCAATATTTTCTTCTTGAATGCAGATCGCCATGCTTTTCTTCTTCTCCGTGTTTTGGGGCTTCTACCCACTTTACAATGCTGTCTTCACTTTTCCCCAAGAAAGAAGAATGCTAATAAAAGAGCGATCATCTGGAATGTACCGCCTCTCCTCCTACTTCCTAGCCAGAACAATTGGAGACCTACCACTTGAACTTGGACTCCCAATTGCCTTTACCTTCATAATTTATTGGATGGGCGGCCTCAAACCTGATCCAGTGACATTCATCCTTTCCCTGCTTGTAGTTCTCTACAATGTTCTTGTCGCGCAAAGTCTTGGCTTAGCTATCGGGGCCATACTCATGGATGTAAAGAAAGCCACTACTTTAGGCTCAGTCACAACTCTCGTTTTCCTCATTGCTGGAGGTTATTATATTCAACAAATCCCCCCATTCATAGTCTGGCTGAAGTACCTGAGCTACAGCTACTATTGTTATAAGCTTCTTCTTGGCGTTCAATACAATGAGAGTGACTACTACGAGTGCTCAAAAGGAGTCTATTGCCGGGTTGCAGATTTTCCTGCTGTCAGATCAGTCGGTCTAAACCATTTACTAATAGATGTGTCCATTATGGCGCTAATGTTGGTCGGTTACCGGCTCATTGCTTATCTGGCACTGCACCGAGTGCGGTAAAGTTTAGCACAGGAACCTTTTGTCGAAGAAGGCATTTCGAAGAGTTCTCTAATTTTGAACTGAGAAATAATGCAAGATCTAGATGAAAACATGCCGCCAGATTTTGATCATTTTCCTCTTAGAATCAGATGTACTATCCTTCTGGGCATTGATTAAATAATACCAACTCCGAATAGTTTAATTTTTTGCACAATAATCATAACATGCTGATGGATTTAGTATGTGTTTCAATGAAGGAAATGTTAAAATGGAAAAAAATATACTTAATTGTGACTACAAGCAAGTGCAAACAGAAAACAACAGACCTTGGCATCTAACTATCCGCATAACTTGATTTTGAATCCATGTCGGTCTTTTTGGAATCCAGCCTGCCAATGTATTGACAACAAAAGGGAGCATTCCTCAGAAAACTGAATAGTATGCAGAGAACGTGGTAGTCATATCTATAAACTGGTGAAACAAAGCTTCGCAATACCTTTTCTATGTTTATCCATATTATTGAACTTTTGGCTTTATGTTCTTATTTCAGGGACAGAAAAAGTTGGATTCAACTTGATTTCCACCACCTGGTTAAGAGCTGCGAGCTTTTAAGGGCCACTGAAACATCCATAAGCATCATAACAGGATCAGGTCATCTGTTAGATGCAAGAAACACTGGGCACATAATGACCAAGGAAAACAAAGTACTAAAAGAAATTTCACGGGACAACTTCTTTTTGTTAATACACAATTAGGACTGCTTTTCCATGATTATGTCTAGTCTCGTCCCATCTAGATCTTAGGAAAGCTAGTTAAAGAATGGCAGGAAAAGAAAAGAAACAAAAGCATGTGATGCGGAGACTTCACAGCTAACAGAATTACTCAAAAGGTAAAACGTCGATCGTAACTTTTCTTTAAACTGTGTTACACTGATCAGTGGAGGCCATGCAAGCCAAAATCTGTGTCATTTCCTACCTGAGGATAGTGCACTGTCCAACCTGAACTTTCTGCTTCTCAAATTATAGAAAAAGACAAGTCTGAGTATAGCATCATCCTTTTCATCTTTGGAGGGCTTGTGGTTTCCTATGACTTCAAAAGGAAACGGCAACCTCAGTAGGCCATTGCTTTCCATGATAGAACCTACAGAACTTTCCTTAGTCACAAAGATGCCGACCTTCTAATGGCTGGATGCTGACACTCAACTTTTGGAGTTGGCATGTCACAGGTATCTCAGCTCACTTCTGTTAAGGCTTCATTTTAACCAATCTACTTCTTTTTCTTCGAATAGGCAGATAACAATCCCACCCACTGATTAGCCTAGTTTAACAATTTTATTGTTGAAGCAGTACTCGTCCTGCTTGGCTAAGCTTGAGAATATCAAGGTAGGCCCAATACGTCAATAGCAAGATTTGAGCATGAAGATATTTATATAACAAAGGGATATAAAAAACGGCAGAAAGTATACATGACCAGTGACATTGAAATTATTTTTCGTAGCATTCGATTTTCAACTGAATCCTTGTAGAGTCAGAATTACTACAATGGGGTAACCAAAGTCATATCTGGCGCTCATTTTATTTTTACTTCGTTATTTCCTCTTTTATGACACCAGAATAACTTTTAGTGTACTGATACATATTTCACATGCCAGATGAATGAATGTATAGCACTGCTCAAGCAATTCACCAAGCCGTGTTTTCCATCAAAAATCTTACATGCCAATAATCAATAAATAAATCAACTCAATTGAGATATTAACGGAGCATAACACCAGTTTCCTCGCAGCCTATGTTAGTAAATTCTTAGTATGCCAGTTTTTTTCCTTTGTTTCTCAAGTACAAGTGGCTGTGCATAGTTGGTAAAGTTCTTTTAGAGAATAAAACGAACAGAGGATTTAATGCTGAACATAGTTTGCAGAGGACAGCCAGTAATTGATATCAAGCATCTGAAACAATACCAGACCGAAATTACCCCAGTATAGCAGTTTTCCAACTCAAGTTCTTTTGAGGGTGATATGAAACATAGCAACCAAATAAAACCGCAGAAGGGGTAACCAGATAGTCCATGGCTTATTCAACCAACTACATGTGATATCGTGTACCATCAATTGACTAATGACCAATCAAAAGCAATTTTACATTAGTTGCAGTTCTGCCCCATATTTGGAGCCAGTGTGATGAGTGAAACAATTTAACGTGCTAAATTAAACGATGAGACACGTTCGGTCCATAATTGGGATAGAAAACTAAACCCAACCATAGAAAATAAGGACAGTAAAGCTGTAAGATTCGCTGCACACTAACATCGGATGGAACTCTATTATATTATTATCTCTCGTTATCTGCTGTTAGTGTAAGTACTACTACATATCAAGGCAGACCCCATTCCTTTACTGTCCCGTGCCGTGAAGGTATCAGGTTATTTTCATGAAGGCAGAGTCATTTGAAAAAAAAATTCACTTCGAGGTTGGAAATTATGCAGCTCATAATGCCCAGTAGGCCTGGTCGTCTGGTTCCAATATAATCCTGTCCGTGGATCGGTCACTCTTAGACAATTACAAGCTGCTGCCGAAGACCCCCCCTAAGCACTCTTAGTTTTACTTTTGTTTTTCATTGCCATGCTTTCATTTTTTTTTTTCTGGCGATTTGCTCCTGTTTGCTTCCCTCATATCCTTTTCTCAAATCGAGCTACTCCCAATTCCCTAAGCCAGGGTAAACACAGCCAAGAACCAGTCTCTGCAGTTACAACGAGCCTCCAAGGACGTTGTAAAATTCACTGGACTCATGTTAAGTGTTTGCACAAAACAGGCAAAATTGCTCATTACACATAAATCGAAAAGGTTTATGCACAATGCCACAGGCTGCATTTCAACCGCATTATAGAAAATGTCTTGCATTATTCAACTCATCAAACCATTAGAAAGAACTAAACGGTTTCTTTATTAGTGGAATCAAGAATATAACTAAAGCCATTAGAGAAATCCAACCGAGTCTGCAAGTGGCAGTGCTTGAAACAAAACACAAGCAGCCAGCACTTGAGGAAGTTTTCCACAATGGTTTACAACCAAAAAAGCTCCAAGTGGTTCTATTCCACCTTTCGCGCAAGATTGTTCCTTCCTTTATGTACTGGAACACTATTCTAACTTCAGTTGACTATGGCTTGACTTCTCTTATGTTATATGTGAAGCCTGGTTTGGTTTCAGCAAGTTACGTAGTAAGCGGAAAGTACTGTACACCAAACGTCGTTACCGTTTGAAGTGTGAGGCCCGTTATATTTTGCAACTTTGGTCTGGATAGACACGCAAGTCACAAGAAAGTGAGAACAACAACGGAGCGGGAGTTGGGGCTTCAGAATTTAAACTAATTTTAATTAGTAAAACCGAAACCGGTCATGCTCCAAGGACATAACTCCTAAATTCCCGTTCATTCTTCTATTGCTCGTTTCTGCGCTTTTGTGTAGTACAAATGCTTATCAAACTTAGGTTGCTAAATTAATTTTTACTCTTCGAGAACATGTCCGCAAGGAAGCGGAAAATGATCACCTCATCTCGTGAGAGTCAAATAATCAAACATGTGATGAACAGAATAAGGAGATGCAGATGATAGTCGATTATGAGTAAAGTTGCAGGGCGAAACAGATAAAGAGGATGAGGAAGTAAGCAAATTGAAGAGGAACGTACGATTGTAATCACGAGGAAGAATTTCCTGGCGAGTAGAGGCTGAATGACTGACGGCATGGACTGGTGAGGAGGTTGATTTCGTTTGAGCGCGAAACGCCATGCTTATATTTGTTTTGTAAGTGATCGGATTTTGCCAAAACTTTGGGAATGGGTAAATTACACTCCCTACCCCTACCCCTGAGTTTACTAGCTTGATGTATTTGCTACCCTTTTGAGGAATTACACTCACACCACCTGTATTTTGTTAGGGCGTACTCGTTCCATTATTTCCCACTTACCTTAGCGATAAAACACTTTTGGAAATTAAAAAAAAATACCCTTCAACCATCACCTCAGCAATCCAATCAAGCCATTCTGGGATTGTGTCGATTAAATCGAATTGTGGTGGTGAGTTTTGTGGGTTGGTGGTCGCAAGCTTGTGGCAATAAGATTGGTTGAAGGTAGTGGATTTATGGTTGGTGGGTTAGTCAGGGTTGTGGGCTTATGGTGGTGAAATGGATGTAGTGTGATGGGTTTATGGGTGGTGGGATTGGAAGAGGTGGGATCTGTGGTCATAAGTTTGTCTTGGTAGGTTTGGAGTTGTAGGTTCCGTTATTGGTGATTAGTTTGTGGTGGAGGAATTGGTTCAAGATTGGGAGGTGATGGGACTACCGGTGGTAATATGTTTGTGGTGGTGGGTTTGTGGTGGGCCAGCAACGTGTTGGAGTATTATGAGATGGCTTTGTGACTGAAAGATGATGGCTTTGAGGGTTGTAAAATGCTTCAAGTTTATATTTCTAAAATTGGTGTGCAGCGGGTTACAGGCAAATTCCAAGATACAACGAAGCGCACTAGTGAATAGGCTTCACGATATTTCCACAGAAAAGTGTATGAAATACTGGACAACGGGTTTACAACTAAGAAATTCTGCAGAAATTTCTTATTGTAAAAGATCTGCAGAAAGGAGAAGAGATTAGAGGCTTATCTATATCGTCAGAGTTCGGACCATTGTGCTCTATTTAAAGCACTAGTGGTTGCTAATCAAGGGTCATACCCTTTCATCATGCACCCAAGCAATCTGGACCGTCGGATTAGAAACCGTTAAGATTAACGGTTCTGGACTGGTAACTAACCAGCTCTCAACAGGTGGGTCTGGCCCGAACGTTACACCGACGGCCTAGTTTTCGTCACGAAAACTTAAAGGCGTCTAAACGATGCGCACGTGCGAAATTTAAAGGCCCACAAAAAGACACTTCCTCACATCCCACTGCAGTATAGTTCCTCGTATGGTGCTTCGCACCATACTCGGTGCACATGCATACACCTTAGCACACCACATAAGTATTAAAGTAAGTGGAGTTCTTTATTATATACCCACTTACTTTTCCAATTCCCTTCTATGTGGGATTCCTCCCTCTTTGCCTCTTCATCTTCCTTTCATCATTTTGACAAAGAAATGAAACACTTTGACACTATATTTTGAAAAAACACTAACACAACGGTGGGATTGTTTAGTGGTGCCCAGTCTGTGGTGGTGCTAGTGGCAAGTGTAGTAATTTATGAGAAGGGTTTGAAATTGGTTTCTAAAATGCATTCAACATTTTTTTAAAGTCAATATTGATGTTGTAATTCAAATATTTATTTGAAAAATCAACAACATCCACTAAAATTTACCAGTAAAGGGTGTTAATACCATTTTTTAAAGAGAAGGGAGGGATAGCAAGTATATTAAGCTACAAACTCAAGGGCGTGATTGTAAGTTATCCTAATCATCAATCAAATGATGAATCAACGGGGTTTGGGTGTTTTGGGATGGACGACATTCAAAACTCAAACACAAGCGTGATATTTCTAAAAGTAAAGTCAATGGTACTTTATTACTTGCGCCTTACTTGAGTTAAAACTCATGATCATCCTTCGAGTATCACCAATCACGTCCTATTTGTTGTGGGGGGGGGGGGGGGGGGGGGGGGGGAATTGATTAGTTTTTTCCCAAGTGTTTGACGAGTCTCAGTTCAACTAAATGTCCCAAAAGCATGTCTACATAAAACAAAACAGCTTGCCTCCGTACTACTATAAATTCCGGTTATATGCAGATCAGTCAGTCACGTGCCTAATAATTTAGATAGGCCCACAAAAAAGACACTTCCTAATGATCACACCTGCATACATTGCATGATTATCCTTGAAGATAGCCTCAGAGTTTACCTTATATATATATTCCATTCGGATGGATTGCCATTTTGAAGCAATTTTATATCTCTATTTCACCTTCAGTTTTTTAATATCTCCAAGATCCTTCTGAAGTAACATGCTTGAGTATTTATATCTCCAAAGTATTCCTCTCAACCCCTTTAAAGCATTTATCATTGCAGTTGTTCCAAATGAATCGGCTTAAGACCAAATTATATTCCATTTCATCGTCATCTACCTCATTTTCTATGTCACTTCGATGTAGTGGACGGGCCGAGCTTTGGTCCAAGGCAACATGGGCCGGGCCGGGAATAACTTTCAAATGCGAAGGTACACCGCCTTAGCCCAGACCAAGACCAAGACCAAGACCAAGCCGAAGATCGTGGCCCAAACTGTATGGCGGGGCCTGGGCTAGCCCATTTTTTAATTAACTTATTCTTCTATTATATATGACCCTTTAACTATATATTTAAATTTTAATTTAATAATAATACAACTTTTACAGTTTTGCACTTAAATCTAGTTAACTACGGTCAAATTTTATAAAATGCTTAAAGCACCTGCCTTTCGAGGTTTCGTTAACATTCAGAAAAAGAATAAAACCCACTAGGGGTAATAAGAAAAATACAACTGGTATATTTTTTAAGGCAATGATACTAGAAATAACAAGAATATGTATAGTGAGTTGCTAGTATATTTCAAGGTACTTTCCTTTTATAAACTAAAAAATTAAAACGGCTAAGGTGAAAAAAAGTAAATGCACCAATTAAGGTAGCGTTTTGTAACACTTCTAGTTTTGGTTTTCTGTTTTCAAAAAAATAAAAATCAAAACCAGTTAAATCTTTTTTTTACAAAAATAAATGGGTGTTTAATTCCCCAATTTTTATTTTAAATTTTTTCTTTTAGGTGTTTGATTATCCAGTTTTTATTTTGAATTTTTTTTGTGGTGGTTTGCGGTGGTGGTGGCTGGTCGCCAACGATGGCTGGTGGCCGGTGGCTACCGTCAGTCGCCAACGGTGGCTGGCGGAGGAGGCTGTCGATCGCCGGTAGCAGTCGCCGGCGGTGGGTGGTGGCTGCCCGCGAGGGCGGGGGCTCGGGCGGGGGGGTCTCAAAATAAAAAATCGAAAACTCTTTTTTAGAGTTGTTGCCAAATGAATAGGGTTCATTGCCACGTGGAGGTACCACAAAGGATGCAGTCTGAGTCAGCCTCCAGGTAGGCGAAGTGGGAGGCAGCAAGGATGGAGTAAGGGCTGAGAGTAAGGCTCCCCAGACAGGTCGCGAGGGCTGGCAGTGCTGCGTAGGCAAGACGACGAACAGGGCTGAGGATCGACAATCCGAGTCGAGAGTGCAGCGTTAAGGATTCGATTTCAGGAGTTCAAATGTGTTTCTCTCACTAGAATTCCAGAGAGAAAGGCTTTTTAAAGAAAGAAAGTGAAAATGCCAAATGAGAGAAAAGATCTTGAATAAACTCCAAAGTCCATTATTTATAGGCAAAAGTGTGAATGTGTCATCAGTTTACATGTGTCGTCCCCTAGGAGCGACACGTCACCAGGGGGTCCAAAGTACTGATTCTCCGTTGGACTGCCGGTCCCCAAGTTCGTGCTGCCCTGCCCTGCCCTTGCAGCATCTCTCTGCCTGTATGAGGAGACTGATCATACCGTGGTAGCATGGTCAGAGTAGCCAGTTCCCCCAGCCACCAGTCCAAGCCCTTACTGAATCCCACAATGTGCGTCAAGAGACGCGTCAGAGAACCTGACAGCGGTAAGGGTTGCCCCTATAGCTAACTGCCAGGCAGACTAGGAGCGATGCCCTCCAAGGACCTGTTCCCGTCCCGGAGTGACCCGGCGGTCATCGCCCAGGTGGTGTCGACGATCAACAGTAACATGAGTGGGCATTGTCACCGCTCAGTGCTTAGAGTCCATTGCGAGGAAGTCTTCGTGTCGGAGCCCCCCAGTGAGTGTGATGTTGATGGCTTTAAGGTTGTGCCCGCGATGGCTTTAGGGTTGTGAGCCCATCCCACTGTGAGGGCCAGAGCCCATCGGGTGATTATGCCGACGATGGCCTTAGGGTTGTGAGCCTATCTCGCCGCAAGGGCCAGAGCTCGTATGGTGATTGTGCCAGCGATGGCCTTAGGGTTGTGAGCCCATCCCGCTGCGAGGGCCAGATTCCCCCGGTGATTGTGCCAGCGATCGCCTTAGGGTTGTGAGCTCATCCCGCTGCATGTGATTGTGACGGTGATGACTATAAGGTTGTGAGCCCATCTCGTGGCGGTGATGACTATAAGGTAGTGAGTCTATCCCGCTGCTTTTGATTGTGACGCGGTGACTATAAGGTTGTGAGCTCATCTAGCTATCTGTGATTGTGACGGCGATGGCTATAAGGTTGTAAGCTCATCCCGTGGTGGCGATGACTATAAGGTTGTGAGTCCATCCCGCTGCGTTTGATTGTGACGGTGATGGCTATAAGGTTGTGAGCCCATCCCGTGGCGACGATGACTATAAGGTTGTGAGTCCATCCTGCTGCGAGGGGTCCATACCTGCCTAACTATGTGTGATCTATTGGATTTAATCGGTCCAATCCAATTAGGTGGCCTAACGGATCATATTAACGTTTATTATTTATTTGACTTGGACATTAATTAATTAAATTGATTAAATAACATTATGAGCTTATTTAACTTTATCATCCAGTACACTATTAAGATCATAATCTCTTAACTTTAATGGACGGTTGAGATTTGGCAAGCTTATGGTTGATCTTATTACTCTCTATATAAATATCTTTTTTTCTTGGAGACTAAGGTATAATAATGTTTGACTATTCTTTTGCCTCCTAGACTAACGAAAAAAAATATGTAACTTTATTCAATCATCGAGAATAGAGAAGAGAAGTGAAGATCATTGCCAAATGTGATACGTTCACTTAACGTTTTTTCATTATTGCAATAAATTTCTTAGTAATTTATGACTTTCTACGATTTCTGGTGAGTTCGAAGTCCTATTATTCTTATATTTATACTATTGAAAGATTTTAAATGTCTTGATTATTGGGTCAAGATGAATAAAAAATAATCTTAACACGGTGTTGACTCATTCACCAATCTTACTACACATATCCACAACACAAATGGAGACCAATAAAAGAACTCTAGAAAGGGCAGGGAAGGGGCCGTGGTGTTTGAGTAGGAATCTACGACTACTAAAAGATTAACAATTAATATAAAGACATAATCCCAAAATTGTACCCTCAAATTTACTCAAAGTACAGCTTTAGTATCCAAGTTTGAAGGTGTACCAAAGACTTACCAAACTTATTAAAAAGCGTACCAAATCAGTTTCTAAGCTAACAGAGGATGGATGTCGTTAGAAAGTCAGATGGCTATGACTGTCATTATTAAAAAAAAGACAAAGTCTATCCATATGGCCACGTGGCTGTCCTTTTTTATATTTCCAATGCAAATTGATTTTTTCCCCTCTCTCTTCCTTTTTTTTCTTTTCTCTCTCTTTCTCTCTCTCTCTCTCTCTCTCACACACACACACACATTGAGACTATTAGCCCTATGGTTGGATAACCTAGGCTTACATCTTGTTTTGATGATAACTACACATTGATTATGTTCTAATGTGTGCTTTGAGTGTATTCTTAGTAGGCATATACATGCACACTCATGAAGACACATTTGAGAAGTTGGATAGATGGATTAAAGCCAAAGAAGCTTAAAGTTATAGTGGACATGCTATAGAAGCTTCATCAAGTCCAATGTCGAAGAGCAACAAAGAATGCATCGGCTAAGTTACTATCGATTATAATTGATCTTTACTATTATGTAACTAGTCTTGGTTTGATGCTTGGATTGATGACTATGACCTAAAAAGACCTTAGGACACCTTGTGCATTGCATGTGAGTTCATAACCTTTCACACAAGTGTGGTTCTTGAAAATGAGTGAACTTTGGAGCTCACTCAGATTTTCTCAAAAACTATTTTGGTGCTAATCTTTTCATATCTTGATAAAACTTTTCATTAGCTTTCCAACGCAAAAAACGGCACCTCAATCCGATTTTTCTAGAGAAAGTTATGCCCAAAATAGGAAAGGGGGTTCCGTGAGGCAGCTGATAGGCAGTAGGGTAATACAGTCGACTGTATTTGAATCCAGTCGACTGCATTCCAATGCAGTCGACTGCATTGGTCAAAATTCAGTTCCAACGGCTATTTTCGAGGACAAAACTCCAACGGCTATTTTCGAGGGAATACAGTCGACTGCATTGAATACAGTCGACTGCAATGGCAGTTTTGCCCATATTTTGCCTCTAACGGCTATATTTCATTTGCTCTCTATATAAATGATTTGGGGCTTCATCATACACCATGGAAACCACATTCTAAGCCTCCATTCATTAGAGAAACATCAAGGCTCATAGATTAAACTTTTCTCTCTTCATCTTCATGATTTTACATCATTAAAGAGAGCATCTTTGTGAGCAATTCTTTGATTGAGAGTGAGCATTCTTCAAGTCATCAATTCTCTCATCTCTCTATTGTACTAGAGCTTCATTTGTACTCATTTCCTTTCAAGAGGGTTTCTTTGTACACATTTGATCTTTGTAAAAGGATTGTGATCAAGGCTTGGGTTTGTCAAGTCTTGGGTGAGCTTTGTGGATTCAAGGCTTGTGCTTGGTGTGGGGATATCACCAAGTGTTGTAAGGGTTTTGATCTTGACCCGGAAGAAGATTGTTGCTAGTGGATTCTAGTGCTCTTGCAAGGGACTTCCTTGAAGAGGTGGATGTAGGCTTGAGGGTATTCAAGCCGAACCATTTAAATCTCCTTGTCAAGTATCTCTAACTCAATCTCTTTACTTATTGCTCTACAATTGCTTGAGATTGTGTAGTTAGCATCTTCATTGAAGTATTACTTGGTTTGATTGAGTTTCATGATTGTTTCTTAGTTTAAATTCCTCATTATATTTCAAAAACCCTATTCACCCCCCCTCTAGGATTGTTTTATTGGTTTCAGAGACCATCACCCACCTTTTCTCTCTATATTTTCTTCTTCTTCCTCTTCTTCAGACCCAAAACCCATTTTTTTCTCCTTTCTTCTTCTTCTATCTCTATCTCTCCCTCTCTCTCGTTGTTGTATATTTCTCTCCATTATTGGTTTCGGGAGAAGCCGTTGGTCCGAGCAAGCAAACCATGGTGTGTAGGCTAGCAAGCCCAGTAACGAACACAAGTATTGGGTTCACTTCCATGTCAACCCAACTTGCTAACTCTGGCTCTCAAAGACAGCGGATGAAGATGTGAAGAACCTTGTCTGCCCTTTTATATATATATCCTGCTCATCCATGTATGAACTTATTATTTTAGCATCCATATTGCAGCCATGTTTTCGTAATAAGATGGAGGTAGCAAGAGTTGAAAGATGATTATGGTATTTATAAAGTTTCCAACCATGGTGGAAGCCTTAACATTTCGGAAACATGGCAAAGATTCTGAGAATATAGTGCTCGAATGGGAAGAATCTATCGGGTGGTTCTTGTGTAAACTGTTCTTTGAAATTAATGGTCGAACTTGTTCAGATTCATAGACAATGAAGAGAAGCTATATGCAAAAAAGGGGAAAGAATTTCGTGAGTATACGAAATTCCAATAAAAGAACCCACTTCCACTAAAAGATCGGAAATTGGTTTTCAAATTCATCTCCATCTTCACAGAAACAGAAACCACCCGAAAAAGGTTAGCAAGCAAACTTAAGTAAATGAAGATCCAGAAAATTTGGGTGGAGAAAAGACGATGACATTGATTTTTGGATATTTATATAAATTCAGATACATACAAAAATTAATTAGAACTATGAATCTATCAATAAGATTTAAAACTTTATTGACTTTTTTTCGTCACTAGCTGTGTGTGGATTTTTGTGTGTGAAGTGAAGAAGAAGAAGAAAGAGAGAGAGTGTGTGTGTCAAAAGGACGACTCACGTGGCCACGTGGACAAACTTTTTGTCTTTTTTTAATAATGACGGTCCTACCCCTAAGACTTTTTAACGGCATCCGTCGTCCATCAGTCGATGTACTGATTTGGTACGTTTTTTAAAAGTTTGGTACTTTTTTGGCACACCTTCACAAACTTGGATACTAAATTTATACTGGGGGTAAACTTGAGGGTACAATTTTGAGATTAGGCCTAATATAAATGAACATTTAGGTAACTCAAGCAATGTATCTCAGAGTAAATATCTCAAACAGGTAAGCTAATCATTCTCGTAACAAGTGTAATGAAATAATGAATGGGAATAAAGGTTTAAAGATACTTATGAAAGAAGATTTAGATAGTTCGGCTCAAATTATCCTCAAACTTATGTTCATCCCTTCAATGAAGTTCCAGGAAAGGTAATAGAATCCACTAGAACGGTCTTTCTTATAAATAAAGACCTAAAAAAACCTCTTACAAACCATTGAAGTTATACTCATGTACCAAGAACATGCTTTGCCAATCCCAAAGCTCTAAAATTTGACAACCCCAAAATTTAACAGAATTAATTTGAGATGAAAGATTGTGTATAAAGGTTAACTATCTAGAAGTTGATAAGTACAAGTTTAAGCACTAGAAAAATGAAAGATGAGCTTATTGAAGATTGTGCATGTGAAAACAATGAAGATTAAGAGTGATCGAATGAAAGCTTTGAGCTTTAGGTATTTGCAAGGTTACAAGGGCTTGCCATAAGAGGATGATCAAAATGAATGCCTATAATTGCTGTTGGTATAGGCGTGAAAATAAATGTAGCCGATTTTAAAGTAGGGGAGAATTAAATGCACCAAATCTGTCAATGCAATCAACTCAATGCTCAAACTAGCTGTTGGAATTTAAAATTCTAACAATACAGTCGACTGCATTAAGAATGCAGTTTCCTGCATAAAAATGCAGTTTACTGCATTAAGAATGCAGTCAATTGTATTACGTGACAAGCTGTTTTCCCTATTTTCAAACTAAGAAACATTTTATGCATGTAAGGGACACAGTCATTGATACGATCAAATCTTTAAGTCTAGTTACAGAGTAAAGGAATGATAAAGACGTTACATTCTGATTTTGAAATAATCCATTGCGATGATCTTTAAAGCGTTCACTAAAAATCTTTGATCGATATTTGATCATCTAATTGTCTGTGGCATAAGTATAAAATTGCACCTATAGCTCCACAAACTCAATAAATATTAAACATCATAATCATCAATGTTTATTATCATCAAAACCAGATATAAGTCAAGGTTAAATAACGTTAGGACTAATACAAATGTTTTTGAATTCTTGTTTGAACGTTTACTCTCATCTTACCCAAATTTTTGTGGTCCACAAAGTTATGGTACTCATGTCTTAGAAGAAACTTGGTTTGGATACGATATATCTGGTATTGAATTGCATAAACCTACACCCATAATAAGTTTGTATGCACTTTTTACCTTGATCTATACATGATTCGCAAAATGTCACCCTATTGTCTTTATTTTTGCCAACACCCCACCCCCCACCAAATGGAATCTTCATTGTTATGTCCACCTCGTTCGGCCAAAATATATCCACCAACATCTCAATCTTCCATATGCTGCAATCCTAATCATTTAACATGTCCGGAATCACTTCTCTGGGTGCAAATTATTTAATATTGGCTGAACTTTAGAAGACAACAATTGGATGAGGGATCCAAGAATCACACCAAATTCTTGTGCTCTTGCCACTTCCAACCTCCGGTTAGCCCCCATTTCCATGACCACCCTCGTTTCCATGATGCTTCTTTTTAGTCAAAGCCAATTTGCTCCCGTTCTTGTTGAGAAAAAGTCCTTGTCCAAGTGTATTATTACTAGAGGACTGAATACAATAAAGGATTCTTGAGAGTGACAAGTGTTCGTACTCAATAAGCTAAAAGGGGCATTGTTGAAAGCTTGTAAACTGTGCAAACACATCTCGCCATCTTTTTTGCATTCACAAAGTTTGTCCTATCTCGCATGGTGCATTTTAATATCAAGTATTAGTTAGTGATCTAAGTCATTGCACGTATACTTTGGAAGTTTAAAGGAGCTCATCGTATATGTCAGGATCACTTGAATGGCTGATTTCACCAACACCTCTTTGTGCGCTTTGATAAGAACTGTTCTTTCCAACATTGCAGTTTGATCAAACTTTTTTTTTTGAAGTGAGCCAAGTACTTCATTCTCTTATTTTCCTTTCACTGCCAAGGTAGTTAGTATCTTACCGGTAAAGAAATCAGCAATTGCTTTTGCAAAAGCCTACCTGAGCAAAACTTGAGTCGGTTAACTTCCACAAAAATTTATAATTACCAAAAGCGAGTAACCTTAGGAATAGCGTAAGCAAAACAACTTAAATAGGTTAACTTTCACAAAGTTCTGTAATAATGAGAAGCGAATAACCTAAGGTGGGTTTGGTGTAGATTCCATGGCTATTATCCTCTCTTAATATTCTCTCTTTATTCCATTACTTTCTTTCGGGATAAATTTGGCGGCAAACTATGTTGTTTCAAAACGCAAAAAAATGACCTCAAAAGTTACCATGTGTCCTTATATTGCATTTTAAAAACTTAGTAAGTATTTTTATTTTATTTTGGCCCCTCCACACCACCGTCTATCGTTGCCCACAGTCAAAATCACCAAACACAACCCTGCAGCCCACCTCTATGACTACCACCGTCACCTTCACAAAGCGCCACTACCCCAGCCTACCACCTTCCTGAAACCATCCATGTCTTCCTCCACACAACAACACCCGCACTCGCTCACACATGTGCTATATTCAGATATTGCGACCTAATCGTGGCCTAGAATGGACTAATGATCAAAGGTGGATTGATATAGGAAAACATAGTACAATAGATAGGTGGGCAATAACTCCCGATGGCAATCAAGCAAATGGTCGTAGGTGGTGGGTGATAAGACCACAAAGGGGGAAAGTTCTTGACAAGAATTCACTTCTACCCAGCGCTCCCACCTCCACGCTGCGACCAAGATCCACCATTGCATATCATTGTCCGTCGCCATCGCAACCCAGTCACCCAGATCTACAGTCCCATCTATTCCCCTTCATGTGGTAACAAAAATTAAGGGGAACTACATAAGGAAGGGACATATATTTTGTGGCAGACAGAAGCAGATTCCGGCGAGAGATGATGCCGAAATATGCGGTGGCGTTGATGAAAATGAGGAGTGCAATCATAAATATTAGAAGTATGGGATTTTTTTTGATGTAAATGCCTCGTTAAAGGATAACACTAGAGACGAATACCAACTCATTAGGCCATTGTGTTGCCAAAGGCAGCAATCTAATTTGTTGCCAAACTTTTATTTTTTCCATTAACATAAATATTATTTATTCGAAATAGTAAGTTATGTGAAGCCAGACTTATGAGAATAAATTTTGGCTGCTATTCGAGTTGTAAATTTTTTTTTCAATTCCACATATAATTATAATAATTAATAATCGTTTAAATATTTTTAGTGACTTTTCTTCTTATATTTTCAGCGATAATTTTTAATTATATTTTTTATTATCATTAAATAAAAATTATTTAAAATATTAAGTTATCATTATTGTCACTGTATGCGAATAGGACGAAGATTTTCTCAACATTCAAAAAATTTTCATCCTACAACCGGCACGGGTGGGATACTGGAAGTACAGATGCCAAAATGGGCCGGATCACATCATGAAACGGGGTCGGGTCAAACCATCCACTGCACACACTTTTATACCGTTCAATTCAATGGGGTTTTGCTCTGCAGAAGCGAAAATCTACAGCTAGCCAAACTGCCAAAGCCAGACAATATAAGATCATCATCATCGCCATCACAGCAGAAGGAATGGACGACGACGACAAAGGGCCAAGGCTGAGCAAGCGATTCAACGACAAAGAAGGGGAGGTGGATTACAGGACCAAAGCCGGCACGGCATGGTCGCACAACTTCCTCAACCAGAAGCCGTGGCACCCTCTATCCTACCCCAACCAGCGCCGCAAGTGGATCGCCGAGCAGACCCACGCCCAGCGTGAGCGCCGCTCCGAAGAAGTCGCCCGCGAGGTTCCCCATATTCCAAAATTTTCTCCAATTTTTTGATCTAATGACCCAGTTTTTCTCATTTGTGTGGGTGTTATTTTCTGGCTTTTGTGCAGTATGCCCAGGAGCAGGAGTTTTTCCGTCAAACTGCTCTCGTCTCCCAGAAAGAGAAGGAAAAGGTAATTACTTCATTGAGGTAATGATAGACACTAATCATTGAGCCTGATTTTTCGACTTGTCTATGCTATGACATTTTAGTTCAACTCTCCATGTTTACCTGCTTAGGATTTTGCTATGTACTCAATGAAACGTTAATTTGCAATTAGCAGAATACGATTTTGAACATGTAAACGCTGACTTTACTCGTTATTTTTGCCCTAGGTTTACTTGTCAAACATTACTTATTGAAATTACTAGTTGAGATAAATTTAATGTTAAGAAGCTCGAGTTTTCTTGTAGAGAGTTGCAAAAAGTCAAAGGGGATAAAACTATGGGACGGATTTGTGCGTGTCCTTATTAAGTCTATAATTAAACCAAACGCAGAACTCCACACTAGGTGAAATGAAATATGTTTGCTCGTGCTATTAGCTCATATGATTACTCCCCCGGTCAAAAATTTGAGCCCTTAATCTTTTAGCTACTTCTTACTATAAATTTGAGCAAGTAAACCTTAGATCAAGGTCAAACAGCTACTCAATTACATAGAGTAGTGATTAAGTTCCAACATTTGGTCCCTAAAGCTGTTTCCCAAGTCCCAACTTGATGTAGATCAATAAGTGCCAAACATTTCAAAATGACGGGACACTCTGTTTTAAAGCATGGCTCAAATTGAAAACACCACTTAGGGGACATCTTTAGGGGTGAGAGTGACAATTTTATCATCATTCAATCAAGTGAATGTATATTGACAATTCAAACATGGTAAAAAGGATGGTTGAGTGTGTAGGTAATCAGATTTTACGTATAGTGGAAGCTGTTTGATTTTCACATGCATACTTATACATTTGTTTGTTGGTTTTTGATGGTGTGTGTGTTTAATTTGGTTGATGTGCAATTGCTAAATAATAGATGGAGATGATGAAAGCTGTTAGTTTCATGTATATCCGTCCTCCTGGATATAATCCAGAAAGTGCCAAAGCTGCAGAGATTGCTGATGAGAGGAAAAAGCAGGAGCCAGACAATCATTCTCATGACCCGCATACAGATGTGGCCGCTGATGCAATGTACTTGTGACTGTCAAATATTCTAAAAGTTGTCAGAATAGGCTTCTGAGAGAAAACTTAAGAAATACTGTTCTGGTCTTGTAGGCCTTCACAATCTGTTCCCTCGGGTGAGGAAAAGAAGAAACCAAGGCCCAAGGATGTTTTTGGCCGTGCTTTACCGACGGAAGAACAGTTTGAAGTCCTCAAAGATGCACCAAGGTATGCCTTATTTCTGCTAGAGACCTAATTAACTGTAATGTGATGCCGTAATTGTTGTATATGCCTTTACCACTTACTTTTTAGTATGCTTGATCCAGGACAGATTCTTGATATTTATCGCATCTGATGTCTATGAACTACCTCTTTAATTGCCGGAAGAAATCTGTATGCCTATAACTTTGATCCTTCCCCTAGAAGGACCTAAGCAACAGACATGGGCTTGAATGTACTTAAAGACGCCTTTAGAGTAGGGTTATAGTATATCCAATTATCATCGAGAGAGCTCATGCAAGTCTCCAGAGCATACTTAAATGTGCTCCTAAGAAAATTCACTCCCAAGTGTATGAAGAAGAGTGCAAGAGTAAACAGACCCTCGGCACACCTTAATGACCGAAAAGAAAAGGACCAAAACCTGTTAAATCTCTGCACAATGAATTCCACCTCAAAAGACCTTAGGATTCCACTTCAGACAGTGTGCTCATCTCCCACCGTTCTGCCTTGTCATCCAGTAAAAACTGTTCAGCAGTCCTTCAGTAGATCTTTCCGCCTATTGCTTTTCACGGAAATTTGTCAGATCCCTTAAGCTAGCTCATCATGAAGAATTTCCGCACTCAATATTAATTGACTAAAATTTTCGCTGTCCCTTGAGGAAATGTTGAGACAGTGCCTTTATATCTTGTCCATTGGAAAATCTACCTTACTAGGGTTCCTCTTGCGCAGATTATACCCTTTTCGTGAAAATTTGGAAGATTAGCAAAAGGCTGGTCCAAGGGGAAGCCACCCCGATTTATGTTCCACTATTTAGTCTGACAGAAAAGTCTCAGGAAAGAAACAGCAGCTTCTACTCCTCGGAAGTCTCTTTGTGTAGAGGTTAAAGTTCAAAAGGTTGGCACGAAAAAAAGTCCCCATAGCAAGTGTATTGTCAAAAGCTTGCTAATGGATGATACCCGTTAGTTAGAGACATCATCGAAATTGTTATTCTGCTCTCTCAAATTAAAATTTTTAGGGGCCAACCATAAGAAAGTTATGCTTCTTTGACCACAGCCGCATGAAATTTCACATTCTAGCTTTCTCTCCAGAGTACTCAATAAGTGAATATCCATCTCCATAGAAGAACTTTAACATGCTAAGCTCCTTTAAAGTCTACCTCCTGCACCCCAAATTGATTATTTTAGAAGCTTTAGGGTCTGAACCTAGAAATGGTAGACACTGAATGATCAGTTCTCTTAAGAAAGGGCTTCTCTATGAGGAATTATGGACAAAGGAAGACAAATGTATCTTACCCAGCCATTAAGGAGGATATGTATGTAGTCAACAGAAGCTCATAATTACTTTTTCTTATACTTTAACCATTTTTTTTAATTCGTTAGGGTCATTAGATTTTTATTTTATTATTTATTTTTTTTTTGGGGGGGGGGGAGATGGAGGATTTTTTTCATCGAGTCTTTTGAAATTTTCCTGGAGCTTCTTCCATTATTTTGTAGTTATGGCAAAAGGCTTCTGAGTTTGTGATGTAACTTTAGGTTTACAGCCCGCTCCTCCCGCTGAAGCTGCTCATGTTCTATAGCTGAAAAGAACTTCATTTATTCTTCTTCTTCGCTCAAGATACATATATCGCACGCTGAACGGAAAACTGACTAGGCTCTTATAGGAGGGAGTTGACTATACACAAACGAATTGATTGATATGTTAGAATCATTCACCAGATAACGTTCACCTTAGGAAATTGTTTCATTGACTATCAAGTATACACCTTTGCTTTTTGAACGTAAGAATGACTAGGCTTCTTAGAGAAGGGAGTTGAGTATGCACAAGACCAAATGATTGGTATGTCGGGAATCATTCACCAGATCTCTGACATTCACCCGGAATTGTTTATTGACCATCAAGTATACTCGCTGCTTGCTTCTCTTTGGCAATTTACCCGTTGACTTTTAGGGCAAGGACAGATTTATTGGCAGGACTTTTTCAACATGAAATAGACGTTTCTTATACAAGACTTGACGCTTCTCAAAAAGAAGAAAATTTCTTAGTTCTAATGTTGTCATTTTTTCTTCTCATACAAGGATTTCTCTCAATGCTTTTGTATGTAACTTAAAAGTTTGTCCCCATTTGACTCTTTGCTAAGCCTTTGCTTACTGTCATTGAGTTGCAATTTGTAGTCTTATAAATTGCTATTTTCGAAGTACCGCTAATAGATTTTGTGATCCAGGTTAGAGACAGGTGTTGCAGGCCGGGCAAAGCCATTTGGAGTTGAAATACGCAATGTAAAGTGTTTAAGATGTGGAACATATGGCCACCAAAGTGGTGATCGCGAATGTCCCTTGAGGGATGCTATAATGCCCAATGAGGAGAGTCGATTGAAAAGAGATGACCCACTAACTGCTATACTGGCTCATACAGATTGTACTGAGGTATGATTCTTGTGCTGTAGCTACAATTAGCTCCAAAGAGTAACATGACTCTGTATCCAAAATTCAAGGTCTTATATTTTGTTGGTAGTTTATGCTAATACTAATGCTCTTTTCCTTATATATACAAGCGGCTGATCGAGTGGGGAAAGTCCCTTTTTTCCGGGCTGATCCACAGCCATCTACGTCATTGTACGGACAGTATAGGTTTTTTTTTGTCAGACCACTCCGACAAACCGCATCAAACAGTAGTTTATAGTGACAACTGACAAGCGTGCCCCCCATATTCAACCCCCCCTACTAACCGCTACTAAATGTGGCGGTTGGTAGGGCTGCTGCTTCATCTTCTAACACCGTCCACTAGCCAAACTCCCTTATTTCCGCCATCAACACCATCCACTAGCTGGACAAAAGCCGTGGCTAGTGGGTTCTCTTATAGTAGTAGGAGACAGAAGTTGTTCTTCCAGAACACTGAATGTCCAACTTCGCGGTTTAATTTATTTCTTGATGTCATTTCCTCACTGTAATCATTGTCTGTGCTACAGCTTCTAGTCAATTAGAGATCAAATCTTATTATAAACAAATCAAAAAGTACTTCACAAGCATACTTATTTTTTCCCCGGAAAATAGGAGCATATTCAATGATGCACAAAAATCACCCGAGCTTAACATTTAAAGATCTACAAGGAAAAAACCTAGAGCATATTTGCTGCTATGCCCTAGCCCACTCCACTGAATTCAATGAAAGCACAACTCCGCATCCGTTACGAGAGGGAATCTGACAGCTGAGATTAACTTTTTGACCAACCAACAAACAAACTCAAAGGAGGACCCACACGTGATTAGGACACCCTCCCTACCATCAAACGTGGTCTGAGTGGCCTATAATCTATATTACTTTTGCAGGTGATGGATGATGCTACTGCTGCAATTAGTTGGTTTTTGCAGCTCGCTCCAGAAATCAATTAGGTGCAGAGCTATATTGAATGTCATGTGTTGGAGAGAAGGGGGATGCAAGAACAGAGAGATTCGCTCTCAAATCAAAGGGACAGACCGAAATCAGGGGGTTGATACTTAGAGGCCTGATACTTAAAACGGAAACTTATTGACTTCCTAAATAATGAAGTCCCGAGTTAAAACCCATACAATAGAGCAACTGACAATAATCTTCATTGGGCTTAGGCTTGCGCCTATAGTTGTCGTAAACATGGGTACTCCTGCAAGGGGCATCCAGTCCTTGTTTCCCTTCACCACTCCTAAGAGATTTTGTGGAAACCAATTAAATTCAGCAGTAGCCTTTTCCTTCAGCTCCACGAGTCCCATGAAATATTTGGCCACTTGGACCACATTTGAGGTCTCTGAATAATAGCCTACCCAGTAGAACAAGCCTTATCCAAACTGTCCCGAAGAACATCTGAAGTGGCACATGCAGAAGAATATCTTACACTGAGTATTGATCTCTGATATTACCATGAATAGAGTTTCCTCCTCAGAAGGAAAATGGGACATTAACGTAGTGCTTAGGTCCTGTATTCCTTTAGATGCTTGACTCTCTATTAACTTGTACATGTCGTCAACTTCACCGATTGTTAATAATAAGATGACCATATCATTAGATATCAACTTCGCCTCCGATATTGGTGCACCTGGGATGGAAGAGCACAAGAAAAAGAAAGATGACCATGCGCCATTTTTAGGCTGGTGAGGAGGCGGTGGGGGGATGTGGAAGATGAAGCGGGCATCATTGATGATATATAGTGTCAAAGAGTCAGGATGATGGTGCAGTTTCTCTGTCAGATGACAATGATAATGTGTCTGAGGTTCCAGTGATGACGAAGCTATGTAGCATGTGTTAGATGATACTAATTCATCAAAAAGGATTAGGGGTCTCCCTTCCCCCCTCTGTATCTTAAGGTCCTTTCTTTTGCATGGAAACAGTTTAAGTTTGTTCCTTGAACATGGTAATACAGAATTAGGTTGACCAGGAAAATTTTGACTAAATAATTGTACAAGAAATCAAACCAATGATTAAAGCGGATTGAATAATTGGCCCATTCTTCCTTTTTTCCCTGATTTTTACGTTTCAGATTTCAATCAAGTCTGCTGATTCTATTCTATAAAATCTCTTATGTCATTCTAAATATGTTAAAATTGAAATTTATTCTTAGTCCAAAGGAACAGTTTCTCCATGCAGCTTGTTTCGACCTTCAACTTCAATTTTCATATATCCCTGATGTTTATGGCCTTACTATGCAGCCGCTAAAATGGGAGCTTAAACAAAAGCCAGGAATGAGTCCACCTCGTGGAGGTTTCAATCCAGAGGATCCCAACCAGCAGATAGTTGCTGAGGAAATATTTGATGAATATGGAGGTAAATGAACTTTTGCCACTTGGGAGCTTCTTTTTTACTTGTTACATATACGCTATGGTGAAGGCATGAAGCTTTTGAGTTGTTCCCTTTTGGTGCATAGGGTTTCTTGGTGGGGAAAGCATCCCGGAATTGCTGGCCAACTACTCTTCAACCAAGCCTAAAAAGAAGTCAACTGGCAAGAAGCGGCACAAAAGACGGTCATCGCCTAAAATTAACGAGTTGAGGGACCATCAAGAGTATCAGTCATCTTCTGAGGATGATGGGGGAAGGAGGTCAAAGAAGAAGATACATGCCAAAAAGAAGCCAAAGCATTCTGAATCAAGTTCATTAGGAAATTCAGAGAGTGACAGGCATAATAAAGGGAACAGACACAGGCGACGCCCGCCAAGTTTATCTTACCGTTTGGACTCCGATGGACACCGTAAAGGTAAAAAGCAAAAGCAATTTGAATCAAGTTCATCAGGCGATTCGGACGACGACCGGCATAATAGAAGGAATAGACACAGGCGTCGCGACTTGACTCCGTCTTACATGTCAGACTCCGATGAACAGCGTAGAAGTAAAAACCACCATCGCCCATGTATCTCGGGCTCTGGTAGAAGTAAACACTCTCATCGCCATCATCGTAATCGCTGATTGTTCATCCAAGCAAGATTATCAATGTTGCCTTGCTATGATCGTTGTGCTGGTGGAGCAAAGTGAACCCTACATATCAAAATTACAGCCCTTTTGTACTAATACATATTGTTTATCAGCCACACAAGAGTGGCCGCGGTTATGGGTAATGATAGAGGTCATGCACACGCCGAAGAAGCTTATGATTTGTTTAACTAGCTTTAACCTTTCTTTTTTAAAAAACTGTGAAATCGAGTATTAACTTGTTTAGATAATCTTTTCATAAAGATGAGCATAGTCAAATTGAATTTACAAAATTCCAAGGGTGTCACGGCCCACTCGATCCATTTTCTTTTGTTTAGTACCCGCTGGGCGTGTTAACAAAAAAATATCATGTATTATACGACCCGTCAAATTTCATTTTCTAGGGTTAGTGGTAAATTATTAGCATAAATGAAACTCACCTTCCAATCGACATAAATGAAACTCACCTTACCATCAAATAATATCACTTATGACTCATGTAAACGTGCAACACCTTTTCTTAACCACTTTTCCCCCTCCTCCCCTTGGATTTGGATCCCCTGTTGGGTTACAGTAGGGGTGCTGTTTCCCTTACTGAGAGAGGGAAGAGAGAGAGAGAGAGGGAAGAGAGAGAGATGTAAATCATGGTTACTCTCTCTTCCCTCTCTCTCAGGGGAGCAACACCCTGCTGTAACCCATGGTTACAACAAGGGATCTAGATCCCCTCCCCTTTCCTCCCCCCACCCTAGACTCTTAGCATTCATGGCCCTTGCCCAATGTCAACAACCCCTGCCCCAAAACCCGAGTCCCCCACCACCATCCTCCATGTTGCCATCGAGACCTTCACTGTTGTAAACCTAGCAAAAAAAGAACCGGACCCGCCAGTCGATCCATACCTGGCCAAAAAACCCGGGTACGGGTATATATTTTGAAGACCCGTGAAAATCAGACACGTACCCCGAACCAACCCGTTATTTTCGGATCGATCTGGGTTGGATACAGTTTGCCAGGATTACCCGTATTTTTTTTACTATATAACTAAAAGTGCTAGGGTTTCGGTTCATTGACTTCATTCACTCATTCTCTATCTCCTCTATTGCGCCGCTCCTACCTCCTCTGAACTGTTTCTCAATTGATCAATCGACGGCTTTCTCTCGCTCGCTCTTTCTCTCTCACTGGCCACGGCGCAGCTCTCTCTCCCACGGCATCTCTCTCTCCATCGACGACCAAGCTACGCCGCAGAATCGCCGGAGAATGTCTTCGACCAGCTCCGCCACAGATCTGCCGCCGCAGAGCTACCTCCTACCACGTGTACATGCATGCTTATGTGAGCAAGAAGTTAAAAGAAGCATGCATGTACACGTGGTAGCTCTGGACTAGATCGAGCTAAGGCTAATGACTTAATGTTAGTCAAAAAATATGTTGAGATTTATATGTAAATCTCATTGGTTATTTAATTATTTAATCAATATGAGAGCTTAAGTAATTGCATAAAACCTTGTCTTCATCTTCTTTGGCAGCAAATTGTTTGAATTGGCCACTTAAATCCAAATGCAAACTGATGTGGTAGTGGTGCTTGCGGCAACCGACATTTTTGCATTTGAAGCGATGGCTTTGTATTGCCAACCTTTGGCAGCATACGGCTGGAACATTAACGGTTTAATTACTGTTGTTTCATAGAACGGTAACATGCCGTTTCCTTTGAGTTCCAGAATGGAAGAAGCCGTGGGTCTGTGACCGCTGTGGAACAACGGTCACTGCAACTGTGTCGTCCTTTCTTGAAGAGATGCTATCAGTTGCTGTGGCCGTAGCTTGTACATTTATATACCCTGTTTTGGCCGAGAAGATAAACATATATATATATATATATATATATATATATATATATATATATATATATATATACTCCGGAATATATACATAATACACACACACACAAAGATTTTCAGATTGCTCTCATAATCTTCCAAAATCTATTTACTATTGTTTCACAAAGATTTTTCAGAGATTTTCGATATTGCTAATCGCAGTTCTTCTCAGGTTTTGTTGTATTCTGGGAACGAATTTGCTGCAACCCATTAGCAAACTCTATCTTGAGTGGGGGCAAATAACGTTCTAAAGAAAAGTGTCTTTAGATACGCCTCAAAGCCTTTTTTTTCGTTTCCTTTCCCGTCAATTTTCCTAACAAGTTTAGAACGTTATTTTGAAGAAAATGGAAGCGAAAACTAGTGTCTCTATCAAGATGATGAATCAAGACCTCATCAAGTTGGATCAATTTGATGGTAGCAATTTTGGTCGTTGGCAAGACAAAGTCAAATTCTTACTCACGGCGTTAAGGATCGTCTGCATCTTAAATTGCGAGCCACTTTCGGAGCCCAGTGATAATGCTAGTGAGAATGAAAAGAAGGAATGGCAAAGGAGGAACAATGACGAAGTTATGTGTCGCGGCCATATTCTCAACGCACTTTCAGATCGTCTTTACAACTTCTACAAATCATTTGATTCAGCTAAAGAAATTTGGAAGGCGTTGGAGTAAAAATATAAAGTTCAAGAAGAAAGTACGAATAAGTTCTTAATTTCTGAGTATAATGATTTTACCATGTTAGACGGCATACCAATTCTCCACCAAGTTCACGAATTGCAAGATATTGCAAATAAAATTTGCAAACTTGATGGAAAACTTCCGGAATCTTTTCAAGTTGGTATGATAATTGCAAAGTTACCACCATCTTGGAAAGATTATAGGAAGAAATTGTTGCATAAAGAGAAAAAGTTTACTTTGGAGAAAATTCAGAAACATCTTCGTATAGAAGAAGAATCTCGTAATAGAGATAAAAAGGGAGAAGCTGAATTTAATTCTAAAGTGAATTACGTTGATGTCGCTAGTGGAAAATCATTTCATGCTCTTCAAGTTAAGGAAGAAGACAACATGTTTAAGAGGAACACCAATCATAATAAGAACAAAAAGAAGAGTAAATGTCATGTTTGCCGAAAGAAGGGGCATTATGCACGAGAATGCTGACATCGAAAGAGTGGAAAAGGAGCCACCAGCGAGCCACAAACATGGTTTAGGAGAATTTAGTAGCCATGGTTACTGAAATCAATATGGCCGATTCATCTTCAAGTTCCGGATGGTGGTTTGATTCGGGTGCCACAGCCCACATTTGCAAGGACAGATCTCTTTTCAAGACCTACGAAGAATTGCCTAACAATCAAGAGGTCCAAATGGGAAATCTGGCAAGGGCAAAGGTTGTTGGCAAAGGCAACGTGGAGTTAAACTTTAAATCTGGAAAGACGTTGACTCTTCTTAATGTTCTTCATGTCCCCGATATTAGAAAGAATTTAGTTTCCGTTAACCTTGTTTGTAAGAAAGGTTTTCGTGTTCTTTTTGAGTCCGACAAGTTAATTCTGTCTAAGAACGGAAACTTTGTCGGAAAGGGATATGGTTGTGATGGGATGTTCAAACTCAGTCTTAATGAAATAAATGTTGCTTCTTCTTATATTGTTGAGCCTTTTAATATTTGGCATAGTAGATTGGCACATTTAAATTACAAGTACATTAGAAACATGATGCATTTAGGCTTAATTTCCTGTTCTCATGTTAGTACTGATCAATGTGAAGTATGTAATAAATCTAAAATGACGAAGAAACCTTTTAAAAGTGTAGAAAGGAAATCCGAACTTTTAGATTTGGTACACTCAGATATATGTGAATTAAATGATTTAATAACTAGAGGTGGTAGGAGGTATTTCATCACGTTTATTGATGATTGCTCCAGATATACTTACGTGTATCTTATGAGAACTAAAGATGAGGCATTTGGTATGTTCAAAACCTATAAGTCAGAGGTAGAAAATCAACTCAATAAAAGGATTAAGATTTTTCGGACTGATAGAGGTTTAGAATATTTTCCAAATGAATTTAATGCCTACTGTGAAGAGCACGGCATTATACATCAAAAGACTGCCTCCTATATACCTCAACATAATGGTTTAGCTGAAAGAAAAAATCGTACGCTAGTTGAAATGACTAATTGTATGATTATGAATGCGGGGTTACCTTTGAATTTGTGGGGAGAAGCATTGTTAATTGCTTGTCACGTGCACAATAGGATCCCTGCTAGGAATTTTGATAAGACTCCCTATGAATTTTGGAAAGGTAGAGAACCTAGAATATCTAAAGGTGTGGGGGTGCTTAGCATACTATAGAGTTCCGGATCCTAAAAGAACTAAATTAGGACCGAGAGCTCTTAAAGGAGTGTTTGTTAGATATGCACAACACAGTAAAGCCTTTAGGGTTCTTGACTTGGAATCAAATGTGATAGTTGAATCTAGAGATGTAACATTCTTTGAATGTAAGTTCATCTCAGATTTTAGAGGTGAAAGTTCTAAATTAGATTTAGTATCTCATTCAAGAACTTAACCAAATTTTGACGTAGATAATTCAGTGGTTCCTAGTGAGGAGCCTAGGAGGAATCAAAGGCATAAGAAAGGAAAAGATTTAGGTAAAGATTTATCTCACCTGATTCTATAGTTTTCCTAGTTGAAGGAAGTCGAGAAATAGTTTTAAATCAGACTCATATTGTCCTTAACGTTGACAGTGATCCAATGACCTATACGGAAGCAGTAACTTCAAGAGATGCTGCATTCTGGAAAAAGGCCATTAACGATGAAATGGACTCTATCATGTCGAATGGAACTTGGACACTAGTTGATTTACCTCCAGGGTCAAAGCCTATAGGTTGCAAATGGGTATTTGGAAGGAAGTATAATTCTGATGGTTCTGTACAAACCTTCAAAGCTAGATTAATAGCTAAAGGTTTTAAGCAGAAAGAAGGAGTAGACTATTTTGATACGTATGCTCCTGTAGCTAGAATTACTTTTATTAGAATTTTATTTTCCTTGTCAACTATATACTATCTTTACATCCATCAAATGGATGTTAAAACTGCACTTTTAAATGATAATTTAGATGAAGAGATTTATATGGAACAACCAGAAGAGTTCGTTCTACCAGGCAATAAGAATAAAGTATGTAAGTTAGTGAAATCCTTGTATGGTTTAAAACAAGCACCTAAACAGTGGCACGAAAAGTTTGACTCATGTGTGTTGTCATACGGTTTTAAACATAATAGTGCAGATAAGTGCATTTATTCTAAATTTACTAAGGATTATGGTGTTATGGCATGTTTGTATGTTGACGACATGCTTATTATTGAGACTAATATGATTGGCATAAATGAGACTAAGCAGTATCTTTCTTCTATGTTTAAAATGAAAGACTTAGGAAAGGTTGATACTATCTTAGGTATTAAAGTGACAAAATATGGTGGGGGGGTTTTCTCTTTACCAATCACATTATGTTGAGAAAATTCTATCTAAATTCCAACATCTTGGTTTCAAATATTTTAGTACTCCTTATGATTCTAGCATTAAGTTGACTAAAAATCTCGGAAGACCGGTGGCACAACTAGAGTATGCTAGTGCTATTGGTTGTTTAATGTATTTAATGCATTACACACGACCTGATATAGCATTTGCAGTTTGTAAATTGAGTAGATTTACAAGTAACCCTAGTGTAGAGCACTGGAAAGGAATTAGTAGAATTTTTGGATACATAAAGAGAACTATAGAACTTGGTTTGGTTTATAGTGAAGAACCAAGTACACTTGAGGGGTATATCGATGCTAGTTGGATTACAAGTACAGGGGATAGCAAGTCCACATCAGGGTGGGTTTTTACCCTTGGCGGTGGAGCTGTTTCATGGGCTTCTAAGAAACAGACTTGTATATCTCACTCTACTATGGAATCCGAATTTGCAACACTAGCAGCTACAGGCAAGGAGGCCAAATAGGTAAGGAATCTGTTGTTGGATATAGATCTGTGGCCTAATCCTATGCCTCCAATCACAATATATTGTGATAGTGAAGCTACTTTATCAAGGGCATACATTAGTACTTACAATGGTAAGTCCAGACATATCGGTCTGAGGCATGATTTTGTAAGACAACTAATTAAAAATGGTATCATTACTATCATCTATGTGAAGTCAAATAAAAATTTGGTTGACCCTCTAACCAAGAGTTTATCTCGAGAGTTGGTTAGAATGACTTCTAGAGAGATGGGACTAAAACCCATTCATTAGTCGCCAATAATGGTAACCCAACTCATTACTAGTCCAAAGCTAGTCCCTGAGTTTTAATGGGTCAGAGCAAGTTATTGAGTGTGACTGTTAGCACTAAGTTTGCATGTCTCTCTAGAATAATTAATAAATTAGTGTTGTCCGTTACGCTAAAAGAGGTTGAGTACATCTCTTAATGAAGTTGTTTAAATGCGTTCTTAGTAACGGAAACACAAGAGAACTTCACCTATGTGAACGTAGAAGTGGTGTTGCTTCTTAAGAGAGATATTTGGGTTTACTCTTGAGAGCGTTCATGAATCCAGGATCGAGCACATGGCCATAAAAGTGCCAAGCGAGTTTATATAATTCTTTACCGAAACGAGATGTTATTTTGCGTATGGTAATTCTGGAATTATCTCTAGAGTATTTGGTTTAAGGTCTAACCACCAAAGACTTCGATAAGACTTTGAGTTACTTATACTTACGGAATGTTTAAGTTGAAAAACACCTTCTTGAAAACATAATAAGGTCGGGTAATAGACTTTGAGGAGACTCGTGATTAAATAATCAAAGTGGGAGATTGTTGAGATTTATATGTATATCTCATTGGTTATTTGATTATTTAATCAATATGAGAGCTTAAGTAATTGCATAAAACATTGTCTTCATCTTCTTTGGCAGCAAATGGTTTAAATTGGCCACTTAAATCCAAATGCAAACTGATGTGGTAATGGTGCTTGGGGCAACCGACATTTTTGCATTTGAAGCGGTGGCTTGGTATTGCCAACCTTTGGCAGCATACGGCTGGAACATTAGCGGTTTAATTACCGTTGTTTCATAGAACGGTAACATGCCGTTTCATTTGAGTTCCAGAATGGAAGAAGCCGTGGGTCTGTGACCGTTGTGGTGCAACAGTCACTGCAACTGTGTCGTCCTTTCTTGAAGAGATGCTATCAGTTGCTGTGGTCGTAGCTTGTACATTTATATACCCTGTTTTGGCCAAGAAGATAGACATATATATATATATATATATATGGGAGCTGATCCATTGATAGCGCTAGCAAAATAGGAGAAGTTGCTAGCGCGATCTGGCCGTCCATCCCAAAAGATGGACGGCCCAGATCTTTTTTTTTGCGTTTTTTTAAGTACGTCCGCTACATTATGTAGCGGACAATTTTTTGCATTTTTTTGACAATAATACCCTCCGAGTCCGTCCGCTACATAATGTAGTGGACAAGTTTTCAGATTTTTTTTCTCTTTCTGTCATTAATGTTCTGACTTTTTTTTCTCTCTCTCTCCCGTCCGCTACATAATGTAGCGGACAAGTTTTCAGACTTTTTTTCTCTTTCTGTCATTAATGTTCTGACTTTTTTTTCTTTTTCTCTCTCTCCTGTCCGCTACATAATGTAGCGGACAAGTTTTTAGACTTTTTTTTCATATCTTTTTCTCTCTCTCTCCCCATTCATTAATGCTCTGACTCTTCTCTCTCTCCTTTCTCTTCTTTTTGATCTCTCTCTCTCTCTCTTTTCTTCTCTTTCGTCCTCTCCCCTCATTTCTCTCTCTCTCTCTCTTTCTGGGCAGACTCCAATGTTTTGGTCAAGATGAGGAATGGGTTTCTGCAAATAAATTTCCACCTGAAACAACATAGTCACTATTAGCATTGGCTTCATCAGGGTTGTCTAGTGTGAGGTATTTGGATATCAGGATCGGTGTTCTATTTTGTTTAGCTAATTTTCAGTAGCAAAGTATATGCAGTTGAAGTAGTAAAAAATCTGTGAACTTCATGTCGTCACTATGGATGTAGTTGAGACTAAAGGATAATTTGCTGATCTGTAACACACATTAGTGATCATCTACGACAAAGCTAAGATTGTTTTTGGTAGTTTTAACTGGAAGATGCCTAGCCTGTGCTGGTTGGGTTTACTAAAGAACTAGTCTGCTGGGCTTTAAAGCATGAACAGATCTCCAATGTCTTTCTCGGGACAGCTTCTATTGCATGCAAGTTTAATGACAGAGAGAAAATAGAAAGAGAAAGAAAATAAAAAGAAAATAAAAACTTGTCCGCTACATTATGTAGCGGACAGGAGAGAGAGAAAAGAAAAAAAAAAGTCAGAACATTAATGATAGAAAGAGAAAAAAAGTCTGAAAACTTGTCCGCTACATTATGTAGCGGACGGGAGAGAGAGAGAAAAAAAAAGTCAGAACATTAATGACAGAAAGAGAAAAAAAATCTGAAAACTTGTCCGCTACATTATGTAGCGGACGGACTCGGAGGGTATTATTGTCAAAAAAATGCAAAAAATTGTCCGCTACATAATGTAGCGGACGTACTTAAAAAAACGCAAAAAAAAAAGATCTGGGCCGTCCATCTTTTGGGATGGACGGCCATATCGCGCTAGCAACTTCTCCTATTTTGCTAGCGCTATCAATGGATCAGCTCCCTATATATATATATATATATATATATATATATATATATATATACATATATATACATAATACACACACAAAGATTTTCAGATTGCTCTCATAATCTCTCAAAATCTATTTACTATTGTTTCACAAAGATTTTTCGGAGATCTTCGATATTGCTAATCGCAGTTCTTCTCAGGCTTTGTTGTATACTGGGAACGAATTTGCCTGCAACCCATTAGCAAACTCTATCTTGAGTGGGGGCAAATAACGTTCTAAAGAAAGTGTATTTAGATACGCCTCAAAGCCTTTTTTTTCGTTTCCTTTTCCCGTCAATTTTCCTAACAAATCTGTTTAGCACATGAGTGTCCAAGAATTATCAACTATGAGGTATTAGAATATATAAAGTATAGCATTTGGAACAGAGTTGGTTGTCCAAAAAATTGTTGATAACTAAAGATTATTAAATTATTGTATATTAATAATTAGACATCGACTATATAACATTTTTGAAAGCAGGATTTGAAAATTATAATTAAACACAACTCTTTAGAAACGCAAAAAAGAAAAGAATAAAAAGGCCACATTAAAAATTAAGATATATAGCATATTTACTATGTGTAACGCCCCCGGAAATCCGGAGCTCCGCCGCCCCGAACTTCCGGGTCGTTAACCTACCGGATCACATCACACCTGTCAAACCTGTTCACTAATGCATATTTCAAGTCATCTAATTCAACATCAACTCAATTTCTTCAAATTACTAGATCACCAACTGCTTAGCTTAAACCATTACAGCTTAGGTTCTTCGCAATTCAAATTTCCTAAGAATGAATTTACAGTACTGACCCACGCAGGGGCCTCCCTACACAGTAGTGGTGGGCTCACCGGAACCTCATGCAGACTCTAACCCATTCCCGAACATGCTACAGCTTATCGTCACCTGCAGAAGGGAATCAAAGGGAGAGTGAGCTTTTGAGAGCTCAGTAAGGTCGTACAAGGACTACAAAAGAGATTATAACACGACTCTGAAAAATCCAACCGACGATGATTTTCAAGACACTTCGAACGATTAAAATTCAATAATTACCCAAACTGAGCAAAGTTCATCAAAAATAGATACCAAAATACATATTAACCATCAGAACGGAACAATCAGAACAGATCCAAACTGATCAATAAAAGATCCTTTTCAAGTCCACATTTCCAAGTACCATGAAAATTTCCCTTGCTCAAGGGATTTCAATCCGAGCAGAAATCAAATCAGATAATACGATTAAGGTTTGTCAGGGGATTTCAATCAAAGTACAAATCCTTCTAGCTAAGTACAATGAATGTTTGTCAAGGGCTTTCAACCCAAGTGCAAATCATTCTAGCTAAAGAAAATCAAAAATCAAATGTTGATCCTGGGCGATTGCAATGCCATTACGGCAAGCTCATATAGTGTACTCATGCATGGTGTACTAAATAATTACTAGTCCACTTAGGTACTAGCCTGCGTTTCATGCAGGATTCAACCAGCCTTATACCGCCTCCCCACTAAACAGGTACCCAGGCCAACACAGAAATTAACAATATCAATGAGCGTTAACATAAGCTCATATCCCCGAAATCAATTCGGGTTCTCATAACAATAATCATACGGACATAAGTCAGCATTCGAGATTTTCAGAAGAAATCATAATTTTAGAAGAAATATCACAGATAAACAACAAAAACAATTACGAACAGATATCAGATTTAGACATAATAATTCAGAAGAAATCAGAATTTCAGAAGAAAAAATCACAGATAAACAACAAAACGACTGCGAATAATTATCGAATATAATCACAACAATTCCGAAGAATGGATACAGACAATTATCAAATTTGCTCAGCCCGCAATAAAATGCGAGCATCACAAGATTTCTAAATAACCGATTCAGGTTCAACATTAGGGTTTTCTGGGCAATAACATGCTGATAGCCATATAGAATTCAGAGTTCGACATTAGCCGTAAATAAATCAAATGAGTACTTACGAGTATGAGCAATAGAATAAGGGTTCGGACAAAGTCCTTACCCAAGGTTCAGATAGAATCCCTTACCTGGATCCGCGGTTAAATTATCCTAACCGGAAGTCTTTAGCTTTAACCTAAACGACATAATCGAACCATTAGAAACAGCCTACAGAACAAGATCATAATTTAATACGAACTCACACATGCTCCCAAAATGAACCTCCCCTCACCGGGTATGTAAAATTAGTGAAATGCCCTAGGGTGTAAAATTACCAAAATGCCCCTCTCGGCCTTAAATCACCAAAATGGTCTACCCGTAAGTAGAATCACTGAAATAAACTTCTCATATGTAAATTTATGCAAAATACCTTTCTTAGGTCAAATTACCAAAATACCCCTTCAGGGTGGCAAATTACCAAAACCCCCTCGTTACACTTTAAGTCTCAAAATGACTTTTCCATAAGCGAAGTCACTAAAATAATCTTACTATATGTAAATTTACTTCAAAATATCTCTTATAGGTAAAATTACCAAAATACCCCTTCGGGTGGTAAATTACCAAAACACCCCTGGGGATTTTCGGCACCAAAAAAATCTCAAAAATATCTTAAACCGCTATTTTAAGCATCCCGATGTTATTTCTGGCCTAAAAAGTATTTTATAAAATTTTCGTCCGAAAATCCCGAACCGGTGTCCGGACTGAGCGCTAAAAGGTCCGTTTCACGAAAAATATCTATCGGACTCAGAATGGCACGAAATGTTAGATACTGAATCATATCTATAAAATAGGGCTTCCATAAAATTTTCAGGTTAAAATAACTTGGTTTGATATGCTAAATAAATCGATAAAGTTCTTCAATCAGTACCCTAATTTAGGGCCCTTCGCGGACTCCAAAAATTCCCAAAATTTTCCAGAGGTTAGATCTCGTAAAAACATTGGGGTTTACTGTTTTAAATTTTGTCTAATTTTGGCTCTAGATATTTATGAAAATTTGTTGAAAAACTGCCTAATTAATTTTGGTCTTTAGCGACAATTACCATTACTGTTCAAATCAAGGCACCTACTATTTCACCTTAAAACACACACAGCTCGTCTTCAACCTTCAGCCGCAGCACCCAGCCCCTCCAACCTCACACATACACCCACAAATTTACCATTAATCCACTATAAACAACACCTACATAAGGTTAAATTCAACAAAACAATCATAACACCATTTTAATCACACAATTACATCCAAATCCTACCTAAACTCACACACCCATACGCCAAGAACACGCGCACGCACATAGTTCAATGACAATACTTACCAAACCCACACAAACTCACACCCTAACCCCTCGGAAGTTCACTAAACTCACCTCCCCTTTTACTTATATTCACATCAACATGATCAAAGTTCAAATTATGCATACGACCCACTGTCACAGCCATTAACACACACACGAGAACACCTATTATACACACAGTGAGTACATACACCCAAACGAGAAGAGATTACCTCTTGGAATTTCGTGCTTGAGCCCTTTCCAATTCACTGCTCGAATTCCCCTTAAATCCTCCTCGGCCGAAGCCCCTGCTTCTCTCTGTTTTTTTTTTCTTTCTCTTCTCTGTTTCTGGGTTCCTGTTTCTTCTTCCTTTCCTGAAAGGTAAAGGTTTCCCCTTTTGGCTTTTCCTTTTTTTTTTTTGGTTTAGGATAAAATCAAACTCACAAAATGAATAAATAAAAAAAATCCATCAGGTGATTCATCCTAGGAGGTGGCACTCCCACAATTTTCCTCAAAATTCCAAATTAACCCCAAAGATTTTCTAAAATTACAAAAATACCCCCAAAATTTCAAAATTTACATTTTGGCCCCAAAATTCTTTTAAACTTCCACACGCTTCTAAGACCCGAGTATTGCTCAAAATTAGCGCCCGTTTATTTTTCGGAGTCCAGATGGTATTTTTAACTGGCTCCCGAAGTTCGGGATATTACACTATGTCATGTTTGATTGTCACTTTGAAAAATAAGAAGATATACATTTGACAGGATTATCTTGGCGGTACATCAGTATAGGCATGGATAACGCTTTCGTTTCTTTAGTGAAAGACAACGTGGACAATTTTACTAAATATCTGTATGAAATTTGAACTGATTTCATGTGAAGTCTTGTCGTGTTTGGCAAAAGTGAATTGCTTTTAGTGAGAAAATGATGTCCCTAGCATGGTCAGAGTGCGACTGTGTGAAAATGTTCAACAATGTTCTCAAACCCTTGTTACCAGTTGATTGCTAGGGTGGGGGAAGGGACAGGCTCTGGCTTTTTCTCTTCCCTCACCTCCTAATTCCTTCCTCTTCTTCTTTGATTTGTTATTCTTCCTTATTATTAGGGTTTCGTCCCTCCTAGTGAGCAGTTTTGGTCTCTTCTGGTCTTTGTCGCTAAACTATACGGTTCATTGGATTGTTTGGTGGTTTATTTTGTGCCGGCATGCAATGATTTTAGTCCCGGTATTGAGGATGTTTTGATCTGTCACGATGAATTGTTTCCGAATTATACACATGGAGATCTAAAATTCGAACCGTGGAGTGGTATACGCAGATATAAGCATCCAGTCACAAAGGGTTGTGCAAATCTTGGTATCCAACCATGGCAGAATGGTGGTGTTCTTGGTGACTCGGTGAGTCATCCGTCCAGCAAGGTAGTCTGAATTCAGTGTGAGTGCTGGATTTTGTTCAACGTAGTTTAAGTAATTTTAAAACAGTTTTACGGCTTTAGATTCTATCGAACATTGGAACTTGTTGTTATGTGCGACACTTGAAATGACTATATCCGATTCAATAGTAGGAGTATGGTGTCTTTCTAGCGAGACAGTTGTAGCAATGGAGCTTGCATGCTTGAAACTGACACGTATCGTTGGTTTAGTGTGGTCATACTTTTTGGAGGGTGTTTATATTGATGATTTATGCATGATAATGAAGGGAAACCTATCACCGCCAGTTGATCCTACCACCAAGTGACCCCACCACAACAAACCCATCACCACCGATTGATCCCACCAATTTCTTTGCTTTGTTTTAATTGTAACTTGTTTATGACTTTATTGTAGTTAGTGTTGTGAGGCTTACACCTGTGAATTTTTTTACCATTCGAACAAATGTTTATATTGAGAGACATAATTCTCACATCGGGTAAAATAACAAATAATATTTAAATATATAAGCCTTGTACACATCTCTTCTCATTATCAATTGGTTTCGACCTGGTTCTCTCACATCTGAGACCGTTCTCGTCATTTTTTTATTATTATGAACTCATTCCTCCCGTCCGTTTGCTCAAATTCCCTTCATATCTTTTATTTTTTAGCCTCTCGTTCAGTTCCCTTAAAATCCCTTACTTATCTTTTTTGCTTAGTGACTGCAATGGCAATGGGTCCTGCTCAGCGTATTTCTACGATCCTTAATGGTTCTAATTGTATTTTTTGTGGGCCCAAGCTATGCATAATTTCATCAAAGGTAAGAAATAATGGCACTCTCTTTCCCGTCTAAACTGAAGATAAAATCAGTCGTCACATGTGAGAGGATGTGTTGAAAGATATAAATCTCATATCAGGTGAATAACAAATAATACTAAAAGATATACATTTTATAAGTCTCTCTTCTCGGTAACAATTGACTTTGAGTTTGATGTTTTCACAATTTACGCTCCTAGCTCCGAGTACGAGATGATTTTATCACCGAGGGAACAATTTACAAGGTGACCGTGCACACCAGAAGAAAATCACCACTCAAATTTTGCCAACTCAGGCACAAGTCAAACTCACGACTCCATAGAATCACGCAACTGTAGACACACCCCACACTCCACACCCTCTCTCTAAATCCCCAAAACCTCTTCATTTTCTTCCCTCCACTTTCTCTCTCTAGGTTTTTATCTTTCTGCAGGCGGTGAGAGAAACATCGAAAGACTATGGCTGCGTCGTCGAGCAAGATCTTCGGCCGGGGCTGCCGGGCCCTCATGTCCGCAGCCAAGACCTCCGTCGCCGCCGAGGCAACCAACGCCTCCGCCGCCAAGAAGGGCATTCTGAAGCCGGTTCAGGTCTCCCCCGCCCTCGGCCGGTTCCTCGGCGCCGTCGAATCCTCCCGCGGCGACGCCGTCAAGAAGGTCTGGGCCCACATCAAGTCCAACAACCTTCAGGTCCCTCTCTCTCTCTCGATCACTCGTACGATCTTCGCGCTTATTGCTCGTGTTTGCTGTATTTTCTTGGCGTTGCCAGTGTTTTGCTGCAATTTGTTGCTGTTGCTCGTGTTTTGCTAAAATTTGTCGTTATAGCTCGTGTTTTCTTGTATTTTGCTGCTATTGCTCATATTTAGCTGTATTTTGTCGCAATTTCTTGTGTCTTGCAGAAATTCGTTGCTTTGTTTTGTTGTTTTTGTTCTATTTATCGCTATTTCTTATGTTATCTGGTATTTTGTTGCTATTGCTTGTGTTTTCTCGAGATTGATTGTGTTACTGCCTTCGCTGGATGAGTAAGTTGGTGGGTGGAAGAAAAAGTTAGTCATGGGGTTTTACTTTGGTTGTAAGTAGTTAAGCGTAGGCATCACTGTCTGGTTTGTCTGGAAAATATAAGAGAAGATATTTCACAAAGGTGACCAAAGCGAAACCGACCATAGCACCTCAATAATTTGCCTACTTTTGTATCTGGACAGCTTAAGGTTGTGTTTTCAGTCACTACTGCTTTGTGCTATTGCCTTTACTGGATTCTCTGTTTGGCTGCTGGGAGTAAAGTGTTTCACAAAGGTGACCCGAAAGCCAAACAGACCGTTGTAGCTGTGTGGATTTAGAAATTAGTCTTCATTCCCTTCGGGTTAATGGTTGTTTGTCGTAACTTTCTCTTTTTGGCTGCTCTATGGGGAAAAATAAAGAATGTGGCAATTCACAAATGTGATCAAGAGCCAAACAGACCCTAGCACCTCAATCAATTTTGTATCTGATAACTCTTCATGCTTACGGTACTACATTGTTTCTACCGCGTGTCAATGTGCCTTCGTTGGATCAATATCTGGTTGATTGATGAAAAATTGGTGTTGAGGTCATTTACCTGGGTAACAGTGGCTTGTTATTGCCCGGTTTGGTGGATCAAGTGCTGCAAAAAGAAAAAATAGGATGTTTCAGAAAGCTAACTGGAAACCAAACAGAGCCTAAAAACCTCAATGTTTTGCCTATACGTGATTCTATTGAATGCTTTTGTATCTGGATTTAACTTTTAAGCTCTGACGTAGCTGCCTGTTTTTGGTTCATTCTGATTATGGAACTATTGTTACAATTGGCATTTTGTTTTTTTGGTGGCATTGATATACCGCGTCACAACAAATGCAGCGCTAATTTGACTTGTTAGTAGATGAAAACTGAAATGCACATGGTCTCCAGATAGATGCAGTCCCATGCATTTTTCCCTTGGTCATGCAAATGTCTTGTACTTTTGTCTTTTGTGCTTTCTGCATTCTTTGTACTCTTAACATTCTCTAACAGATTTTGAGTTACCAACTTACCATAGTTGCTACTAACTTAACAACTCATGTAAGAAATATGTTTGAAGGTGCTCCGTTTGATATGAATATAAACATACTTCCCCCTGTATTAACTCTGACTAACACATGGACTGAAACTGGCAGTTGAAGTTCAAACTTCTAATGCTGTATCAGTGCCTTTAAACTTGACATTGCTAGCAAGCCATGAATTATAGCACTGTTCTATGTGACAAAAGACTTTTTGTCGGTGTCTTTGTTGCCGTTGTCATTATATAGGATAATAAATGTGTGCTGACCCTTGTTGAGTATATAGCAATAATGACTCCTATTAGTTCCTGTATGCTCTGCCGCCTCAAAACTTTTATGCTTTACCCTGTCTAATCTTTTTTCTCTTTTGTAACATGACAATGCTCTGATGCCTTGCAGAACCCAGCAAACAAGAAAGAGATCTTCTGTGATGAGAAATTGAAGAGTATCTTTGAAGGGAAGGACCAGGTTGGGTTTCTCGAGATAGCTAGGTTATTGTCCAAGCACTTTCCAAAGACTGCTTGATGACTTGTTAGGTTAGAGGCCTTTTAGAAACCTAGCTGGTGGTATCTGGTGCATGGGAAACATGCTTTTGTTTTCAAGTTTTCTATTTTGAGATCAATGTTTGAACCCTTGATCATGAATTCAGTGCGTGGTTCAGATGCGCTAGAAAATTGACCTATTGAAGCGACCTGCCCGTAGTATGTAACTGTTGTTTCCGAGTTGTTCTCTCTCTCTCACACACACACACACACATTATAATTGGGCAAAAGAGTAAACCCGGGGGTTAGGGGTCTGACCCGGGTGGTACAGATAAAACGGGCGCGGGTAGTAATAAATGGGTCGCTATTTTGGACACTCGCATTAAGCCTGGCCGGTCCAGGTATACCTGCAAGCCACTCTCTTTTTTATTAATTTTGTTCGTTTCATTCCCGATTTGCTCAAGGTTTTTCAGCAATCTACATTTGCACTAATTAGTAAAATTCTGTATTTTCCTCTTACTTCGATAATGTATATGATTCAGATTTATACATTTATAGTGTCCAAAGAAAAAAAGTGAAAAGCAGAAACTTATCTGGTGTACAAAAAGTCTAATGCAAAGTTTGTCAAAGTTCACCGAGACCAATTAAAATGAGGAAAGAGACGAAGTTGTGAGTGATTTACCATCAATACACGTGTTAAAAAGCCCAAGGTGTCCTCTGTCCTTCGGTTTCCTCTAGTGTGTGGAATCGTCTCTCTCTCTCTCCCTCCCACTCCCCCGTGTCCTCGGTCTCGTTCGGGGTGTGGTGGTGTGGAAGCGAAGGTTTTCTCCTTTTCGGTATGTTTAGGGGCTGTATGTTTACGTTTTTCAGTTTTTATTTTTGTAATAATGATGAAAAAGATGCTTTTTTTCTTGTATGTTTACGCTTTTTTTGTTCCGTTTTGGATAAAATTTTTAAATAGTATCAAAAAAGCTGAAAACACCCTTTTCACTTTTTTCCTTGAACTGTATTCTCCTAATCTGAATACCACATCTTCTCCCTCATATCTACCGCCCTATTTTAACAAAACACTCACCAAACTAGACCACCCATTTCACTGGGTCTTCCTAGAAATGGAAATAGTGGGGTCCATTAATGAATTGATTTAGAAAAAAGTTGGTAAAAACGAAAATGAAAATGATAAACGTACAGAAAAAATTGAAAAACTAAATACGGAAAAAAGTAAAAGTATACAATACGATTTTAGAACTGAATACTAAATTCTGGAAACCAAAAACAGAAAAAAAAAATACAGAAAAAAAAATTCGTAAGCGTACGGCCCTTAATTTTTTGTGTGATTTTAATTTTTATGTGGTTCTTATGTTCGAGCTCTTAAATCAGTTGGCCTTTGCGGTGCAGTGCTCAATCTGTCGCCACAGTTGTGGATGGCTTTCTGCGGTAGCGTCGAAGCGTGGTTGAACATTTTTGGTAGGTAGACCTGTCTGAGTTTGGTTGGGTGTACAACTGCTGGTTTGTAGGTTGTTTCCTTTATGTGGGTCTGTGGGCATGGTGGTGCCATCGGGCGGAGCTTGGTTAGTCAGTCTGCCATAAGGGTCGTCTTCTAGGGTTGTCTCCGCCTTCCCCTCCTCATCCCGGCGGGCCCCTCCTCTGTTATAGAACGGTTTGTTGGATTTGCTTTGGTAGTTGTGGGGGTCGCTGCGCCTGAGGTGGTTTTCTTAGGTTCCTTTTGGTTTAACCGATGGTCTGGTGTGTGGTGGTATGGTGTCGGTAGGTGCAGATGGCGGTGCAGTGAGGCTGTTTGTGGTGGTGGTTGTTTTGTTGGAGGTCTCACGGGGAAGACTGATCGGAGGTAATGCCGATTGCTATTGATGTCCTGTGGTGGTCGACTGCGGAGTGGTGGATAGTTGGTGGTGGTGATTCCAGCTTTGCCTGTGGAAAGTGATTGGGCACCGGCGTGACAGGTGTTGCGTGGGTAGTGGTCTTTGGCCGGTGAAGGTGGCGTTGGCTGTGTTTTTAAACCCAAAAAATCTTGCTTGTTGACGTGTTTTGGAGCTTGTTGGATTGAGCTTGATGAGGGCTTTTTGTTGGACTTTTACAAGGATGGTAATAAGCGCCCCATCCCAACCCATTCCATTTAGACCCAACCCGTCCCATTTAACTATTTTTTATACAGTCAACTCGTTTAACTTCTATTTTTTTTTCCTTTTAAACTAGTCACAATTTTTTACAGCAACTTATTTTATATATTCGAGCAGTGGCGGTGGGCAGAAATGGTTGCCGAAGTTGGACGACAATGGTGGGCGGTTATGGTGACTGTGGTCGTCAGAATTTCGGACGGCTACCGATGATCAGCAATGGTGTTTGTCGGAATATTTTGGCAGTCCATGGTTGACGTAGGCCAATTGCGGCGATTAGTGGTTACTGCCAATTGGTGGTTTGTGTGTGGAGATAGAGAGAGCGAGCATGAGTTAAGTTTTTGAAAAAATCTATTTGAGTTAAATTGTGGATGGGGAAACCCAAATAACATTATTTGGTTAGATCGTCCATGTGCCCCATACCCATCCAGGCTTGAGATGTCAAATGGGCCGGGCGGCCCACGGCCCTGCCAGGCCCAAAAAAAGCCCAGGCTGGCCCGGCCCTCTTGTGAACAGTAGCGGCCCGCAAAAATAAGGCTTTGGGCCTAGGCTTGGACCAGGCCGGAGTTTTCAAGAGAAAGGCCCGGGCCGGGCCCGAAAACAGCCAAAAAATGGCCCGGCCCAAAAAAAGCCCAATTTTGGCCGGTTTTTAGGCCCGGTTCTGGCCCAATTATGGCCCAAACACACAAAAAATTAAACTCATTTTCTAGATAGCCATTTCGAACAGATACAAGCTGTGGTTGAGAATGATACAATCTGTTTGAAACCAATTCTTTTAGGATTTGAATTTGAAATTCAGAATTGGATTATAAATTTAATTCACTTTCTTTTGTAATAAGCTTATTTACAAGCTTATTTCAAATTAAACCTTTATATATATATATATATATATATAGCAACCGATCTTAGGTTCAGATAAAAGGAAGAAGGGCCTATGAACAAATTTATCTTAAATTTAATTTTTTTCGTAACATAAAAAATTAAAAAAAATTATTCAAGCCCGGGTGACACACGGTGGCCCTTGATGGCACAAGGAAACCGTGTGTGGCACTCGACTTGCCGCTCGCAAGAAGAGTCCGCCAACCAATCTCAACAATTTATAGCAAACAGTGCATCAACATCGCATAAAACAGTGCACGAAGAGTAAATTTCAACACGAGGGCAAAACGGTCACAAATATCTTCATTACTTCAATAGCATCATTACAACTTACAAAAGGCTTTGTTTGCATCCACAGTGTGCAATCTAGCTAGAACGGCAAGCTAAAACAAAGCAAGGGACTCTCGGGTATGGGTGTGCATGACTCCCATATAGTACCATTAGGAGGTAAAACTAAAGTGACAGTAGTAGACGTAACTATGTGCGAGGAGTCATAGTGCCCCTTTTTAAAAGAAATACAACTCGAAATGACTTGAAATTTTACAGGGAAACTTAAATATATACAACGGTGGTCTCCACCAAAATTGAGCAAAAACGCATGCCTGGATCTTTAGATCTTCACTGTTGGCTTTTGACGTGCGCGGGCACTGCAATTGGGCGCGCGGGCGCTGTGCTTGACGGGCGCATGGGCGCGAGACTTGATGAACTTGTGCGGGCGCATGGGCGCCTATTGGAAGGGCGCGGGGGCGCTGAGCTGAATGGGCGCGGGGGCGTAGTGCTAGGCGGGTGCAAGGGGCAGCCCGTGACATTCTCCCCCACTAGAGCTGTTGACGCCCTCGTCAACTTCTGCATGTGGTAGGCTTCAATCTTGTCGGCGTAGGCTGATAAGTCTGCTGCTCGTTCCCAAGTGTTTTCTTCATCCATTTGTCCCTGCCACTTGACTAGGTACTCCTGATGGCGTTTGCGGGAAGCTATAATCACTCTATCATTCAAAATAGCTTCGGCAACTCGTTTTCCTGCTGCTTTGGGTTTGAGTCCTTGTCTCTTGATTTGGCCCCTGGAGGGGTCGGCTGTGTCTTCATAGAATGGCTTCAACATGCTGACGTGAAAGACGGGATGGAGCTGGCGGCTCCACCAATGAGGCGGATCAACTTTGTAAGCCATCTTGCCTATCTTCTTCACTATAGTCAGGGGTCCCTCATATTTCTGCAAAAGACGAGAGTCTCTTCCCCTTAGAAATTTGCGATCCTGTTGCAGTAGCTTAACCATAACTTTGTCGCCCACGTTAAACTCTTGAGATCTCCTGTTCTTGTCAGCGTGTTTCTTCATTCTTCTGGCTGCTTTCTCAAGGTAGGAGTGAGCTAGATCTATATTCTGCCTCCATTCTTCACTGAAGCTTATGGCCCTTGGGGATTTCCCGGCATTGGGGACGTTTACCGTGTGGGGTAGTAACGGTTGTTGTCCATTTACAATCTCAAAAGCACTCTTCCCTGTCGAAGAGCTTTTGCGTGAGTTGAAACACAGCTGGGCAACATCCAGTAGCTTGACCCAATTTTTCTGTGTTGCACTGACAAAATGGCGGAGGTACTCTTCTAACATGGAATTGAACCGCTCCGTCTGACCGTCTGATTCTGGATGATAACTTGAACTCATTGAAAGTTGGGATCCGAATAACTTAAAGAGTTCAGTCCAAAAGTTTCCAGTGAAGCGGGAGTCCCGATCACTGACAATGTCTTGAGGCATTCCCCAATACTTCACCACATACTTAAAGAAAAGTTGCGCTGTGTCTTCGGCTGAGCAATACTTGGGTGTTGCGATAAAGCTCGCATACTTGCTAAACCGATCAACGACAACAAGAATTGTGCCTAAGTCTTCAACCTTCGGCAGACCAGTGATGAAATCCAATGACACACTCTCCCACGGTCTCTTGGGGACCGGCAGCGGCTGTAGTAACCCTGCCTTCTTCTTACGCTCCACCTTGTCCTGCTGACAAGTAAGGCATGTTTTCACATACTCTTGCACTTCATCCCCCATTTGGGGCCAGTAGTAACCTTGTTGAAGGAGAGCTAATGTTCTTTCTCCTCCGGCATGGCCTGCCCAAAGGGTGTCATGACATTCTCGAATCAATGTTCGTCTCAGATCATCGACTCGGGGAACGTATACCCGTCTTCCTTTGGTCATCAGCAAACCATCTTCTTGCCAAAACTGTCGAGTTTTACCGCTCTCGATCAGTTTCAGTAGTTGTTGGGCAACCGGATCCCTGGTAAGGGCCTTCTTGATCTTCTTTCCGATGTTGATGGCAACTCGGCTATCTGCTCTAACAATAGCATTCATGGCCATCAATGCTACCTGATCTAGTTCGGCTCTCCTGCTGAGGGCGTCTGCTACGCTGTTGGTTGAGCCTGTCCTGTACTCGAGCATGAAGTTGAATTCTGCCAAAAGTTCCTGCCACCTGGCCTGTTTCGAAGTGAGCTTAGATTGACTCAAGAAGTGGCTCACTGCAGTGTTGTCCGTCCGCACTATGAAGCTAGAACCAAGCAGGTAGTGCCTCCAAATTCTGAGACAGTGTACTACCGCGAGCAACTCTTTCTCATGAGTGGTGTAGCGACGTTCTGCTTCGTTGAGCTTCCTACTCTCATATGCCACCGGGTGGCCTTCTTGCATTAGAACCCCTCCTAGTGCAAAGTCAGAAGCATATGTATGAACTTCAAAGGACTTCGACACATCAGGGAGAGCAAGTACCGGATCTTCAGACATAACCTGCTTCATAGCCGAGAAGGCCGATTGACACTCCTTGGACCATTCCCAAACATTGCTCTTCTTCAAAAGTTCGGTTAGGGGATGGGCCATTCTCGAATAATCTCGGACAAACTTCCTATAATAGTTGGTCAATCCAAGGAAAGATCTCAGTTCTGAAACATTCGTTGGCGGTTGCCACTCCTGTATCACTTGAACTTTACCTGAGTCCATCCTTATCTGACCCTGTTCTATCACATGGCCCAAGAATTTAATCTTGGTCTGGGCAAAAGTGCATTTTGACAGCTTCACGTATAGCTCGTGCTCCCTCAGTCGGGCAAGCACCTTCCTCAAGTGCTTCAGATGCTCGTCCAAGCAGGAACTGTAGATCACAATATCATCGAGATACACCACTACAAAATCGTCAATGTAGTCCCGCAAAACTTGATTCATCAAGGTGCAAAATGTGGCCGGGGCGTTGGTCAAGCCGAACGGCATGACCAGGAACTCATACGCCCCGTATCTGGTGACACAAGTTGTCTTCGCCTCGTCACCTTCGGCAATTCGGACCTGCCAATACCCAGACTTCAAGTCCAACTTGGTAAACACTCTCGCCCTACTAAGCTGATCAAAACAGTCGGCGACTAAAGGAATAGGATACTTGTTCCGAATAGTCACCTTGTTTAGCGCCCTGTAGTCCACACACATCCGCAAAGAACCATCTTGTTTCTTCTGGAAGAGGACTGGTGCACCATAAGGCGACTTCGCGGGAGTGATCAACCCCGCATCTAGCAACTCCGTCAATTGTTTTCTGAGTTCAGCAAGTTCTGGTTGTGACATCCGATACGGAGCTCGGGCGGGTGGCTTCGTGCCTGGCACGAGCTCTATCTCATGGTCAATTGCCCTTCTAGGTGGCAATTTCTTCGGCAATTCATCAGGCATCACATCTTCAAAGTCGTTTAATATCACTTTAACTTCTTTCGGTAATGGTCCCGATACTTCTTCAATTTCGTCCCACCGTAGCATGGCAAGGTAGGTTGTTTCATCCCGTTTTAATCCCCTTTTCAACTGGAGGGCTGAGATAGAACGCTCTCCCGCCCTAGAAGATATAGTTGGGATGACACATGGTTTATTCCCAAGCATGACTAGTGAGTTGGTACATGGCATCACTGTGGTCTTCGTGTCACGCAGAAACTCCAACCCAAGGATCAGTTTAAAGTCGTCCATGATGACTACTGAAAAGTTGGTCCTTCCTTCGTATGGGCCAATCTTGATCAAAACAGATCTCGCTATCCCCGCTACTGGCTGTGCGGCGGAGTTGATAGCCTTCACCCGTCCGCACCCTTTTTCTAGAGTTAGACCCAGTCTTTCCACTTCGGTGCTAGAAATGTAATTATGGGTAGCTCCTGTGTCCACCATGGCCCTGATGGCCTTCCCGTTAACCTTGATGTCCACATACATCAAGCCTTTTCCTGGTACATCACCCTTTTTCTTTGGCGGCATGTCTTTAGGCTCTTCTCCAGTCGAGCTCTTTTTGGGGTTCCCAACCTGTGTTGTCACCGCATTACACCACTGAGGAAAGGCCCCGACGGCATCTTCCTCTTCATAATCTTGTGTGTCTGTTTGCTCATCTGTTGGTGGGTGCCTTGGTCGAGAGCCAGATTGTTCCCCACGTTGCACCTGCCCAATGTTGTCAAAGAAGGCATTCATCATCTGTCGCTGCGGACAGTTAGCGATCACATGCGGTCCTTGGCACAAGAAGCAACCCCTGAAAGGAGGTTTCTTCACTTCTCCACTGGTGCTAGCGTCAGGCTTGGCTTTGAACCCAACTCCACTCTTCTGTTGGGTAGAAGAGTTTGACGCCCAACTGCTTTTACTGCCCCAACTTTGGTTTGGCATTGGACCCCCTGGCTTCTTACCACCAATACCTCTGCTTGGATTTCCTCTCTGAGGGGGTCTCTGTGGCTCAGGGTTGTAATCTGAAAGGCTCTCGGCAGCGATGATGGCTTCATTAAGGTTGTTCACCCGACGTCTATTAAGCTCGGTACGAGCCCATGGTTTTAACCCTTCCATGAAGAAGAAGAGTCTGTCGACTGCGGACATGTCACTGATGTCCAACATCAAGGCAGAAAATGCCTGGCAATACTCCCGGACCGATCCGGTGTGCTTGCATTCCAGCAACGCTTTTCTCGCGTTGAATGCGGTGTTTTCTGGGAAAAACTGACTCTTTAGCTCACGTTTGAGTATCTCCCATGTGTTTATGACGCAAGACCCATCTTCGATCTCTGCGTACTTCTTACGCCACCATAACTTGGCATCTCCAACCAAGTACATGGCAGCCATCGACACCTTTGTCGCTTCCGAGTCTACTCTGATGGCTCGAAAGTATTGTTCTACATCGAAAAGGAAATTTTCTAATTCCTTGGCGTCACGGGCTCCCCCGTAACTCTTGGGCTCTGGCACTCGGGGCCTCGACGAGTGCTCCGCACCCCCAGCGGGTGTGTTAACCACTGCACGACTAAGAAGCTCCACTCGATCCTGGAGTTCTTGAAATTTAGACTCCCAGTCTATACCTCCACTGTGCCGTGCATGGTGTTCCACTCGATCTTGAAGCTCCTGAAACTTCCCCTCCCATTCCATGCTCTCAGCATATCGGGTATTATCAGTGGCTTCAAGATTCACTTCCAACGCGTCAAGGCGAAGGGAGAATTGCTTCAGGATGCCTGGAGCATCCTGGTCACTCTTGAACATGTCATGTATCTGTGCTTCCAAAGCATCGATTCTCTCTTTCGTGTTGGCCATAGTTTTTCTCAACAAACTATCCCACAATATTTTCTTAGCTGAAGCCACGGTCTCTTGGACAACCGCGGCTCTGATACCACCTGACACACGGTGGCCCTTGATGGCACAAGGAAACCGTGTGTGGCACTCGACTTGCCGCTCGCAAGAAGAGTCCGCCAACAATCTCAACAATTTATAGCAAACAGTGCATCAACATCGCATAAAACAGTGCACGAAGAGTAAATTTCAACACGAGGGCAAAACGGTCACAAATATCTTCATTACTTCAATAGCATCATTACAACTTACAAAAGGCTTTGTTTGCATCCACAGTGTGCAATCTAGCTAGAACGGCAAGCTAAAACAAAGCAAGGGACTCTCGGGTATGGGTGTGCATGACTCCCATATAGTACCATTAGGAGGTAAAACTAAAGTGACAGTAGTAGACGTAACTATGTGCGAGGAGTCATAGTGCCCCTTTTTAAGAAATACAACTCGAAATGACTTGAAATTTTACAGGGAAACTTAAATATATACAACGGTGGTCTCCACCAAAATTGAGCAAAAACGCACGCCTGGATCTTTAGATCTTCACTGTTGGCTTTTGACGTGCGCGGGCACTGCAATTGGGCGCGCGGGCGCTGTGCTTGACGGGCGCATGGGCGCGAGACTTGATGAACTTGTGCGGGCGCATGGGCGCCTGTTGGAAGGGCGCGGGGGCGCTGAGCTGGATGGGCGCGGGGGCGTAGTGCTAGGCGGGTGCAAGGGGCAGCCCGTGACACCGGGCCTGGCCTAAGCCCGGCCCTAAAGTTAGGGCCTAGGGCTTAGGCTTGGACCAGACTAAGATATCCTCACATTGGGCCCGGCCCCGTTTGGCCCTGGCCCTCTTCTGGCCCGCGGGCCGGCCCAAGCCCGGCCTTGACACCTCTAATCCAGGCCATCCCAAATAGGTATCATGTGAGGCAGGATGGAGCGAGTCTCAAATCCAAATTGTCATCCTAGCTTTTTGTATGTTGTTCTTTACATTTTTTTGTAGACTAATTACTTATTGGAGCCTTTGGAACCATAGGCGTGTGTAGTTTTCTTTGGTTTCTTTTGTTGGTTTTCACCAGATTTGGATGTTATTCGTTTATATTGTAACTTGACTGTTTGCAATTTTTTCTATATGTATATTTCTAATATCAAATAAAAAAGCATTCATACATATTTAAACTGCTTAATGACCATGGGAAACAAAAAACAAGTGACATGGTCAAAGAGGAAAATTAAAGATGTGAAGGTTGGCGGGGGAGGGGGGGGGGGGAGAAAGACGAGGAAAATCAAAGATGTAAAGGTTGGAAAGTAGACAGAGGTGGCAGATGGATGAAAAATCAAGGATGTGAGAGTCTAATGATCCTTCGCATGGGAGAGTTGCGGTCTCTCTTACCAAGCCAAGCTTTGATTGAGTTTCTGAATAAAATATTTAAATCTACACTGTACTTGAAAATCTATTTACGTATAGTAGTTTTCAAAAATGTGATTTAAAATTACGATTTTAGGCTGTGAAAATGTATTTTTAAATTATGTTTTTAAATAAGATTGCTAAAAATTTCAGTAAATAAAGAAATCTTAGGCTCTGTTTGGGCAACACTTTCAGTTTTGGTTTTCAGTTTTCAAAAAAAAAAAACTAAAATCAGTTGATTTATTTATTTTTTTACAAAAACAAGTGAATGTTTGATAACCCAGTTTTTCTTTTGAGGTTTCTTTTTGGGTGTTTGATTACCTAATTTTTATTTTGAGGTTTTTTTGTGGTGGTTTGCGGTGGTGGGGCGTGGCGGTGGCTGACGGTGGTGGTGGCCGCCGGCAGTCATTGCCGGCGGTGGCTGCCGGTCACCGTCGGTGTTCGCCGGCAGTCGCCTGTGGTGGTTGCTTGAGGTGGCCGCCGGTGGTGGACAGTGACTGCTGGTAGTGGGAGGGTGGCGGTGGTCTAAAAAAAAATCGAAACTCACTTTTGGAGTTTTAAAAAACAGTCTTGGTTTAAAAACTGATTTTTTATACTGAAGGAAAAAAAACGAAAACGGGTTACCGAATGCATTTATTTTTTTCAGTTTACAAAACTGGAAAAAAAAAATAAGTGTCAAAAGGGACCTTAGTTGGAAACTACTCTCTTAGAAAACATGTGTAGACACTAACAATTATTTTTACTGATCAATGGTAAATAATCTAATGTATAGTCAATTATTTAACGCTGCAAAAAATACGGACCAATATACTGACTTAGAGTCTGACAAGGTGATGGGCTCAAACCAAGATTAATGGGAAAATGCTAGTCCAAATAATATTTTTTTGGTCTAATCTATAGTCTTGCTACCTCAATATTTAAATAAGTCAAATATGACCAAAAGAGATTAAGTGAAAATGAATTCACTTAATTAATTTATATTGAATTTAAGATAGACAAAAATCCCTTTATTTACAAAGTCAAAGCCCAAATAATTGATTTTCTAAAGATAAACTCCACCACCTTGCCTATGAATGGAGGGTTTCGGGTAGTGAAGAAGGACACAACAAGTCGCTGTAAATAAAGCTAGCGCTCCCCCATAACTTTGTTACAAGCATACCACAGCCCGAGAATTAGGCTTCAATTGAAGAATGTTGCTACCCAATCCTTGCGACGCACTTTTGGACTGCTCTTGGGTCCTTCTCACGCGACGCGTCAATTTTCAACGCCCCCGACAAATCACGTACTTTTTTTTTTTTTTTGCATTTCTTCTACGCCAAAAATTTATTTTCACAAGACTTACGGAAATGCGTTTGTCGCGCCTTGCCCGCCGAACCCCCCCCCCCCCCTGCCAAAAGGATGACGACAATATAGGCCCGGGGACCTTCGCCTTCCCCTTTCAGCAGAAACCCCACGGCTTCACATAAATCGCCGCCAGCGTCGGGCGCCAAGACCACCACCGCCACTGCATCACTATCACCAATCACCACCATATTCCGCTCAACCACCATCGCATTAACATTGGCCACCACGGCGGTGCCCAGATCAGCTGAATCTCTCGGTGATTCCCAATCACCTTCCACGATCTCCTTCGATTGACTTCCGCATCGCTAGCTTATCACCAACATCCTCACCATCGATCGTATGCACAACTACCACCAGATCTACTAACCAGTCACCCATACACCACCTGCCGGAACAACAACCATCAATCACCGGCATAACACTATCGCAAACCCAGCTCTTCTTGCTCAGATCCAGATCTCCACCGCGTACCTCCCCCAGGGCCTCTTCTTCACACCCCGTCGTCGACCATGGTTTTGAGGACCCGTCACCAACCATTATTTTGAGGACCCAGTGTAATGGACCTAAGTTTGCTGGTGAATTTATGGAGAATTTGTAGAATGAATTTGGTAAAAATATATGAACTGAGAAAGGAAACAGATAACCAAAGGCCATAGAGAGAGAGAAATGGAGATGAATTCTTCTTGGATTCTATATCCCTTTCAATTGCAGCTCATGTACATAATATACTCGAGAGGTACAACTGTTTCCTCATTTCTCTCAGGCTTGTTCAACTGAAAGAGGAAATAAAAATAAAAGAAAATGCCAGATATTGACTTAACATCTATCTAACTAATTTATTTGTTAAGCCATAAGACAGAGATTTGGCTTTTAATACTAGACTTAACACCCTCCATTAACGAAGACAAAACAGAAATCTTCCTTGGAAATGACGAGTGACTGGTGTGCACGCGCCATTACTTCAGTCGGCTGATTTGTCTTCACGCACCTCTTGTCTTCTTCTCTTTCCTCATCTCCTCTTCACGCGCCTATGGCTTATTTTTCTGTTAATGTGTCTTCATCTTTCCTTGCTTCAACTTCCATTGATTTATCTTTTGGGATTGCAGGCCTCGACTTGATTCTGATCTTGAGGTTTCGTTGGGTCAGATCCCTGACACTTCCTTCCCCTTCAAAACCTTTTTCCTCTTGACGAGCACAATTAGGAAACTTTTGTTTAACAGTTTCCCAGTCTTCCCATGTGGCTTCTTCCTCAGACATGTTTTCCCAGCTGACAAGCACTTGTGAAACACATTGGTTTCCCCGTTTAATCATCCTCCTATCAAGTATGCCAGCAGGTTCTGACTGAACCTGACTTTCACAATTTGTAGGTGGCAGTTGGTCTGTGACAGTGTCTTTGTTGCCCCAATGTTTTCTTAAGTAAAGAAACATGGAATACTGGGTGAATGAGGGAGTGAGAAGGCAACTCGAGTTTGTATGCCACTGTACCAATCTTAGCAAAGACTCTGTAGGGGCCATAGTATTTTGGAGCTAATTTTAAGTCCTTCCTCAAAGACAAGCTGCTCTGCCTGTATGGTTGGAGCTTGAGATAGACCAGATCTCCTACTTCAAAATTTCTCTCCACTCGTTTTTTATCGGCATAGAACTTCAATCTGGCCTATGCATTTACCAAATTTTCCTTAAGGATGCTCAAGACTTTCTTTATCTCAGCTAGGTAATTATCAACAGGCGTAAGATTTGTTGATTCACGTGTTCCCAGGTTTAGTACCTTAGGTGGATACCCATAGGTAGCTTCGAATGGGATCATATTAATAGAGGTATGGTGACTACTGTTGTACCAATATTCAGCAAGTGTCAGCCACTTGCTCCAAGTCCTTGGCTTATCCCCACAGAAACATCTGAGATAGGTTTCCAGGCACTAGTTTACCCTCTCTGTTTGACCATCACTCTGTGGATGGTATGAAGTACAAAGATGGAGTTGTGTTCTCAACAGTGTAAAGAGTTTGGTCTAGAAATTACTGAGGAATACACTTCCTCTGTCAGTGACAATGCTGTTAGGTAGCCCATACAATTTGAAGATCTGATCAAAATAAGCTTGTGCAACCCCTTGAGTAGTATGTGGATGAGTAAGTGCAATAAAATGAGCTAATTTACTCATCCTATCAACAACCACCATGATGATTTCCTTGCCCTCAGATTTAGGCAAACCCTCAATAAAGTCCATTGAAATATAACTCCAAGGTTGGTGAGGTATATCCAAAGGTTGTAGCAATCCAGGATAGGGACTATGCTCATGCTTACTCCTTTGGCAGGCATCACAATACCTCACCCATAGCTTGACCTGAGCCTTGAGGTTTGGCCAATAAAACAAAGTTGTCACTCTTTTGTAAGTAGCTGAGTGCCCCCCTAAAGATGATGAATGGAGTACCCTTAGAATTTGTGTCCTGAGGTCCCCTGTGGACCCAATGCAGATTTTTCCTCTATATTTCAACACCCCTTGCTGGTAGGTATATTCAGAGGTAGCATAAGGGTCAAGAGTCAACTGTTGGAGCTGGTCTGAAATGAAAGGATCTCCTTCATAACTATTTATGATTTTAGTCATCCACAATAGAGTTACACTTGAAATTGCGTTGCACTGACTATCCCTTTCCTCTTCATGTGGAACTCTTGATAAAGCATCAGTTGCACTGTTGTCCTTACCTGCCTTGTAGTGAATGTCAAAACTGAAACCAAGTAATTTTGATAAACACTTATATTGCAATAAGAAGGTCACCCTTTGACTAAGTATGTATTTAAGACTGCAATGGTTACTCTTAAAAATGAAATGTTATGGGCTGAGGTACGTGTGCCAGTGTATTATGGCTTGCACTAAGGCTACAAGTTCTTTTTCATACGTGGACATGGCTTGAGCTTTAACTCCAAAAGCTTTGCTAAAGAATGCTAGGGGTCTTCCTTCTTGAGCTAATACAGCTCCCATTCCTTGATCACTTGCATCAACTTCCACTTCAAAGGGGATGTTAAAATTTGGTAATGCTAATACCTTGGCATTGGTCATAGCTGCCTTGAGGTCATGAAAGGCCACTGTAGCTTCTGTAGTCCATTTGAAATTATTTTTTTGTAGCAATCGGGTTAAAGGCTTACTCAGGAGTCCATAATAAGGTATGAACTTCATGTAATAGCCCGTTAAGCCTAGAAATCCCTTGAGTTGCTTGAGTGTTTTTGGAACTAGCCAGTTTGTCATAGTAGCTATCTTCTGGGGATCTGCTGCTGCTCCTTCTTGAGATATGATATGGCCTAAATACTCCACACTAGCCACTGCAAATGAGCATTTGGTCTTCTTCAAATAAAGCTGGTGTTGTCTTAAGACTTGCAACACTGTCTTAAGATGTTCCATGTGCTCTTGGTCATTCTTACTGTAGATAAGAATATCGTCAAAGAACACTAGTACAAACTTCCTTAAAAATGGCTTGAGAACATCATTCATGATACATTGAAAGGTTGCAGGTGCGTTGGTTAAGCCAAAAGGCATAACTCTAAATTCGTAATGCTCAAAATGGGTTAGAAGGCTGTCTTATGGACATCCTCAGGGCACACTCTGACTTGATGGTACCTGTTCCTTAAATCAAGCTTGGTGAACACTTGTGCCCCATTGAGCTCATCTAGTAGGTCATCTACAACATGTATTGGAAATTTGTACTTTATGGTCAGTTTATTCAGCCCCCGGTAATCAACACACATCCTCAATGTCCCATCTTTCTTCTTTACCAAAAGAACTGGACTCCCAAATGGAGAAGTGCTGGGTTGAATGACTCTAGATTCTAACAATTCATGTACAATTTTTTCAATCTCTATTTTCTGAGCACAGGGTACCCTATAAGGTCTGATGTTCACTGGTTGAATGTTTGGAATGAAGGGCTATATGATGGTCATGGGGTCTAGGGGGTGGTAGTCCTTTTGGCACTTCAAATACATCCTCAAAATCATGTAACAGGGCAACTAACTGGGGTTCAGTGGGGTTATTGGTAGGTATAGTAGTAAGAGTAAATACCTAACCATAAAGTGAACCAGGGTGATTGGCCAAATATTTGTACATTGCCTGTGCAGAAATGAGTTTGAGCTCAACTTGGCCATCTCCTCCATTAAATGTCAGTTGCTTCCCTTCATTTACCAAAGTCATGGTCATCTCCTTGAAATCAAACTGAACCTGCCCTATCTCATTTAACCACTGAAGCCCTATGACACATTCACAGCCACCTATAGGTAGTAGCTTCATGCTGCTAGTAAAGTTGTGTCCCTGTATAGTCCAACAAAAGTCTTCACAAACTGAGTCACTCATGACTCTATTTCCATCTGTAATCATCACAGCCATAGGTGGGGTAGGTATCACTGTACACTTTAGTTTCTTGGCAGTGGTTGGATCTATGAAATTATGGGTGGAACCAATGTCTATTAGAATTGAGAAGGTTTGGTTTCCCTTTTTTCCCCATATCTTGAAAGTGACCTATGTTGAGTTCCCAGTCATAGCATTGACTGTTATCTCAACCCTTTCATGTCCTTCTTCCTCATCTTTACTCACAGGCTCCTCATCATATATTGGTGGGGGTTCCTCCAACATTTCTTCCTCATCAACAATAAGCATAGAAATCTACTTGTTCTTGCACACATGAGAGGGGCTAAAATTTTCATCACACTAATAACAAAGGCCCCTCTTCCTCCTGTCATCAAAATAGGTTATAGGGAACTTTTGGTAGGGTGGGTTGTTGGGAGTAGGTAAAAGAGCTTTGGTTGGAGGTTGTGGCTGTGGTGCAAATGTTGAAATAGTTAAAGCTGGAATGGCTTTGGATTTATAAGTAGTGTTAGGTTGTGGGGTTCTTTGCAGGTAAGAGTTTGGTAACTGGTTGGTGAGATTAGGCTTCAAATTTGTTCTGGGGGTGTGCCATATATTATTCAAACTTGCCTCCTGCTTCCTGGTAAGATAAATGGCTTGAGATAAATCAAACACCTCAAACTTTTTTACTTCGAGCCTAATGTCATCCCTCAATCAACTCACAAAGCTGTGTATAAAATAACTTTCATCAAACCTGCATCCTTTATTAGTCATTATAGATCTGAGAGTTTCAAACTCATTGTAGTATTGCTCTACAGTTCCAGCTTGCCTCAACTTGTGAAACTAACCAATTACACTCTCTTTGAAAAGTTTGGCAAACCTAGCAGTTAGGTCTCTTACAAATGTATTCCACATGACCTTGCCCTTGGACTTAATATAGGTGCCAAACCAATATTCAGCTTGTGCTTCGAAATGCACTGAAGCAAAATTAACCTTGATGTTTTCTTCCATTGGATTAAATTCGAAATACCTTTCGGGTTTCCCTAACTATCCATAACAATCGTCACCATTGAGTTTAGGAAATTCTAGCTTAGGCATTTTTGAAGAGAAATTACCATCAGTGTACTGGAAATAGTCTTTGTGAAATCCCTCCACTCCTTTTTCCAGCTTGGACTGTCTAGCATCTGAGCTTTTTCCTTCTGACCTTTTCCAACCTTCTTCACCACTTCCTCTTCCTTCCACTAATTACTGCATCATGGTTTGGAGCTCAATGAGCGTCTGTCTCGTTGCTGGAAAGTCTTCTTTCATTCGATCAATAGATGTTTTGAGGTTAGGCAGATCAGAGATGGATTCCTTTACCTCAGCTAATTGTTCATCTATTGCCCTAAAATGGTCTGTGAACTGTGCTTCCATCAGGCTAACATGTTCGTCCAATTGTTGCTTGTTGAATTGTCTGGTGTTGTAACCCATGGTGAAATTATGGTGTTTGAGGATCCAAACACTGGCTCTGGATACCAATTTGTAATGGACCCAAGTTTGCTGGTGAATTTATGGAGAATTTGTGGAATGAATTTGGTAAAAATATATGAACTGAGAAAGGAAACAAATAACCAAAGGCAAGAGAGAGAGAGAGAAATGAAGACGAATTCTTCTTGGATTCTATATCCCTTTCAATTGCAGCTCCAGTACATAATATACTCGAGAGGTACAATTGTTTCCTCATTTCTCTCAGGTTTGTTTTAACTGAAAGAGGAAATAAAAATAAAAGAAAATGCCAGATATTGACTTAATATCTATCTAACTAATTTATTTGTGAAGCCATAAGACAGAGATTTGGCTTTTAATACTAGACTTAACACCCTCCATTAACTAAGCCAAAACAGAAATCTTCCTTGGAAATGGCGAGTGACTGGTGTGCACGAGCCATTACTTCAGTCGGCTGATTTGTCTTCACACGCCTCTTGTCTTTTTCTCTTTCCTCAACTCCTCTTCACGCGCCTATGACTTCTTTTTCTGTTAATTTGTCTTCATCTTTCTTTGCTTCAACTTCCATTGATTTATCTTTTGGGATTGCAGGCCTCAGCTTGATTCTGATTTTGAGGTTTCGTTGGGTCAGATCCCTGACACCTAGTTTCTCCATAACCTGATCCACTAGCATAGACCTGTTGCCGACCACCACCAGGGCCACACCACTTGCCGCGATAACCCACCAATTCCACTAACCGGTCGTCCAACACTAACCGCCACTCACCCTCGCTGCCCCCATCATTCTCTCCTTCACCAAGAAAAGCAAGAAATAGGTAGTATGTTGTGCTGCCCTAAACTACGGCAAAAGGGCATTTTAGGTATATTGTACTAAATTTATGTTACCCTATTTTTTTTTTTTTTAGTTCTGACACTTCCCTAACGAAAGTGAGTTTTGTATAACACAATAACAAACCATAAAGGGTGGTAGAGTACTAGAAATACTTAATGGCAACGTATGTAACTTAGGTTAAACCTCAAAAGTGCCATGTGTAATTTATTCTATATTATATACTCAGATTTTCATCTGGTCAAAAGATATCCCTGACATTTTTCAGAACTTATGACTTTTCGTGTAACTACACTACAACCTCATAAATGTAGGTGTAATTAGCCCTTAATATACAAAACCTTTAAGCATTCGGCCCTAGGAGCATTGCCCATTGAGCTAGAGGTATACTTGACTCGTTTGACAAATGTTTAATTCTGATTGGGTTAAATGGTAATGTTCCAAATGACCAAAAAGTTAATCCATCTTTTGTCTTTTTATTGGCTTTTGGGACGAGATGTTCGGAAATAAAATTTTGGTTTTAAACAAGACACCATATAAGGTGGTCTTGCTATTGCTAATATGAGTAACATCTTTTGATTTAGGGTTAATTATAGCAGTGTCCCTGAAGTTAGGGTATAATTACAGTCCAGGTCATTAAGTTTTAAAATGTAACATACCGTGACCAAACACTTTTAAAATGTATCAGCTATGTCCATCCGTCAGGTTTCCGTCCAAAAAGTATACTTTTTTTATGATGTCATCAATACATATTTTGAAAAGGCCAATATTACCCCTTGTGCTGTGTATACATAATATTTTTAAAAAATTTTAATTAAGATTTTAAGCTTTAATTTAAAGATTAGAGTTTTAAAACCTTGATTTGTTCTCTATCCTTGCAATCCATTTCATAAAAAATTTTCAATCCCTAATTTACAAATTAGGGTTTCAATATAAGCAGGTTAGTTCAAATTTGCGAATGAGTAGGTTAGTTCAAAACCCTAATTTGCGAATTTTGGTCAACCATTCACACCGGCTGATTGAGAGAAAACAAAAGGGGATGGGGGGCTGCGGTGGATTTGTTTTTTTCGGTGACGATGGGGATGACGAATTTTGGTCAACCCACCCATATTGGCCGATTAAGAGAGAACAACAGGGGACGGCTGCTGCGGTGGATCTGTGCATAAAAGGGTATGTTCCACAGTAAAGGGCAAGGAGGAAGAAAAAGCCGGTGAGTATTCCGGCCAGCATCATTGCGGTTGTTCGGGTTGGGAGATTCGTTGAAGCTGCCGGCGTGGGGCGAGAGAGTAGGAAGAGTGACGTCGACGTCGTCGGTGGTGGATCTGCATTGTTCGGCGAATAACAGAAGGGACTGCCGGCAGATAAGAGGGCTGCTGGGGTGAGGGAAGGGGCTGCCGGCTGGGAAAAGGGACTGCCGGTAGGGAGGGAAGGGGCTGCCAGGGTGAGGGATTGGGCCACCTTATCTGGTTTAGAGTTTGGCATTAATCTTTCTTTTTCTTCTTTTTTTTAAATGAAGTAATGGCATTAAAAAAATAAGGTTCTAATTTAGGGGCAATAATGTCTTTTCATTAAAACCGTTAGGGTTTTTAAGATTCCATCTGGTCAATGGACATAAATATAATTTTGCCAAACTATTGTTCTTACCTGTAATTACCTCTAAACTCAAGGGATATATGTGTAATTATCCCTTTGATTTAATGTCCAAATATCAATTTGTAACACTGACAAGTTAAGGAGTATTATTGTACTTCCTTTTTCTTCCGTGATAGTTGAATCAAACTTAAATATTAATTCTACGTCGATACGAATCGTATCGTTTGTCAACGAATCATATCGTTTGTAAATCATAATAACATTAATATCTACATGAATAAACTAGACCTTGACATAATAAACTTAAAAACTTCATTAATAAACTAGACCTTGACATAATACACATTTGATCGCATATTTATATCTATCTATACTATATATTAAGAGAATATTCTTTTTGGTGTAATACCTTTTTAGTGTTGCATAACTGCCGCTCAGAATGTTGACACTTGACATCAAAAGAATTTCTTCTTAATTAACACAAAGGATAATATTTAAAAGTTAAGTAACTATATAAGAGGTCCTGTTTGGTTCTTAAAATTTACAAAATCATTTTTTAAAAAAATATAGTCAACTTACAGCAATAATGCTTGATATTATGTCTTCATGGTATCAAGCACGATATAAAAATGTTATAGTTTTAATTTTGTTTTTGTACTCATTTTATCGAAATTGACAAAAAAACACATTTATACTTGATGTTTAATTTTTTTTTAACAAATATTCATCTCATTAATTTATTTACGTAAAAGTCACATTGTCCAATCAACTCAGAATTTGATTCGTCTGGTAATTTAAAGTTACAATTCACTGTTGATGAAGGAACTAAGCATGATATGAAACGTGCTCCACCATTTGAGCATCTTACAAAGTTATGCTTGTCCATCCCCCATTGTTTATTGGGGAAAGTAGGGAATGACCCCCTCTACTTTACACGTTGTGCGATTTGCCCCCCTCCACTTCAAAATTAACCACTAAATCCCCCTACACTTACAGAAATTGGGCACCTTAGACGGGTCCGTTATGAATAGTGTGAAATGACCAAAATACCCTTATTTCTTTATTAGTTAATGACCCCCTGTACTATACACGGTATGCAATTTTCCCTCCTCAACTTCAAAATTAACCACTAAACCCCCTTACACTTACAAAAATTGGGCACATTAAATGGAAACCGTTAAATTTAAATGACAATTTTGCCCATGACCCTCCCCCCGCCCCCCTCATTCCCCACCCCCCCCACCCGTTAGACCAGTCCCCCACCCCATTCTGCGCTACCAGATTCATTGCAAACAAGGGATTGCTGCAATCTGCACCTCCTTTTCTGGTCAACCCCGCTACAATTGGTGATTCACTGAGCACAACCATTAGTCTTTTTCTTCGACCACCAGGGAGTTACAAAAAAAAAAAAGGAACCACGATTGTCATTGGTATATCATCGGCGCAACAACTACCATGATCAGCGTCACAGTAACCACCATTCTGGCCAACTCCCCCAACTTTATACTGTCTGGCTACACATCGTCGTGAGTTGCCTCATCGCTGCCATTTCCCACCACCTTGCGTTTGCAAGCCAGTGGGGCTTCTTCATCGGCCACCAACCGACCGACGCAATCAATACCGGTAACATCAATCCCCACAGACACAGGCTATCGGCGTCTGATTGCCGCACATCCATCCAGATCCCTGCCACCACGATCGACGACCACGTCCCCAAATCGCAGGTCTAACCTCCGTCGTCATTCCACCCCAATCCACAACATCGCGCCAAGCAGCGTCACATGACCACCGTGACTGGCTACACGCCGCTGGGGCTGCACCAAATTCGCGATGACGTTGCCGCCACAGTCGCATGCGAGTAGCGTGTTTGTATGTTTGCAGTAGGTGCGCGTCTGTGTCTGGGTTTAGGGTATGTGTGTGTGTGTGTGTGCACGTGCGTGCGTGCTGGGTGTGCGTGGAGTGTCTGTATGTGGGATTAAGTAAAAAGTCTGAGAGGAGAGAAAAAGAAGTTGAAAGAATGATATTAAACTTAAATAGGGTAAGGAAATAAGGGTATTTTGGTCATTTCATGAATATTCATAACGAACCCGTCTAAAGTGCCCAATTTTCGTAAGTGTGGGGGGGGGGGTTTAGTGGTTATGTTTGAAGTAGAGGGGGGAAAATCGCACACCGTCTATAGTACAGGGGGTCATTAGTTAATTACCCCTAACAGAATGGGCAAAAACGTCATTTACAAAAAAAAAATCATTAGTCAACGCGCGTGTTGACCACGCGCTGTTAAATTTAACGGTTTCCGTCTAAGGTGCCCAATTTCTGTAAGTGTGGGGGGTTTAGTGGTTAATTTTGAAGTGAAGGGGGGCAAATCGCACAACGTGTAAAGTAGAGGGGTCATTCCCTACTTTCCCTGGACAGTCCTTCCGTATGATTCCACATTTCTCACCCATCAGTGGAATTTAAGTATTTAACCACTCCATATTCCCGATCAGCTTCCTCACTTAATTTTTAGGGGAAAGTAGGGAATGACCCCCTCTACTTTACACGTTGTGCGATTTGCCCCCCTCCACTTCAAAATTAACCACTAAACCCCCTCACACTTACAGAAATTGGGCACCTTAGACGGATCCGTTATGAATAGTGTGAAATGACCAAAATACCCTTATTTCTTTATTAGTTAATGACCCCTGTACTATACACGGTATGCAATTTCCCCTCCTCAACTTCAAAATTAACCACTAAACCCCCTTACACTTACAGAAATTGGGCACATTAAATGGAAACAGTTAAATTTAAATGACAATTTTGCCCATGACCCTCCCCCCCGCCCCCCCTTCATTCCCCACCCCCCCACCCGTTAGACCAGTCCCCCACCCCATTCTGCGCTACCAGATTCATTGCAAACAAGGGATTGCTGCAATCTGCACCTCCTCTTCTGGTCAACCCCGCTACAATTGGTGATTCACTGAGCACAACCACTGGTCTTTTTCTCCAACCACCAAGGAGTTATAAAAAAAAAAAGGAACCACGATTGCCGTTGGTATATCACCGGCGCAACAACTACCATGATCAGCGTCACAGTAACCACCATTCTGGCCAACTCCCCCAACTTTATACTGTCTGGCTACACATCATCGTGAGTTGCCTCATCGCTGCCATTTCCCACCACCTTGCGTCTGCAAGCCAGTGGGGCTTCTTCATCGGCCACCAACCGACCGACGCAATCAACACCGGTAACATCAATCCCCACAGACACAGGTTATCGGCGTCTGATTGCCGCACATCCGTCCAGATCCCTGCCACCACGATCGACGACCACGTCCCCAAATCACAGGTCTAACCTCCGTCGTCATTCCACCCCAATCCACAACATCGCGCCAAGCAGCGTCACATGACCACCGTGACTGGCTACACGCCACTGGGGCTGCACCAGATTCGCGATGACGTTGCCACCACAGTCGCATGCGAGTAGCATGTGTGTATGTTTGCAGTGGGTGCGCGTCTGTGTCTGGGTTTAGGGTATGTGTGTGTGTGCACGTGCGTGCGTGCGTGCTGGGTGTGCGTGGAGTGTGTGTATGTGGGATTGAGTAAAAAGTCTGAGAGGAGAGAAAAAGAAGTTGAAAGAATGGTATTAAACTTAAATAGGGTAAGGAAATAAGGGTATTTTGGTCATTTCACGAATATTCATAACGAACCCATCTAAAGTGCCCAATTTTCGTAAGTGTGGGGGGGGGTTTAGTGGTTATGTTTGAAGTAGAGGGGGGAAATCGCACACCGTCTATAGTACAGGGGGTCATTAGTTAATTACCCCTAACAGAATGGGCAAAAACGTCATTTACAAAAAAAAATCGTTAGTCAACGCGCGTGTTGACCACGCGCTGTTAAATTTAACGGTTTCCGTCTAAGGTGCCCAATTTCTGTAAGTATGGGGGAGTTTAGTGGTTAATTTTGAAGTGGAGGGGGCAAATCGCACAACGTGTAAAGTAGAGGTCCCTACTTTCCCCTAATTTTTACCTCATTAGCCACTCGCAGTAACATCGGCGTTCAATCTGCTTGCTCTCTCCTTCGATTGGGTTTTAAGCAAAAATGGTGGAGTCCGAGCTTCCGAAAGAGGTGGAACACCTCGATGTCCTCACCAGAACCGGTCACAGAACTGGCGTCTCTAAACCCAGGTGATTCCTTCTTTCCGATGAAAACTCCGTAAAACCCGGAGGGGACTGTCCGTTACTCTTCGATGGAACAGAGTTTTCAATTCAGTGTTACAACCCATGTTTGTGCAGCTCTCTCAGAGTATCATGTACAGCTAGTAGGCGCTAATTTGAGTCTGCTTCACTTTTACCTTCGATTAGTAATTGTGGACCTAGAATTTTGCGTTAAAGTCAAAAGAGTTTGGAATGGGCGGAGTATTCGTTGGGCCCATTTTGCAAACGGCTTAAGGTTTTAAGGAAGTTGGTGGGTTAACATGACACACAAGAGCTACTAATATGTAGGGTTTCGTTCGGTTTGTGCTCTACTGTACTAGCTGCAATTGGTGTATCTCTATCTTGGAGATTGCACGTATTGGGCGGTGGGTCATTATTGCATGTGTACAATGCTACTTTCATTCTCTAATTGCTTAATCTGAGCCTAAGTAGCGTCGACACGGACACTCAAACGGCAATTTCCTAGCAGGTTGAATTATATAAATAATGTAATTCAACTCGGACGCTGCTATATTGTAGATAATGTAATTCAACTCGGACACTGTTATATAAATAATGTAATTCAACTCGGACACTCAAACGGCAATTTCCTAGTAAGTTTCTTATATTCAACACTATTGCAATTAATTTGTAGCAGTCACATTATGATTGCTGAAATGTAATTAAAGAAAGGAGAGGAAGCAGCAAAAACCCATCAAAGAAGCATGAAAAGAAAGTTGCAGTGGAAAGGAAAGATAGAACAAGTAGCAGGAAAAGAAAGAAGTAGCAAAAAGAAGAAAGGAGAAGAAGACAGCACAAGAAAGTATACTGATATTATCCAGAAGGACTCTTGAAATAACAGAGGATATTGTGTTTTTACCCCACAGAGATACCTTCCTACAAGTTTCCGATACGTGTTTGAGAATAAAAAGCTAAATGAGAAACAATTAGACACCTTTAGGAGGTGTCCTACGCTTGTCCAGAGGTTTTGGAGGGGGGGGGGGGTGTCTGACACGACTGGCCTATATGAGGTTTCCATTCTTCACAGAGCCGAGCAGTGGGAGAGATTTTCTATTTTCTTTGGGACATGAGAGATCGCATACACAGATACGGACGTATATGGTTAACACATGTCTTTTTTTTCCTCTGCGATTATCCATTCATCTCTTCCTTTCTTGATTGGCCGTACTATATGTAATGTAAATAGTTTGCTCATTAATCATTGTGAATATTGACTTTGGCTTTTAAAAAGACACAACTCCTCTTAAAGGGATTTGGTCGGTGGTGGTGATACCTATTTAAACTTTTGGTTCATATATTTGGCTAGCAATAGATGGACAACTTGCAGTCGTTGGGTATCTATGTGGTGTTGCTACAATTGTTGAGTCTAGTTTGTTACTTCATTTAGCATTGGTCTTGGTTTCACAGCTCTAGTCCTGCATTATCTTTTCTGTTTTAAGAAAAAATGACTTCAGAAGCATTGACTATTTGCTCCTCTGTGGGAAGATGCTGTATTAGTGTAGACAGTATGTGCTCATTAAAAAATCCTAGTAGACATAGCTGGCTAAGTGCTGCAAGCATCTTGAACTGCCAAATTGCAAAAAAGCTTTCTTGATGAATGGCAATTAAGAACTCACCTCACGGTTTTTCCTATATTATAACTTTTTGCCAGAACCATAGGAGCTTTAGCTAGCAAAATGAGTGGGACAAGAGTTAGGGTAGCTATATATTGCCTGCTAGGTGGATTTTGTTTTGTTTTTCAGGGGTGGTGATGTTCGGTTAGGGTATAACTTTCGTGTACACTGGTTTCTCCTTTGACGGGTGTTGCAATCGCCCTATTTGCAATATCTCTATCTATTATTTTGGAGATTTATAATTCTTTCGCTTTATTGAATGGAATTTCAATGTATTAGATCTATAAGAACTGCAAAGTCCCAGCTTTTCAATAGAAAATGAATCCTTTAGAGCTGAGATTTCTAGCCCATTCTATTTTGGTAGCTCTTGGGCTAGTGAAAGCAAGCGTCTTTACTTACCCTCAAGGATTCTTACTTAAATTAAATGTTTACATCAAATAAATTATAAACAAAGAGCTCTATATAACAAATTTCAAACCTTGATGCTGCTTATTTATGTGATCATTGCCTAGATCTGAAGCCATGTGTCTAATATTGCTTCTTCTTCTTGTTTTTTGATGTTATTACAAGGTGTAACTAATGTAAATGTTTCATGGAGTTTTTCGGCCTAGGGGGCTTATATTCTCCCGAGACTATCTTAAGAGCCACATATTTGTCAGAGATATAGATTAAGCTGTAACGGATTAGTTACTGTGTTCATTAACTGTTGAACTGCCACATTGTACTATTATCTCTTACTCAAATATCTTGCTACCTGCTACAGGGGAGATGTTCATAGAGATGGAGATTACCATAGATCTGTTCATGTTTGGATTTTTGCTGAAAGTACACAAGAACTCCTTCTTCAACGACGTGCTGACTGCAAGGATTCATGGCCTGGGTTGTGGGATATCTCTAGTGCAGGTCATATAGCTGCTGGTGATTCATCGCTTACCACAGCCAGGTAACTAAGTCCACATCTGGAGATGCACTTGCAAAATTTGCTTAAGTTTCAAACCTTGTCGTGTACTACTATTGCAGATTTTAACTCATCAATTGTACTTAGATTAGTTACAAATTTAGTTTAAAGCGTTGCCCACTTGGACTCAAATTAACTTGCGTAGATGAGGAGGCTTGCTGCACTGGTTACCTAAGTAAGTAGCTTTGTGCGAAGTCCAATTATCTGGTGCTCATACATTAGCTTGCTTTATCAAATTTAACTAGTAACCAGACATAATTCATGCATGAATACATCAGTTTTGCTAAAGTGCACCTACAGGTTCTAAAGATTCAAATTTGAAGTACATTTTGTTGCCTAAGCGTTGTTTAAGACCGGATAAACAACTTTGTTTGTGAACGTGCGAGCGATATTGCCAGAATCACCATTCATATAATATTTAAGGTGGTTGTATAGTTAGCCCAATTGCGCATGTTGTCACTTAACACTAATATGTGCTTGAGACGCACATGTATGTGCTTGAGCCAGTTGGGATTGTTTAGTCGTGCTTCTTTTTGACACAAATGTTGACTCCTGTATGCTTGCAGGAGAGAGCTTGATGAAGAGCTTGGAGTATTCCTGCCAAAAGATGCATTTGAATTGATTTTCATTTTTCTTCAGGAGTGGTTGGTAAATTAACCCCAAGTTCCCTTTTGGTACCTATTGTTGCTGTACTCTTTTTTGGTCTCACTTTGGCCTCCTTCGTCTGAATCTGGAACTGTTATGCTAACTGAGGTGTATAGCATGTAAAATTGAATATGATGTTTTAACTGCTAGGTGATATGTAAGAAGATTAATGTACTCGTAATTCTATTCTTTGCGTCCAACTGTTTGGACTTTGCTGTTTTGAGTTGTCAGGCAATAGGAGTGACTTTGAAGACTAAAAAGGAAGAAGAGGGCATGGAGGAATATGTATTAGAGGAGGCTGCCCCTAGTATACTCATAGCATACTTGTTGTAGAATTTTCCTTACATTGTTGATGCTTTAACTGCCTAAAACAAATTTCCTTTCTCACCCTTCCTTTACATGTTGTGCTTAACTTCTACGTCATTTTCCTTGGAACGTATATTCACGGATGAAAGTTTATGTTCTCAGTGATTTCTTCTAATAAGTACGTGTAACATTTGCTTTAAGCTTTGGGATATTCAGAGCAAAACATTGACTTGGCTGCAGTGTCATAAATGAGGGCAATTACATTGATAATGAGTTCAATGATGTATATCTGGTGACAACTTTAGCTCCTATTCCATTGGAGGCCTTTACTCTTCAGGTGAGGGGATTAATCCTTTTACTTGTAATATGTTCTTGCTTGACAGGAATGTTCTTTGGGAATGTAATAGGTTTGATACATTTTTTATGCCATTTTATTTTTTGCATGCTGTCCAGATGAAGCATCTTCTGCTGTTACAATAAGGTTTTGTCTTATTGAAATGTATAAATGCTTCTTACAACTAAATAATGTTTAAGTACAGGGAAACAGTTATTATAAATCCATCTGTTGACTTATGATAATACCAAGGAATGCCGTATCATTTTGTCTTCAAATTGCGCTGGTAATGTGCATGGGTAACTGTTTACTCAGTCATGGAACTTTATCATAAGTATGTAATATTTCCCTAATCGTTGGAAATATCACGGAAAGTGCAGAATGAAGTTCTACATGCACTATTAGGCTGTAGTTTGAAGTGTTTACTTGGACAAATAATTAGCTCTACTAAATATTATGGATCTGTAGACCTTGAGATCATCGTACAAATATAATTATGTATCTTATCGTGCTCACACACATATATCATATGCACGGGGACAGGGCCAAACTCCCAGTATATAAAAATTTATATATTCCTAAAGATAGAATGTTGTCAATACTAATTAACCTCACCCACAAATTTTGCCGAGGGTGCAGGTGTAGCAAAAAGGGGTGTGGATTTAGCTTCATGCTATGTATCTACATTTAAGCCTTTTGGTTTTCTTCCATGAAATATAACCTGTAGGAATATTGTCAATAAAAATCTCAACAGTACCTTACCATTTATTTCCTTGTAGGAATCAGAAGTCTCAGCAGTTAAATATATCTCTATTGAGGCATATAGAAGCTTACTTGTTGATGAGGATCCTGAATACGTCCCCTATGATGTTAATGGTCAATATGGTCAACTCTTTAACATAATTGAGAAAAGGTAAGTCATATTTCACATATTTGGGAAAGGTCTTAGAGAACCGTATACTTTTCAATTACAAATCATTTGTTGCTAAAGATGGTGACTTAAGCAGACTGTAGAAGGAAAGCAAAAGTATTGCAGCTCTTGCTGGGTGCTCTTAATGCTTCATGCCCTCTATTTCTTTGGTGGAAATTGTTTCATTGACGGCATAGAATGATGATAGACAGTTAGACACTTCCTCTTCTCATTGGCCTTTTGTTGACCGTATTATTTTTGAATGAATGAAAGACTTTCACAACTTGTTTAACTGTTACAAAAGCAAGTGTTTAATAGTAGAACCAGTACTTGTCTTTTCCTCCTAAAAAGAACATTCGACTCGTTTTGGTCATGACCACCGAATATATTGTGTTGGTTCTTATAAATGACAATGAGATATTAGGCCTTTTAGTACATCTTCCACATATATCTATTTCCAGGCAATAAATTTGCCCTTATTTATTCTTATACATTTGTTTTAGGTATAATGGAAACTTGGAAGCACGGAGTTTGGATCTACAAAAGAAGCTCTCTCGTTATGCTCATGTCTCTCTCAGTGCAGAGGTTATCTATTTCCTCGTCTGTTTATTTTTCTGTTGTTGTTGCTTTCATTTTTTAGTTGACCTTAATATTTGCAGAATTGTATAACCTTCTTAAAACTTCTCTACTCCTACACCATTTTCTTAGTCGGATTAAATGCACATAAAACCCCATGCTTTGGGGTGGTCATTTACACGGAACACCCCAGGGTTTGAATTTTGATTCCCACCACCCCAAACTTCCAATTTTGGTGCACATAGCACCATTTAACGGTTGGCTCCCTCCTCGACAACGTCCCCCTCGTAGCCATCACCGGCCAGGGCCCCGCCGTATTGCCGATGCCCTTGCCGACAAACCTCGTCAGCGGTCTTGCTGGCCACACCAACCTCGTCAGCGGCCTTGCCGACGCCCTCCTCGACAGCATCCCCCTCGTAGCCATCACCGGCCAGGTCCCCCGCCTCATGATCAGTACTCACCTTCCAGGAGACCCCCATCGTGCCGACGCCCTTGCCGACGGAACTGACGCCCATTTTGACTGCCGAGCGAGGCGTTCGGGTGATGTGGCTGCCAACAAGGACATTTCAGTGAAGTGCCCATTTTAATCTTGAAATTAGAACAGCCGTCCTCAGATTTTGAATTTCAACTGTCAAATGGTGCAATGTGCACCAAAATTGGAAGTTTGGGGTGGTGGGAATCAAAATTCAAACCCTGGGGTGTTCCGTGTAAATGACCCCAAAGTATGGGGTTTTATGTGCATTTAATCCTTCTTAGTCTGTCTTTTGACATTCATTTCCATCTGTACGTACGAATGGATGCTTAATCTGTGTAAGCTGGTGAAGGGTGCCGTGCCGCGTGCAGATAATAATGTTAGTCATTTCTACGTTGGTGTTTAGTATGAAGTGGGGTAGAAAACCGTGCAGAAGGAGGAAGAGAATTAATAACCATATCCAACTTTTTTTTTTTTTGGGTGAAACTGTTATTAATTAAACTAAGTAGTTGCAGAACATTGTCTTGGCCCAGGCTGTTAGAAAAGAAATCAGAAGCCGAGAGACTAGCCAAAACCCCTTACATGAAGTACGAAGCTTCAGCTTGTAGCCAGGAGCAATTGCAGTTGTTACACAAGTGTGTTTTGATTACTTAGAATGATGAGCTAAGTTTGCTTCTGTTTGTTCGAGTTGGATGGTCATTGGTAGTCGCCAGAAATGCTAGACTTTGTGGCCTGACGCTCGACACTGGAGCCGTTAATTAGAGATTTTTTGATATAATCCTCAGTCGTCAAATGAAGGAAAACATCCCCATCTGTAGGACAAATACAAAGATCCCTCAAATCGTGGTAGTTTAAGATTTTGGTTTTGATAGCCTACCCTTTACTCGTTAGCAATGAGAACAAAAAGAATTGTGCAGATTTTAACCCTTTTAAATTTGTGTTTCTTCTCAAAAGGGAGCAGGAATATGATTTCGTTTACATATTTGTTATGTTGTGTTCATTCTTGAGAGTTTTGACACCACATATAATTCCATATCCTAGGCATCTTACGTCGGTCTTTTTGCATGTCATAGATTGTTAAGTCCACCACAAAGATGTGCTTCTGCAGCTTAGTTGCAGGATTCACCAACTCTAGTGACACTTTCGCCCTGGAACCTCGCTCCCATACCTTGCAACCCCCCCCCCCAACCAGCCCCAAAACCGCTATAATATTGACGCTCCCCCCGTGGAATTTTGCACCAGCTCCTGCTCCCATTCACGCTTCATGCGACTAAGTTCTGAGTCCCATGCATGTTTGCGAGGATATGCCTCTCTCCTTTTTCCCCCCAAAATAGCAATATAAAACTTTGAAACTTGATGCCTAAGATGCCGCTCCTGAATTGCTTTTCCTATATTTTATTATCAGTGTATCATTAGGATCGCTTTTTCTGTGATACAGTTGATGGGCCTCACAGATGCAGACCAGGAAGCTTTGGCATTACTTGTCAAAGCAGCGACTATAATAGATGAAACGTATCATCTGCAGGTTAGTGGACTCACTTATCCAGGCTCCTGAACATCTTGAGGCATATGCGTGATGATGTGCATATAATGGCATACTTGAACTCGTAGTCTATTATGGCTGCATATTCCTACTACCCCTTGGATTTGAACAGGTAGTGTTTGAAGAGATTTTACGTTCTGAGTTATGGCACACAAATTGACTCTTTGACCAAAGATATTGCAAGTTGACGTGATTGACTATCTCCTTTAGGCCCCGTTTGGTTCAAATAATTGGATCAGGCCGAAATGATATTGTGGGCGGAATAAATCCAGGGGGAATTGGATTGAACATAGGAAGTAATTCTATTTATATGTTTGGTGCTCCCAGTTTTATGTAATTAAAATTGGCCAGAATCTCTCCATAATTAGGGCATTACTCACACTTCTTAACCTGTATTACAATCTCATTTGCTTCTAGAAACTATCAAAACGACCAAAACTGAACAATACTCAATATCCCTTTCCAACCATCCAAAGCATCAATTTACAGACCATTCCTCAAATCAAACATACAAAGAACACAAACAGTTCATGATTTCAAATTTTATTTGAAATAATTCATGCACATTGTCAAATACTTACCAAAAGTTACAATAGCCTAAAAAATGTTGAAGTGCGTTATCATAAACAAATAACTTAACATCAACTGCGCCTCAAAGGAAGTGCTCTCACCTACTCAACTTTCTCCTTGGGACTATGGTTTCTTTGATGGTGAGTTGCCATATGGGTTGCTATATGGCGCTGCATTATCCAGATAATGGAAATTTTACAAATCTACTCCTTCAGCTAATCATCTCAAAGTCCATCTTTAAACTAATCGCCTTACTGAACCTCTCTGTTATCTCTGTAGCATCTGTCCAAATGATCAATTTGAGCACTTTTAATATTATATATTCTGTACTCCCACACTTGTTTATTAGTAAAAACCCAGTTAAGGTCGTGTTCCAACTAAAACTGCTATTAGAGCCAGACACCATGTCTGAAACTGTGACTCCAAATGTAGTTTCCACTTCAAGCCTGAATCTGGCAATTTCTCTATCAAAACAGCTACTTCAGAAATCCACCTGAAAGACCAAACATGCAACTTTGGTTTAGCTTTAGCAGAGCCCAAAACTGAATTGTATCTGGAGTCAATACTTCACATTAAAATTTTCTAGTTTCGTGAATAGCATAGCTTGCAAAAATTATAGTTGATGTCACTCAAGTACTAAAAGGACATGTTTGAAAGGAGATAACGCTGAGGAACAACAAGGGAAATGTTTGACCTTCAGCTAGTCAAGATCAACTCATGATGACCAATTGGTGGCATTAACTTCTCTATATCTGGTAAAAGTTTGTTAGGAAACTGCAATGGAAGAAGCCTGAAAGGTTTTATTATCATCCATCCGGTAGTATTTGAAACTTATTCGAGTTGTAATATTATTCAACTATGTTTCATGTACTCCCCCAAATGCATCAACTCATGCCTAACACATGGTAAGGATATGGGTTGTGTGTCCAAGATTTCATTTTTCGATATGCCAATGAAATGCAATGTAGTAAATAATGAAGAACACCAACTAATATTTATATATCCCATTAATACATGTAATAAGTATGTTACATGAAGTTTTGCATTCATTGGAATAAATGTAAACAATGACTAATACGAATGATTTCATATTTTCGTGTTTATGGAGCGAATAATTAGAGAATTGATATTCACTATTCAGACACATACCTGCACCAGATGCTCTAATTGATTCTATGCTGCTACAGGAGTTCTGCATATCTTTCAAAATGGTGATACCAACATCTTTTAGGGTTTCTCTCGTTATAAACGAGGAAAGATTTGTAGATATATTATAAATAACTCTCTGGCATTTGTAAATAATCGTGTCGTCTGTCTTGTGAATGGAAAGTGGTTAGATTTTTTTCTATATACCACTTGTGGTCTGAATGCAGACAGTGGCTTCTATTTGAAGGAATGCATTAGGGATTTTTCAACTGCACAAGTTTGAATTTACCTATTAAAATCGTGGGTGAAGTACGAAAGTAATTTGTTTGCTGAATTTAGGAGGAGCTATGTGACCGCAACAATCATTTTATGCCATTTCTTCTATACTGCTTCGAGGCTCTGAATGGCTGTGTTTATGTTGTTTCGTTCCTTTTCTTTGTCGCCCTATAATTAGGTTTGGTGCAGCAATCCATCTCTGAGGGATTGGTTAAAGGAGCATGCTGACATATCTCAGCTGGGCAAGTTAAAGTGGATGTACTATTTAATAAATAAAAGTCCATGGTAAGTTCTCTCTCAGCGCTTTGCCATCCTGAAACAATTCGTCCCTTTGAGTTGGCATGCACATAAACAAGTATAGAAGGACATAATATACAGGATATAAATGAACCCTATATATATAGGACGCATGGTTTTGTACACATAAAATCCACCTTTCCTTTTTGTAGTGTACCAAATAGAACCAGTTGCCATAATTGTTAATTAGCAGAAGTATCATTGATAACTTGCCAAACTTGTCTTCAAGGGTAGCTTCTATAACCTTTTACACTCTGAAGCACGGACGCCTCTCCTAGGTGGAGGTTTGGTGTCCTAAACGGACGGACACCCCGACACCCTCCGGACACCGCCTGACACGTGTCGGACACCGCCAATCGGTGTCGGAATTTATTTATTTGTTTTTTATTTTTCGACACCATGTCGGACACTTCGTTGAGGAGTGTCGAACACGGCAATCGGCAGTGTCGGAACGTTTGGGGCCAATTTCAGATTTATTGAACTATTACCGTCTTCTTCTCTCTCACCTCATGGCCGTCTTCTTCTCTCTCACCTTGTCTGCTATCTGCCGACCACATCAAGGCTGTCGCCGGTGTCGCTGGTGTTGCTGGACCTCAGTCGACGAAGATCCGAAGCCGAAGCCAACGGATCTGACGGCTACAGTTGCAGAAGGAAGAGAAGTCAGCTGTCGTTGCTGTCGCCGTCGCCAGAGGTCTTGCCGTGGTCACCAGAGTCTCGTCGTCGTCGCCAGAGTCTCGCCGGAGGTCCTCCGCCGCTGACCCACAGGTCTCTTTCTTCTCTTATCCTCATCTCGTCTCCTGTTCTAGTCCTCTCGTTTCTTTCTTTTCTTTTCTTCCTTTGTCGTCACTCCCTCTCGTTTCTTTCCTGTTATTTTTTCTTTTCACCCTTTGTCCTCTCGTTTCTTTTCTTTTTTTTTTTCTTTTCTCCCTTTGTCGTTGCATTTCCAGTACATTGGACTAAATAAATATTGACCAAATAAATTATGACTTGTATTTAAATTCCTTATTTTGACAGTTTTTCATTATTGTTTGTTATTTTAGATTGTAGAATATATTTGATATTTATTAAATATATATAAAATAAAAAATATATTAAAAAATAGCGGTGTCCTGCGGTGTCCAAAATCTGATTTTTTGGAAATTGCGGTGTCCGGTGTCGGTGTCGGTGTCCGACACCGTGTCCGTGTCCGTGCTACCTAGCTTTTAAGGATTGCAGGGTTAGTTTTTGTAATTGAGTGCTCTCTCAGTGTGGATGTCCTAGATGCCTTAATCTCATATAGAGGGCCTTCCTATAGGCACTGGGCAGTCTTTATGCATAAAAGAGCTTCTTGAGGAAAATCACTTGCGAGTTCAGTGATCTTTGACTACTGCAAACAGTAATGTCCTAGCTGAAGTTCGTTTTACACTACTCAGACGTAGATAACATTGCTTATGGTAGTCACAGTACTTTTCTTTGTGGCAGGTCCTGTCTTGACGAAAATGAGGCATTTTTGACCACAGCAGACTCATCTGTCAAATTGCTTTCCACGGCTACGAAAGCAATACCTGGTTGGAAGGGCCTTGAATATAGAACTGCCTTTCCTATGCTGAAACCACCTGGTGCCAATTTCTACCCTCCAGATATGGACAAAATGGTATAGGATGATATCATTTATGCTTTAAGATCGTGTTGTGTCAAAGAGTATCAATCTAGTTCACAGCATTGACTGTTGAGTTACCATCCACTTTAGAAGCTTACGCTTTCGGAAGTAGCCTTAAGAATGTACATCATGCTTTAAGACTCCCCCTTACCTACTAGCCTATATTTGCACGTGAAACGACAAACCGGATGTGCTCACCAGGGCACAAGCAAGCAAGATAATAGAGTACTGAAGATGGCCCAAACATACAAAATGCAAGCTGGAGACTCAAACCCAAGACCCTCTACCAAATTGGAGCCCTGGTATCATATTAAGTTACCATCTACTTTAGAAACCTAGGAGAATGGGCTCAACAGTATGCAGCATGCTTAAACAACTATGGTTGGTCGTTCATCTGATTTCCGTTGTATCGCATGGGAGATAACAGGTTCTCTTTCTTGTAGGAATTTGAATTGTGGAAGGACAGTCTTACAGAGAGTCAAAAACAAGATGCGACAGGCTTTTTCAGTGTTATTAAAAGGCACAGTGAATCCAGTCTGGACACGTCTCAATCCAACAACGTAGATGTTCACACTGATCATGCTCATGATCTGTTGTATCCTGTCCCTTATTCTGAAGAGTATATGCCTTTCCTTGCTAGGGCTGCTGAGTTACTTCATAAAGCAGGGGACTTGGCAAGCTCACCTAGGTATGATTTTTGGCGAATGCCTTCTGGTGATGCGTCTCTTGTGGGCCTCTTCATAAAATTGCCAGCTTTTTAGCTTCTTACAGTGTCATTTTTCCTTTTATAGTTTGAAGAGACTGCTACACAGCAAGGCAGATGCTTTTCTTTCAAATGACTATTATGACTCAGATTTAGCCTGGATGGAATTGGTTAGTGTACCAATGAAGTTATAATTCTGTCGTTACAGTATCTAGAAATTTTCATGAGGTCATTCTTTTCTCTTGTTCAGGAAATAGCATTATCTGATTTTATATTACTTGGCTTACCTGGCATTATGTATTACATGAGAAATTACGTGGAAGGTGAATAAAATGCAAATAGTTGTCGGAATCTTCTGTTAGTTACGTCCCACTCGTTTCCTCTTTTTTGGCTGTGAGACTGCTTATTAGAGCCTTGAATAAGTTGAGAGACATCTCAGTGCTGCAAACTTGGATGCATTTATTTGTATCAGGCATCTTCAGCAGCAAAGCTCATAAAAATGGGCGCATTTCTGTTCACTGGGGTTGGGGGGGGGGGGAGGGGGTGGTTTGGAACGGCCTTTATGAAAACATTCTTGTAAGGACTGTCTTTGTAAGGCGATTACCATACCTTTCATGTCGAGGCAAGCACCTCAATAGCTATTATGGCCAAGTTCAACCCAATTAATTCTTTGAAAAGCACCTGAATATCCTCTTGTAAGGTTTGTCTTTTCAGCTTTGACGTATGATATGCAAAAGGCAAAATGTTTCAGCAACTAGATTACACTATTATGCTCACTGTTTATATGTCTAATTTAAACAATTTTCTGATGAAATTAGGACTCTAAGTTGGATGTTACCATAGGCCCATATGAGACTTATGAAGATACACTTTTTGGATACAAGGTATAGTGTTACATGCTATAATCTTGTTCAGCTTTACTTTTTTGGTCGACCTGGTTCTAGTTTGATGCTTACGGTTCATTATGATCTCAAAATGCTATATACTCATATACTCTCTCTGTTACTGTACAGATGGTGAAATATCTTCTCATCTTTTCTCATGTTCTCCTCTAAGCAAGCTGTCTAAGTGGTCATAGTTAAACTTAAAAAGATCTCATATTGATGCTAAAAGGTTGGATGCTTGACAGGCATAAATATTGTTAAGTTCGAATGTTTCAATCATTGATATCTCATACGAAAGGTTTTATTTATGGCTTGATTGCACAATTCGTGACACACTGCACCATTTGCATGAAAGGGAAACCAGTGTCCTTTTGAGAAGGCATATGATTGTGCAATGTTGTTAGTCAAATGTTTAAATTATCAAAATCTTGTACAAATGGTTTTACGTCTGACTTGAGGGTGCGGTTTTTCTCATGCTGCACCATTTGCATGAAGGAAAGCTAGCGTCCTCTGAGAATGCGTGCGATTGTGCAGTTTTTAGATTAATAGGTATGCTCAAGTGCATACATTTCTAAGTGGCTATTGGCTAAGTTTCTACCCCTTAACTAATCTTCTTTTGATCAATTCACTAGTGGAAATTCTAACAATACTTAAATCGGGTATTAACTTTATATTGCAAATAGATGGATCCTGTGCTTTAGAGGCACCGAAGCACAGAATCACAGCATCAATTGGTTGTAAGGAAAGTAGAACTAAATGTGTTCTGTCTGTACTGATGATCGAAATGATGCTGTTACATATGTTAACCGTGATTGCATAATACCTTTTTATAGAGCAAGTCAAGAAACGATATGCTTAACAGCCCATGCGAAGCAACAATTTCTTTTTCGTACTTACAAACAGAAACTCGATACGTAGAAAGCTAGATTGTTGCATTATCATTTACTCTTCAAAAAAGGTGGATATCGAAATTATTATACTTTATTCTCTCTAGGCAACATTTGAGACATTCATTGGAGTTCGGGATGACAAAGCAACAGCTCAAGTAAAACTCTTTGGTGATCATCTGCAGGTGTTTGTTTGCCCCATTTTTTTTTCTTTCATAATTATACTGTATCTTTTAAATAAAGATCATGTTGTTCTAGGTTTTGGAGCAAAATCTTCCACTGGATAATGTGTACAAATCGGAAGAGGTGATTGCTGCTCCTATTCGCGTCATCCAGCTGGTTTACAATGCAGGGGTGAGTCCTTTCGAACTGTATAGTGATATTCACTTGTTTATAATACATTCTGCATTTTACATGATGGGATGTACAACTTGGCTACTCATTCCTTTCAATCACAGGATGGGATTTCTCATCCACTCGAGAAAGATAGGAGCGTGCTCTCTATTATATAGATCGGACAATGTAAGGCTATATCTATAGCTTTGTGCCTGAATGGCAAAAAAAATTTCTCTGAATCTGCAAATCACGGGAGAGTAGGCTCAAACGTGTAGGAATTCATGATCATACAATTCAAAAACAGCATGATTACCAGTTATAAACTTAAAAAACTTGAGCAGCCATAAAGAGCGGGATACTTATGGGTTTTAGGAAAAATCTGCAGCGAACTCTTTGGTCATACATAGCTCCTTTCTGTGGTAGATAGACTGAAAGCGCTTTATGTACCCCGTAAAAGTTATTTGAGTTATATAAATTTGTATCATGTTAACTTTGCACTTAACCTTTTTCATTTTTTGTTTTCTTCTCAAGTTTTTGTAATGCGTCATATTTTCTTCTACTCCCTCCGTTTCACCGGATTATAACCTTTGACTTTTGTGAAATCCTAGGATGGACTTAGAAAGTCGAGGTTTAAATGTGCTAACTATATCCTAGGATTTCGCAAGAAGTAAGGGTAAAATCCAATGGAACGGAGGTAGTGGTTCTTCTGAGTCATAGTAATCAACTATGAGAACCTTAAACCCGACACCCTCACGAAGGTAGTAAGGAATCACCTTCACCTTCTGTCGTACATGTTTTGGTGTAAGAAAAATATGCTTGTACTCGAGTCCATGTTAAAAAAGAGTGGTAGCTCATAGTTTGCCAAGGTATTGCTAGTTGGACAAGGGGAAAAAGGAAAGACAAACTGGGTCTATCTGTAGATTTTCCAGGGCCTGAATTTTATGTTGTGTATGAAATTGAGGCTGAATTTGTGGGAAATAATTAGTAATATCACTGGAATAGCTGAGCATAAAAAACTGCCAAGTTGGTAAATAAATAGTTCATTCAGAGTTTTTTAAATTTATCTTCCCTCTACTAAGAATATACTGTCTTGCCTTGATGTTTACTGATACAATTTCTTATCTGAACTTTCGGGGTTCCACTTGCAAATTAGAAAATGGAAGCATTGGAATAGAAAGTAAGGTTGTGACTGTATTTTTGATGGCAGGATGTGAAAGGACCTCAAACTGTTGCATTTAATCTTCCAAATGATGAACGGATAGTGAAAGATCGAGGAACATCAATGGTCATTCTTAAGAATGTTTCAGAGGCAAAGTATGATACTTCTCTTTTATTGAGTTTAGTATATGACTCTTGAGAACCTAAATCACGTTTAGTATCTCTCGATAAGCATATGTTGATTGGGGCCTCTGCGCGTATTTTTATGTATTAAATGGGTTGGGACAAACTTTTGATACGTTGGACCTGCTTCCTCGAACCAGGTTTAAGCTAATTCTTCAGCCGATTGCTGGTGTATGCGTTACCAAAGAACAACGGGAATTTGTAGACTTTGACTCTTTCTTTACTCACACAATTTGTCATGAGTGCTGCCATGGGATTGGACCACATTCCATAACACTGCCAAGTGGTAAAATGTCTACAGTTCGATTGGTCAGTTCCTTTCTTCCTCTTTTGCGTTTTACTCTTTCTCTGTTTCCTATCTCTCACTCCTGTGGTTCTCATTTGATTAATGAAGTTCAAACTCAGGTTATAAGAATATGGAGTGGGAAGTAAAGGAAAAGCAACATAAACTACCAAATTGGCACACTTGGTATTCGTGAAGTGTTGATAGTGTTATATGTATTACTTGATCAGATAATAGTTGTATATAGGCCTGAGTAGCTTAAGCACTGACAAAGTAGGCCATGCATAGGTAAGGCATGCATCTTACTAAAGGTAAAGCCATTTCAATGCTACTAGATAGGTCTAGTAATTATAAAAATGACATTTGTTGTCTTGTGCTCTAAGGGCACACATTAGGTGCAAATGTTATCTTGTAAATAGCAAATGCCATTTAAAAGGTGTTAAATACATGGCAAAAATGATATATGATGCTTAATAATCCACACAACGAAATATTACGTCTTAGTCATGCATCAAACATGTGCCACTAGGAAGGCCTCGTATTTCTCACGTTCCATGCGTAGTCCTGCATGGAACGAGGTAACTAGTAAGGTGTGATTATTTTAGTTGGCAAAAGTGTAAACTGGAAAAGTTGTTAAAACACTAGGCAGTAATGTGTTATTTTGCATTTTGTGCATGAATCTGTACAGGTGTCCGGATATGATACGTGCCTCGGACTCGTCTAATTTTGAAAACTTAAGACACGGGGACACGGCAAAATGTTTATATTTGTTATTGCTTTTTAGTTATTTCGAAGGTAAAAAGGTGTTTTGTGCGATGCACTTGGTTTTAATTGACAACTTGTCTCCTCTCAAAGCAATAACTAATTAAACAAAAAACTATATATGCTGTTGATAAGGTCATATCCTATGAGGTGTGTTGGACACATATCCCATACCCATGTCCAAGTGTCGAGTGTCCGACACGTGTACTTCACGCAAACCGAAGAGTCCATGTAACAACGAATGAGCCTTTGTCTATTGACATCAGGCCTATGGAAGGGAAGTTTAGATATCATAATGTACTTATCAAAATTTATTTTTATTTCCATGGGAAATGATAAATGCAGACTTCCCGACTCATCACTGAGCATTGTTATATGTTTGTCATGTTATGCTTTCACACATAGTTGCCAGAACCAGACTGACCGTCAATCCAGGGTTTTGGGCGGTTGACACTGTCCAGTTCTCAAGAGTCATGATATACATGTCATAAATGATCAAATTCTGACGGAAGCCAGCTGCTGGGACTTGGATCTACTTGTTTAGAGTACATTTACATACATGCCTTTTCTTTTCATCTTTGTCTTCATGGTGGTCAATCTCCTCCTCATTACTGTCTTTTTCTGCGAATGACTCAAAGTCCTTCGCTCTGGCATCCGCTACAGCTGCGGACTTCTCTATTTATACCTGGCATGTTTTGTCCTTCAGGGTTCTTGTTTTTAAAATAACAAAAAAAAAAGCTGCAAGTACTAATAGTACTAAGTCTTGTGCTCCTTTGGTTATTTCTTCAATATGGATTGAGAATTCAGAATGCAACTTAATTCCTGTATTCTAGTTCCTAGCATTTCCTCTCGCGAACCATTCAATATGCTTTTGGGCATGAGAGGAAACTCGGTTATGGATATGGTGACCAATGATATCAAGGTATATTTCTCTTGCTTAGACTTGGGCTTTCCAGTGCATGAGGCTCCCGCCTTTGCAGGTCTGGTGAGGGTTAGTGGGGAGGCTGTTTCTGTTTTTGAAGTTACAAGCTTCACAATGTGAAGGTATAAAATCTCGTCCTTAGAAAAGTACGGGGCCTTGAATGATCCATCTTCGCACGTGAAATTGAGTCATGAAGATTGAAAAAGAAAATTTTGTCTCAGGAAGTATGACATCAAGTTTAGAAAAGCATAATCTTTTTATTGGCAGAAATTTTGAAACTCCACGCACTCAATTCTGACGGTTTAGGGTGCAACAATCAATACAAATCTACTAGGCTTTGAGGCCAAACCTCCCACTAGCACGGGGCATGAAATTTGAAGTATATGTGCAGTTATCAAGATCAGTGAATCAATCAACACTCCACGTGTGGCAAGGTCTACACTGTGATTTGGTGACAGACCAGCAAAGAAACATATTATCCAACTGGATTTAAGATGATATGGGGAAGAAAGTCTCATGATTATGGTGTACCAGTGAGTGTTCTTTGTTGCCACATATGCTTCAGATGTTAAACTTGAAGAGGAACCATCTCTGGCATTACAAACTTTACTTTGATTATATGGGGATTGTTTACAGTAGTCAGACTCATTCTCACCTACAATAGAGCCCATTTCTCATAATCCTTTTAGTGCCAGCAAGGCAATCCATCCAGTTGACGTCAATTGAACTAGTCAATTGCCACGTTGTGGTTACTGTCGTGTTGTCTGGCTTTAGAACCTGCATAAGGGAGGAGGGTTTGCTAAAAGTTGATGGCCAGCATTAAGTAGTAGCATTCTGACATTGGGGATGTAGCTCATAAGATAGAGCCCTTGCTTTACATGTGAGCACCGGGTTATATTCGTTGCAGTTGATTGGTCTTACTCCAGACAAGCATTTGCATTTTCAATTGTGTATAAGTGACTTGTGCCAAGTAGATGGGCAAAGAAGATGGAGGGGTAGATTGTGATTAACATATTTGGAGGTAGATTAGCCAATCTCAGCTAGTTGAGTGGAATAGAAATGTCGTTAATCTCTATCCGTATCCTACTATCGATTCTGTACCATTTCACCTCTTTGTTTGTGCGCTGCGCTACTAGAGGCTGCATGTCTTGATATTGCTACTCAACTAAGAAGCACGGACACGGGTGCATATACTCGGATACGGCATTTTTAAAAATTTTGGGATACGGGTGCGGCGGGGATACGCCATATTTTATAAATTATTTATACTTAGTATTTAATTTTTAAACAATTTAAATCTTAATAATCATAATATATGTGAAAAGATATTAATATTCCAACTAAAGTAGTGAGGTTAATAGTTTAATGGGTTCTTTTGTAAATTTAAAGCTTTTAACCAAATTAGTAAGAATTTGTTAAGTTTAATGGGTTGTTTTATAAATACTAAAATTGTAGAACTGAACATAATAAAGTTTTTATGTGGTATCACTTCTATTTCTTTGAAATCTTGGGGTTGGTTTATGTAATAATTTAACAATTGGGGTCCTTAAATAATATAACAAAACTAATGTCAAAAAGTCAAAAGTCAGAAGATAAGAACATCGACACATCTCACAAAACATCGACTTCTTCTCCTCCTTCTCTGGAAGCAGGCGCATGCCGCAGTGGGTCGCCGTTAAGTCCCCTTCTCCTCCTTCTTCTTGTCCTTCTTCTTCTCTCCAGTGTCTCCTCTCATATTTCCGCCGGAGTTCCCGATGGTCGCCGGTGGTGGCAGATCTGAGCCGATACGTACCCGATTCACACCAGGGATTTAAGAAATTAAAAAAAAAAATGGTGGACACACACCGGTGCCGCACCCGCACCCGAGGCGTATCCGGTGCCGGTGCTTCACCCTAAGTGCCGCACCGGTGCTTCATAGCTACTCAATGAAATTTTCTCATTACATGTGAACTTTGCCAATTGCCATTGATGCATTAGTAACCGAATTGTTGGCAGCTTTCTTTAAATATGAAGTATATTACTCTCTCCGTCCCACATAAATCAATCGTTTTTTTTATGAACGCAGATTAAGGATTTAGGTGAGATGTTATGTGTTTCCCGTTCTACCCTTTAGAGAGAGGAGGGGAAGAAAGTGGGTGAGGACAGAGAAGATTATTTAGTGGAGAGTTAAGTATGGAGAGAGAAATACAATAAAAAAGTGTAAGAAAGTGGGTTAGGAGAGAGAAAATGAGTTGGTGGATTGTTTAATGTGGAGAGAGAAATAGAGTAAAAAAAGTGCAAAAAGGATAAATAGTAAAAACAACTACAAAATCTTTTTCAATTTGGAAGTGGCAATTTTTGTGAGACGGCCCAAAAATGAAATATGATAAATTTTTGTGGGACGGAGGGAGTAACATGTACCGAAAGTGTGCATATTTTTGGATCAATTAGAAAATAAATAAAAAGTAGAAAGAGGTAGAGAACCCAATTAAAGAAAGGGGAATCTCCATGAAAATTCTCCGAGAGAACTATCTTTAAGGGTAATATACTTCACACCTCTTTTGTTCACATAGTTACATATAGATTCACAAAAAGACTCCTCACTAACCACTTCCTGAATAATCCTATTGTAGCAGGGAGATAAACCCTTGTTCAGTCATATCTTGCTAACATACATCCAAATCCTACACAATCCTATTAGACTCAGTTAATAGCTTCTAACCCACTATCTCTTTAATACTCAATTTACATGATTCTTTGTAAGATTATGTTAAGTCTTTAATTTATGTCCTTAACTTATATCAAGTTGTCGTGTGTTGGTTCTTTTTCTAATAGCTTAATTATTATGGAATTGTAAAAACAGAAGACAAACATAAGACAAAAGAACCCCCAAAACAGAAGTAAATGCTATTTTATTCTTCTAATTTTTGTTTTTTTAATTACTTTACCATGCTGTTCATTGTATATGATTTTGATACAGGAGCTGCAAGAACTCCACTCAGCTTTGGAAGAAGCTAAAGCTGATATTGTTGGTCTTTGGGCCCTAAAATTTCTAATGGACAAGGTCAGAAACTTAGTGTTATGAAGAATATTGCTTTATACTGTTACATCTTGTTATGGCCTTCGACTTTGTTGAAGCCAATGCAATTACAATATGCTGGGTTTGTGTATTTAAAGGAGTTGTTCAAGCACCATATGTGGGCAGCTTTGATGTTCAAGTGTCCATATGAATATGCATGTTAAACGTACAAATTCAGGTTTTTTGGCGCTTTAATCATTTCTATATTTTTACGGAGCAATGTTTCATTTTAGGGTCACAATTATGACCCAATTTGAACCCTATAATGGGCAGCTTTGGGTTGATTCTTATATAACGTGCTTAAATCAGCGTGATAAACCTTGAAGCATGTTTACCTGTTAAAAAGTCATGCAAAAAATGGCACTGGTATAGTTTTGTTTTGGGGTATTCTTTATGATGATTTGAGAGCAATGGGGTATTCTTTATGATGATTTGAGAGCAGTGTGCTGCAGTCCCATGTCAGCTAGCCATGGGGATTTTCAGGGGCTTATAGAGGCGTGGGGTCCCTCATTGGTATCAGAGCATACATATGCCCTGCTATGTGGGTCCTGCGTCAGGTGCGGGTTCTATTCACCCAACAGTGGCCATTGTGATGATTTGTGGATAGCTAGCTTTTCAGGTTGAGTTCTCCCACTGCCCCTGCTTGCATCACAATCCCATGTAGTTGGATTCAACGATTTGTCAAGTTGACATTTGAATTTTGATGAATTTTTTTGCTATACCCATACCGCTGGGATAGATACCAAGTACCTAAAATAGTTTTCAAGAAAACAGCCTAAATTTGTATCCGGATATATGCTCAAAGAGACGTACGTTTAGGTTGAAGGATGTAGATGGCCTTAGTTTAAAATTCTTCATTTACTTGCCTACTGATGTTCGTTTTATATAACATAAACTGCTGCTCCTCTGAATTTTACTTTTCGATTCACCAACAAGACCGAGATCCTGAATTTCGATCTCTTTATCTGAGGATCAGGATTTGCTTCCAAAGAGTATGATCAAGTCCATGTATGTATCTTTTCTGGCGGGATGCTTTCGCTCAGTACGTTTTGGGTTAGAGGAAGCTCATGGGTAAGTCAGCTGCTCATCCCACCATTATGTTGATATATTGCATTCATTTGATCATCTCACCAAAGCATTAAATGTTACTATATGCTGTCAGAAAAGGACAAGCACTGCAGTTTAACTGGCTCTTTGAGAAGGGAGCCTTTGTCTTGCATCCTGATGATACCTTCTCTGTTGACTTTGATAAGGTATGGTTTCTTGAATTCTTTTCTGCAATGGATTTTCCTATATGCATTGAAATGAAAAAGGCATAATTTTTTTTTTATTTCTCAAAGGTTGAAGGCGTAGTTGAGAGCTTGAGTAGGGAAATACTAACAATACAAGCAAGAGGTGATAAAGATGCAGCAAAAGAGCTTCTTAAGAAATACTGTACCATGACGCACCCACTAAAAGTTGCTTTGGAAAAATTGGAGCTGATTCAGGTACATTATATTACTTCTTAGACGTTGCAAATATATGAGTTATTGTTTAACTGGAATTTAAGGCTGTGCTATTGTGAAAATTAGTAAATCCATGACATTGGTTCATGAGTCTTGCAACAAATATGGTTTTCAACAAGTAGGCTACTCATGAGTTACCTGCTTGACTAGCCCTTTTGGGTAGACGATGCCTTGTGCTGCTGCCGTGGGTATAGGTTGGAAGTTTGATCTTAAAACCTCAGGTCCGATGAAACTGGCTAGATGAGGAGTACTTGGGATGTGTGTGAGAACAAAGGTTGAGATGGGCTTTAGCAGGGGGAGATTGCGGTTCCCATCCAACTCTTGATACATATGAAACTTTTAGTTTGATCTTAATAAGACCCTGCCAAGGAACTCAAGAGTACCTGCATGGCTAATCTTTTTGGGTGAGCCAATGCCCAGTGGTTGCTCTATGGTCTTGGTCATTACACTAATTCCCTAGCTACGTGGTGGTGTCGGTGTTCTTGTCCCTATGTGCTTTGGCAGAGAACTAGCTAGGGTTAATATGTCATCTGGTTAGTGACGCACCGCATTAGCATCAAGTTGTGGTAATAAAATGTGCAAGTGTGTCCTCAAAGGGAGTACCATTTTTAAACAAATTGGTTCTGGATGCTGTAAAGGATATTGTTGATTTATAGGATGATTTGCAAATGTTTGTTCTTCTGCTAAACCATTAATTTATCTGTCAATTCCTTCATGTTAATGCTCTAAAGAACCTTTGTCGAGGTCATGGAAGTTGGTTTGTCAGTGAACTCGGTCAGATACTTGTTAAAGCAGAACGTGAAGAGAACCTGAACTGTTAAATGACGAATGTAAAGTGGTAATCATGTGTGGACTGAGCCAGGTAGTTGGGGTCTAGTTAGCATTCGAGGACCCATTGGAAGTGGGTAATTTCCCCTTGTACAGTGGTGAACTTGCAACAGGGCCAGCCCAACCCGACCACTTGTTAGGTCTACCTAAAAAGTCATACAGGAACCTCTTAGGGATTTGGTACCATAACCTGGAGGGGAGGGTGATTACATACGCGCTTTGCATAAAACACTTCCAATTCACTTTGACGAAAGACTGAGGATCACCTATCAAAAGTATGTGGTGCAAGTCGCAATTGCGATCGCCGCCTATGTGAACAAGAAGACTTAGACTAGAGCGTGGTGTTGGAAATATGCACAAGATCATTTGCTAGGACATGAATTAGGAACCACTATTATAGCTTAGAAACCTAGAATGGACTCAAAAATAATAGATTGGTCTATCATGAGACCAGCAAAGGGCACTCATGACTTGTAGTTGAGTTCACAAACCACAATTCACTGACATGATTCAGTATTCCCTCCGAGTTAAGGAACAACTTCTGGTCCCAGCCGAAGGAGAGTTGGGAAGTAAGGAGAATTTCCTGGGACGGAAGAAGGAAGGGAGGATACACCACAGGCCTAAGGGAGAGAAGGAGGATCAACCAAACTAGAAGTGTACATTCTCTTTATTGTGCGATTTCTGGCGGACCTTCCACAGTTCAGTGCACGAGAGGTCGCATAATGCACGAGTATCATTAGTTACAATGTGAAAATACATCCGTGTCATATACACCATCAAGGTGTAAATACAATTATTATGTAGTCTAAACGTGTGATGAGTCGGACTTTTGTATAAGATGCATGCATGTCCTAACTTAAATCAAGCAAGACCCTCTAAAAGAAAATGGTTGTCTTGGCTTAACATACTAATTTTCCATTTTGATCAGTGCTGTCGATTCGGTTTCTTAATTTTTGAACGACACATTTCAGGTTCCTGTGGATATAGCTCCTGAATTCGCAATTGCTGACAAGATACTGCTCAAAAAGTAGCTGAAATTTGGAGTTGCCATCCCTTTTGATCGATTAGATATGCTTGCACCCTGAACTGTCACGAGCTCTCTTCTTCGATGGGGTCGTGTTATTTCTTTGAATATGGACATTGGACTGGAATATAGGCAGAGGAAAACAATCTCATACTACATTCGAGTTGTCGATAAAATAAGTAGGAAATGCCAGCCCGGCTAGGATTACTCTGGGAGGGCAACTCATTAGCATCGTGAGACAAGGTGGGTGGTCGGCGGTGGTGGCAGTGTGGTGCTGTGGTGGTGTGCGAGCTGTTAGAAATAAGGAACGTCTGAGTCTAACTTCAAACCACATTTTGCAGTTGAAAGATCGGAATAAGGTGTATTCTGTGGATAACATACCTTTGGACGACGAAATAAGTTGTTTAACAAATCTAATGAATTTCTCGAGTTAAGTAACAGCATGGTGACGTGCCAGCTTTAGTGACTTAAATATCTTTGTAAATATTTTTGGACGTGTTGATAAGAAGATGAGGACCTTTGCAAAAATCTTTTGGAATTTTTTTTTTGCTGCTACTTGGATTGTAAGAAGATAGTTATAACCTCTCGCATAACGATATTTAAAAGTTGCTAAATACAGTTAGTAGCATTTCTGTTAACACTTTGAGTGACAATTTTTAACAATGCTTTTTTGGTGTCATTAAATAAAAGTCACTAAAGACATTTGATCATCATTAAGTGTCGCTATATGTGGGGTTGTAGCTGTCATTTTACAAGTCGGATAGTAGTCAAAATTTTCCTATGTTTTGTCGGGACTTCTATTACACAAGAAGGTCCATAAGAAAAAGATCTTTAGCCATTGATCAACGCTTGATCTATCTACTGTATGTCTATCCATCTATATCTTCACTGTATATTACCGGTTAATGAATTCAGGTAAGACCTGCTGAGTCACTTAAATTTTGATTTTTTAATTGATATATTCTTAAACCCTTCATCTTCGAAATTTATACTTATCATCTCTAAAATTATTATTTTTGTTCCCAGGCATTACATTTATTCTAAACTCTAGTAGCAACATGGTGACGCATGACCTTTTGTAAGCAATCATTATTATCATTAAAAACAAGAGGCAAAAAAGTCTAATAACTACATCATAAGTTATTTTTGGTTTCCCAAAACTTATGTTTTCTTTATTTATTTGGATGCATGGACCGTCATGTCTAGTTCAATGTGTAAAGGAGATAACACGTCCTATTGTTGGCTCGGCTAAAGTGGCGTTTCTTTAGCCCCTCAAAAAAGGTACATGATCTCTCCCTCATGAATCGCACGCTACCTGACGAACCACCCGACCCGAAACATGCTTCACCCGACCCACCAAACCCTCGCCCCTTTATCCCCACCCCAAATCCCTTCGATCCAATGCAAGGCTTAAATCGGCCGGCGTTTTATTCCGGCCACCGGAGATGCTATTCCCGACCATAATCTATTAGCCTCAATCGTACTCATCTATTTGTTTCACACGCATGCCCAAGCAGGGTTCGCCAATCATGACTATGTCGGACGACGAAGACGAGTTCCTCGCTCAGTTCCTCGAATCGGAGGTCCTCTGCGAAGAGGACTCCGATCGGGAGGAGGCGGCAGCGGAGGCGGAGGGAGAGGAGGAGCGGCGTCCGCGGAAGTGGCCGCGTGTGGATGACGGTGCCGACTTCGGCGGCGGGGTTGATCGCAAGTCGGTCCGATCATCATCAGCTCCTTTTTCTACGAAGAATGAAATAATCGCGACTGGTGCCGGTGGTTGTGTACGGGGCTGTTCTACTAGTGGTGACGTCAGCGGCAGGACAAACCCTAGGGTGGCGATGGTGGTGGATACGGGGTCGTTTAGCAAGATCCCTCACGAGCTCTTTCACCACATCCTTAAATTTCTCTCGTCCGAGGTGCTTACTACTTTTTGTCATATAATTCTGTGTTTAAGTTGTTTATTTATATTATCTATCTGGTTTTGCCTTAGAAAAGAATGAAATTGGGACTGAAATATGTTTTTTTTAAAATTTAAATTCTATTCTCATGTCTAATTTCTGTTGATTTTTATTCGTCCTGGGTTCGCTGTTTCTTCAGGATCTTGTGGCGTGCGCGTTGGTCTGCAGGTTCCTGAATTATGTTGCTTCTGATGAAGCCTTGTGGCGCCGCCTGTGAGTCTTTATTTTTTGTTTGCTGAAATCGATCATCCCCATGTCACCTATGCATTTTTTGTATTATGACTTGTTGAAAGCATTTTTTTTGCGGCCCTTTTTTTTCATTCTTATTTGTGTTAATTATTGCAAATGTGTCGTGAGGGATCTTTGCTAAATTAGGGCTTTATGTTGAAAAAATGTTAATTTGTTTTTTTGCAAATAATTTCTGCACTTTGTGAATCGATGAAAGAACCTCTTGGAACTTATGGCGTCTAATTTCCTGATAGTTGATAGTTCTATGCCATCCGCTCATTCCTTGTGTGCTCTCTTCTGCCACCAAAAAGGGCGGCTGTTGGGTGATGGCTGGAGTCTCCCCAAAGAGAGGAAAAAGGGATCTACATATTGTGATAAGCTATTGGGAATGACACCAGCAAATGTTAGGTGTGACTTGTAAAATTAAAAGTCGATACTATAGTAACTCCTTTGTGCCATTGTATGTCCGTATGAAAACATTCAGTTACAGAAAGGGCGATTCTGTTGGCACTCCAAAATATCTACCTCACACTACATGCGAAATAAAATTTGTTGTTGTTCTAAGTTTTGGCCTTGAGGATATTGAGATTTTTGAACATATCGACACTATTTGAGTTTTGTAAGTGGAAACTCAAGGAAGTCGTATTTTCGTTCATTGGCTCAAATGCGAGCGCAAAAATGATTTCTATGCTATTTTGACTGGTTTCTATGATTTTTTTACTATAAGAGTTGATATTTGTGCCTGTCTTTAGTTGATTGTAGCTTTTGTTGGGGCGTTTGACACTGCTAAACTTCTCTTACTAGCATTGGGATTATCTTAATTTTTGATTATGGAAATCTGCACCCCAATTAATAATGATTAATTTTACTCGTGCATTGCCAGTTCTCTTGTGGATATTTTTTTTTTTTTAGTTTCTCGTTTCCAATAGTTAAGACTCCATTGAACTGAACCGATGTTCTTTTTGATTTACATGCCTGTGTATGTATTATGCAGCATATAAGCTGTGTAACTTATATGTTTTCCATAAAGCATAGTAACTCCCGAGGCATTGCATGATATATCGTAAGCTCTCTTGTTATGTTTCCTTGTGCTTTAGATGATTGTCAACATTGGAAAGAAAAGGTAGTTCTTTCAAGTGATAGATGAATGTCTTAGAATTATTGATGAACTTCTTGCCGCATGTTGTGTGTGTATATGTGTTTATGTGGATGTACCTTTAAAGACATAGATGCTTGACTACAAACCTACCAAAACTGTGTAGCTACTGTATGCGATGGGGTCTGTTGCCACCTACAAAAAAGTTGCGGGATTGTGCTTGGAAAAAGCTTTACATTGAGGTACTTTACGAATGACTTCAAATGCTGTTGATTTTCTTCTTAGCATAACCTTTTGTTGGCATGTAGAGAGATAAACAGAAAGAGGTAGTTACCAAATTAAACCATAGAATGTAATACCTTTTTATGTTTAAAGTTAACACTTGGCTTCTTAAACTAAAATGTGGCATTCACCCAGGATGTTACACCAAAGTTGCCATACCAAACAATTGTCAGGGTGTTGGGAGTATTTATTGGTATCATCGTCAAAGTTTTTGTTCCAAACTGAGTAGGATTTTTAAGGAACCTGTTTAAAATCTCAGTCATTTTAGTCTGGATGGGGACTACCCATAACTTCTCTTTTTTAAGGAAGCCTAGGATCATCTTCTTTTCCTGATTAAGACATTTTATGTTTACCATTCATGCCAAATTGTTCTTGAATTTTTTCTTACTAGACATGCATTGTTCCTGCAGCGTGATGAAGAAGACATGGTTGAGTTTGTTAGGTATTGCCCATCTGAGTTCAAAGAGTATTATATCCAAATGCAGGCAGCAAAGAGAAGCCAAGCACCTCTTCCTTCTCAGGTTACCATACACTTCTACTCTCGCCTTGTTTGATATAAATGAAGATGGATGTCGTTCTGTAACCACTCAATCTATGGGCTATGAGATGAATTTAAAGATAACAAATAAAATTAAAAATCTTTCCTTTGAGAAATGGGAATTTCGGAACGTAGTTGACAAACTGTTATCTGGGTTAGATGCAAAATAGTCTGAATTGTGAAACTTGATTTTTTATTTGCGGCTGCACGGTATATGTCAGTGCTGCCTACATTGCACCTCTGTTGTTGTGCCATTTATCAACGTATTCTTTTGCATCACTTTGTCATTAAAGGCCAGAAAACTGCCTTGATTTTTAGTTCTGGATCTCTTTTGTTCCCGCAGTGGATACGCCATGCAGGGGAGCGAGCACAAAATACTCAGTACTCCTCCCAGCAGTAAGAGGTGGCATTCCACTAACTTCCAATTATATTCTTTATCTTTACCCTTTACAAACTTACACATGAGCAGGTGAATGATGACCGCATAATTCTGGAAAAGACCGTTGCTGATCAAGTTTCCATTTGGAAGAGCAGTCGAGGGCTGACAGATCAGGTGGTCACTGATCATGCTTGTTCTGGAGAAACATGTTCTTACTATCAAATTGGAGATGTATTTGTCTGTGAGAAGACTGGGCAAGTTCACGGTATGATGTCATTGGAGCTTGTAAAGACAAACTTATTTGTGAAAAGTTTATGCATGTGCATTCACATTCGGCTTTTACACGTTTTGCCCTCTCGTCTTTTATGTGCAGTGTGCGATGATACTTGCAGAGAAGTTGTTTTGGATCCGAGAAATGAGCTCTTGGTTTGTACAATTTCTGGGCACTGTTTTGATCGGTTATTGTCAGCAGCTGAAATAGAACCAGACTTCGTAAGGAAGTTCATCTCTAGCTCAAATATTTTTTACTCGTTACAAGATGTTTGGTCGTGTACTGCTACGTGATGTCACAGCAGGACACATATTATTTAGACTTGATTACTGATGTCCTGTCTTTGGTTTATTTTTAGAATTGGAAACTCATCCTTTTTGGTTGAAATTTAGGAACAGCAGCAAGGTGAAGAAGCAGAGCCATTCATGGGATCTGGCCGTTTTGGTACAGCCATTTCTACTTCTTACTTCACGAAGTCATTTTTCCTAGTTTTAATAGGGTTTGGCAAGCCTGTGGCTAATCAGAGTATAGTTGATTGCAAGCCGGAACAGAATGCCAATGTTTTCATCAAACATTAAACCCAATATTAGTTGCATTTAGTTTTTTGTGGCATGCTTCAGTGCTTTATTAATTTTGCATATCTGCATATGCTGCAGCACGAGCTTATATGTTGGGATATAACTGTGCCGATGAGGAGGAGCTAGAAGCTGCTTTGAGGATTTGCTGATCAAATTCGTCTCTGCTTAGCTGGATTCTTTGTCGTGCTGTTAAATAAGTGTTCTATACAGTTACATAGCGCATAACGTTGCTAAGTTATCCTTGTTGTATATATGAAACCATGAATCGGCAATTTGGTTTTACCCTAATCGCAATTGCATCTGTATATTGCCTTTTCCAGTTGCTTTCTCTTCTAGATCATTTCAGTTTTCCTGCTGTTCCTGTCTATGTGATCCACCATTGCTGCCTGTGTTCCGTCCCTCATCTATGCAAGACCTACTTTGGGTAAGTAATTTGGTGAGCTGCCTGGTCAAAAATGGAGAGGAACAAAGTAACTTCCAGGGGCACTCGTTAAGCCCCAACAAAGCTATGAGCCGCAGTTGTAGTACCGAGATAAAAGAAATCGAATATGTGTTGGTTTGCTTGTATTTTGTCACTAATATATACAGTGTTTAGGAAAAGACGCGTCAGTGACCACTTGTTCCTCCCCTTCCATTTCTGTACACACTTCAAACTTTAATTCATAATTAATAGGAAGTGATAATTTTTATAGGTGGTTAAAAATAGCTTATACAATAATTTTTTCGTATATTATAGTTATTTTCAAATGAAAGTTATGTTAACATTATTCACTAAATAGATATAAAAAACTTTATTTATGTAGGGAAAAACCTTTATTGTCATTTTGTCATATTAAAACTGATATAATCACTTTCTATCTAAATACTTTTTGTAACTTTAAGCTAGTTCATATCTAATTTTGCCAAACTGATTTTACCAAATTGATTTTGCTTAAAGTAGATTAAATCTGATTTTGAAAACTGATTCAGCTTTTCAAAATCAATTCCAAACAGCCTCTAAAAGTTTAATTTTTATTTTTCTAAAGTTTGAATTTGAGACCATAAGATTGAATTAATAAGTAGTGTTACACAAAGGGAAATGAACAAAACTATGATCCATAGTGGTCTGTAATAAACAAATTTATGAAAAATGACCTCAACATGCAATGAACCAAGGGAGGGATATCTCGTTGATTAAGTCACAAAAGTTACCACAAAGGGAAACTCCTTGGAAGTTGACCTGATCGCACACGTGTCCTCAGACGGGTCAACTACGCGTTTAATGAACGCGTGAATCGAATTTCGGTAAAGAAGCCTCTCTCTCTCTCTCTCTCTCTCTCTCTCTCTCTCTATATATATATATATGAAACGGTGTTTCCTTTCGGTTCAGTCTGATCTTTTTTGCATTTATTTTTGGGGCAGACGAAATTTGGAGATTCTCAAAGGATAACAACTCTGTAAGCCCTCTTTCTCATTTTCTCTCCTTCGTCCGAAATCTTTGATTTTTATGCCGTAGCTATGCATCTGCATTACTGAAATTGGATTCGATTGTTTGGTTGGGAACTATGATCATGCACTTCAAGATCTAGGTGGGTTGTTATATAACGCGTCTTTTTGACTAAATTCAGGTCCTTTTATCGTTAAAGAAAAGAAGCATAGCGACCTTCTTTTTGAAGTCCTTCGTTTAGCCAAACATTCACGGTCCCTTCCTTAACGATAAAACGGCTTGGATATAGCCTCACCCTTATGGCATTTGTTTGTTTTTCATGATTGAAGAGCCAGCAAGGAGTAGTTTTGTATCTGTTGATCTGTTCTTGGTGGCATAAGATCTCAAGTTTATCGTGGGTAGACTTTTTTTAAAAAAAAATTTAATGTAGGGAAATTTTTTTTAAAGATCTTTAACCTCGTCCTTTTGTGGATCATGTATAGCAGCTGTTGTTTAAGGTTTAAATCTAGCTTATTTGGTATGTCATGTGGCTATTTAGTATGTTCATTTTTCTACATCCTGCATAAGAAAACTGGATGCTTACCAACCTTGGTCTCAGTACTTGTTGGTTTTGTGCCCTCTTAGTTGTATGCACGAAGCAGTTTGGTTTTTGGGGTACTGTTGCCGCATAAAAATCACATTTTCCGTTTTGGATCTTAGTTTTACTGGTGAGCACTTACGGTTATTCTATATCCATTTTGAAAACCACTAGAAATGGTTTGTCTTAGGCTGTGTTTGGTGTATCGGCAGTTGAGAATCTACTTACTAAAATATAAGATGTTTTAGTCGTCATATCACTGGTATAAAATGGCAGTTTTATTTCCCAAATTTTTGTAATACTGCCCTGATGACGATGCTGGCAGGAGGTATAGGAATGTGTTTACAACCGTCTTTGGCATGGTGTAGTGGCAACACCTGTGGTGCTAATAGCCTTATATCATTTGGTGCTAATAGGCTTGTAGTACTAATGTCAAAATAGAAGAAAGAATTTAAATGTGCCTAAAGATCAATTATCTTACCTTGTTAAGTAGAGCTATTTTGTGGTAATTTAAGTACAATAAAAGAACCCTTGGTAAAGGTGTGGCGCTTCTTTATTTTGTCCAGTTCTTTTACACCAATTTGTATGTTGAGTGCAGTAGACTGGCTATTGGTTCATTCTTATCTGGCTAACAGGAAATGACCATGGTAGTTCTGCACATTGCGCTTCACAAACGAGAATATATGTTCATTTTCCTTTGCTTTGTCTTGGATGTTTTCTTTTTCTTTTTACAATTTATATATATTAAGGTGTAGATCGGCGTTTTCAAATTTATTGCACTTATAGTGATCAGACTTACGTGTAATATGTATGAGATAGTTACTGGATAAATACATTGATATCATCTTTTCTTTCGGATGCTACTTCTGGATTTATCATTTTGTGATTTCATGTTGCAGGTGCTTCATAGGTAGCATTTCTTTCGCACACAAAGATGGGAGGCGGCAAAGACAAGCACGACGAGTCTGACAAAGGGCTTTTTTCACATGGTCATTATCCTTCAGGACAGTACCCTCCACCACCTGGAGCCTATCCTCCTCAAGGATACCCTCCAGCTGGAGGGTATCCTCCAGCTGGAGGATATCCTCCACAAGGGTACCCACCAGCTGGTTATCCCCCACAAGGCTACCCACCAGCAGGGTATCCTCCTGGTCCTGGTGGATACCCCCCAGCTGGTTATCCCGGTTCATCTGGCCACCACTCTGGTATGTCAATCTGCTTTTCTCGTTCTGATCATGTGATGGCAATTGTTTATTGGTTAGCAATTAAACCTATGCATGTGGTGATTTTAGTTGAAGTAAACTGGGATAGCAGCGTTGTGCAGGATCCTAGTTACAACTTATAAGTGACAGTAATATTTTTCATGTGAATTGATACTTCTATACAGCACACTTCTTTCAAATTATTGCATCCTGAGTCATATTGGGGATGCAAGGAAGGCCAGTCTGTACTCCTAATTTGTTTTAGCTGCGTAATAATCCAAAATGTCCTGTATTTCATGTTTTTGGCGTACATCTTAGACCCTTGCCAATCCTACCATCAATAATTGGTTTAGAGAAACAGTTTTGTATGACTAAATGAACGACAGAAGGATTATAGAAATGTGGTGGCCTTAAGAAGTATGATCCATTCATTTACGATAAATAGATTTCATCGATCTCCTGTATTGTATTTTATTATGGAGACAGATGATAATTGTTCAGGAAGTTGTCCTTTTTTCCCCTCGCCTTTCTTTCCAAGCACAGTGGTGTGTACCTACATGCCAAAGGGAACTAAAGAAGTGAGCTTATGCTAATCGTGACCTCAAAGAGGCAACTGAGTAAGCCTAACGTACATATGCACCATGTATGGTACCTGTACCATGTGCCAAACGTACCACGAATCAGGTAACAACTTGGTAGGTTGCAACGTGTGCAAAGATATATGTCATGTACAAGTCACCATAGCTATATAAAATAAGATTGTCAATGCTTGTATCATCACTATCCATTTACGATGGAGATTGCTTCATGTTTGGTATTGCCTCCTGTAAAACATTGAAACAAGTTTTGAGTTAGACTTGGTTGTTAATACATCCATCACATATTTAGCCTGGAAACGGGGTGCAAGTTTTTCCATCTAACCTACAAAGAGTTGATCGAAGTTGAATCTGCTTAGCAGAGTACTTGTAGGAAAGCAAGTCAAAGAGGGTAAAGTGTCACAAACATTGACAAGAAATATCATTACTTGCAGGGGTACAACTTATTTGCGTCTAATGCCTATAGTATGTTATATCAAATGCCTGTGCATGTGATTGTGATATTAATATGATGGACAGCAAGTCTCAATTGGTATGCTGGTATCTGTGATGGACCAAGTAGTTTGCTTGTTATCCAGTAGACTTGTGTGGCTCCTGTTGTTGCTGAGTCCTTGGGATTCTTGTGTTGCAGGACATGGAGGTGGAATGGGGGCATTGCTTGCTGGTGGTGCTGCAGCTGCAGCAGCTGCTTATGGTGCTCATGGCATGGCACATGGTTCCCACGGCATGGCACATGGTTCCCACGGCATGCCATATGGTGGTGGTTCCCACGGCATGCCATATGGTGGTGGTCAGTACGCACATGGTGCTTATGGTGGTCATGGCTATGGTGGTCATGGAAAGTTCAAGCATGGTGGTAAGTTCAAGCACGGAAAATTTGGCAAGCACGGGAAGCATGGGTTCAAGAAGTGGAAGTGATACGAATCTAAAGAGCCATCTTTAATTTTGCAGTTGCTGACTCTGGTTTTCATAAGTAATAATCAACACATTATGGTGCTCGCTAAATCGCTGGCTGTTCCTTGTGGCATTGTTGGGCAAGTGTGTGAGTAGTATATTTGCTAGTACATATTGCCTTGATGGCTTTTCTGGAATATTATGACTACCCAAAAAGTTTGGAGGGAGGGGGAGTGCTTGATGCACACTGTTACTTCCCTAGATAATTCATGTCAAGATCATGTGGATAACTCTGTCTTGGTATGCCAATTTCATTAGGTGTGGTGAGTGATTCATCTTTTACTAGGAGGTCAGTGATCCTTGATAATCATTTGGCCTGTATTGGTGTCATTTGGATTGCACATGCCGCAGCCTGCAGGCAGTACGAAGTTATACTGTTAATGTAACACATCGACCTTTTGTCTTTTAAGTGGACTGATATGATTTGGCAGTACTTACAGGAACAAATGCACGTAAAAATTTAGAAATAATAAATAATAATATTCGAATTAGTATAATGAAAGAACCAAGATTTATAAGCGTGTAAACGATTCTCGAAGATAGTTGAAGTCTCTCTCACGTGCGAACGGAAAACGGAAGACTATCTTGGCAATTTTATCTTTGAGATTTAACTAAGTTCAGATTCACTGTTCATCCAAGAGAGTGACACTTATAAGGGATCATATATTTCATATATTCACCTCTGATCGAAAGAATAAGTTTGAAACAAGTTTTTAATTCAAGTATTTTTCTCTCAAGTGAGGATGGTGCCTCTTCTTTTGTGTTGTTCTCAACTTCCAATCCTTTATCTTTTTATTATATAATTGTAGAAGCATGTACGTTCTTTGAACCTTGTCAAGTTCTTTGAACTCGTACTAAATCAAGATTCATCAACGAATCTTATAAAATATAATGAATTAAAAGATAGGTTAATCTTATTTAAAAGTAAACATAAACTTAAGTTCATGAATTTTTAAATTAATTTACAAAATAATGTTTAAAGAATAAAATCAATTGAAAATGAATAAGTCTCAAGTTCATGAAATTTATTTTTTTTGAAAACTAGAGTTCAATGAATTTTATTTTATTTTTAAATATAAATAATTAAATGTGAAACACATTTTCAACGGTACTTCCTGTTCACGGTGGGTATGGGTCAGGGATGGGCAGGGGGAATAAATATTTGTAAAGGAAAATGACAAAAACGGCAGTAGGAGACAAAACGGTTCTTTGAAATGTTAGACTAAAAGCATGTCATGTACATAGCCAAAAATTTACAAGTGAACTAATCTTCTGCTCCAGCTTTGCCAAAGCTCATAAGCGAAATTCAGTACAAGTTTGAGTGGGTCAAGAATGGATATGATCAAAGTTGGCCTTAAATTTGAAAAAGAAAATGGTTTGATTGAAGACATTTGTGAAATTGCAAATACACTAACGAAATTATTTTCCTGTCATTTTGCGTGTATAACTTGTTCATTGTCTGAGGCTCGAAAACTTGTACAGGAACCACCCTTATGCGCCACTAACAATAAATCAACACCAAAGGGCGAGGAGGGACAGTGAGAATCTTCAGACGGGAGTAAAATATCTAGAATCACAATGAGAAAGGACCGCCATGCTGCAACTTTGGCTGTCACCGGCGTGAGTTCCGCGCACCATCGGTGCTTTTATTGGCCATGCCACCGTCAGCAGTGAAAAGCCTAGCCCCAAAACCAACTTCCTCTTACCATAAAAGCAACAGGAGGGTATTTTAGAGAGAGGATCTAGTAATATAATAGATCAAAAGTGATATATTAGATTTGACTAGATCTAGCGAGATCAGTGCAAGAAAAACCAAGTTGCCACCTCAGATTGCATAGATCTACGAGAGGCTATGTAACGCCCCGAATTTATTTACGCAGCGTTAATGCCAAATAAACAGAGATCAGATAGAATCCTATAATTATCATAAGACTCCAAAATGGTAATTCAGAGCATTCCCCAATATTCCCAAAATACATCAATATTTTACACGGCGGCCCCAAGCCTTTACACAATTCAAGTACTCCGACACGGAGTTTCTCAAAATAAAACCTAAATAATAGCAATCTATCTCAGTCATCACACTCAAAATATCAGTACTAACTCTGAAACAAAGGCAGCTAATTCTTGATCACTCAGCTAGCCCTTCGATCCCAAAGTCCCACCTACTGATCACCTGAAAGGAGAAACCATAAGGGGATGTGAGCCAAATGCCTAGTAAGGTCGCTCAATGACCAATCAACGGAAACAAAAATGTCTGAGAAACGAAATTTCAGAAGCATAAAAATTTAAACAGAACGGACATCAAATTAGACTTTGAATGTCAAATTGTAACTGAGTATGAAGACAGACACTAGAGAGCCATGCAGAAAGTGGTCACATACGTCAATACTGACATATGAGACCGGTTCAGAAAGTAAGATCGCGATCTCTAACTCAACTCTCCTGAGCTAACCCACGTTTCAATTCACGTGGGTAAGTCAGACATAAGTCACATGCACTGTGACATGGCTCATAGACTTATCAAAATAAAGATTTCAATTTAACAAAATCAAATATCGGACATGTTAAACAATATATGGAGTTTATGAAATAATGACAATCTCTAAAACGAACGATATCAACAACCCAAATTCTAAGATCAAACGAATTCGACAATAATTGAATTTCACAAGTCATAACATTGAGAACAAGTTATTCATAGTAAAGCTCAAAGCAAAGAGGAGAAAAAAAATCACTTAACTCAATTCGAAGAAATTCGGATTTAAAAAAAAATTAAGGACTTACATGAGCGATTGGTCCATCGCTAATTTGAATTTCGAAAATAAACCCTTACTTTAACCAAGCTTTTGAGAAATACACTCCTTAAGCTCCACTTTAGAACTTCCAAACTTTTCAAGCCTTCTTCTCTCTTTTTCTCTTTCTCTCGTGCGCCCGCAAAGGAAGAAGAAGTAGAGGACCCAAAAAGGCTAGAGAGGAAATAAAAGAACTATTTATATGGGACAAAAATTTTAAGTTTTCATTCAACCGAAAATAGTTTTCAGTCGACCGAATCCAATAGAGGTGAAAATAGTTCAATTTTTTTTTCAATTCGACCGAAAAAGTTTTCGGTTGACTCAAAACTTTGAATTCGACTTAAAACTTCAGTAGCTGAATACGCACAAAAAAAAATCTTTTCATTCGACCAAAAACTCATTTTTGGTCGACCCAAAACTTTTAATTCGACTCAAAACTTCAGTAGCTCAATACGCACGAAAAGAATCTTTTCATTCGACCGAAAACTCATTTTCGGTCGACTCAAAACTTTTAAGTCGACCGAACCTTCAGACTCCAAAACTTCAAAAAAATCAAATAGTTTTGATTCGACTCAAACCACTTTCATTTGACTGAAAATTAGTTTTCGATCGATTTGCAACTTTTAAGTCGACCAAATCCTTCAGACTCCAAAACTTCAAAAAAACCAAATAGTTTTTATTCGAATCAAACCACTTTCAGTAGACGAAAAAAGTTTTAGAAACAAACCCCAAACCATTTTCTTAATTTTAACAAAAGATCACAAACTTATTTATTCAAAAATACTAATTTCACATAGAAAAAGAAAATTTTTGGAATATTACATTCTCTCCTCCTTAAAAGAATTCCGTCCTCGAAATTTAAACGTACCTTAAATGACAAAAAGCTGAGGGTGCTTTTCTCGCATAGCATCTTCAAGCTTCCAAGTGGCTTCCTTTATTTCGTGATTCCGCCACAAAACCTTAACTAAAGGAATGACTTTCGTCCTTAACACTTGGTCGCAACGGTCTAGAATCTCAACAGGTTGCTCTTCGTGGAAAAAGGTCCTCCCGAACTGACAAGTGCTTGTATGGCACAATGTACGTCGGATCGTAGACGTACTTCCTTAGAATTGAGACATGAAAAACGTTATGAACGTCCGAAAGTTCTGGCGGCAATGCCACTCTATAAGCCACCGGACCGATCCTATCCAAAACTTCGAATGGCCCGACAAACTTAGGGCTAAGCTTGCCCTTTCTACCGAAACGCGTCACTCCCTTTCAAGGTGAAATCCTAAAAAACACATGATCACCCACTTCAAATTCAAGTTCGCGACGACGATTAGACGTATAACTGCGTTGTCTGTCCTGAGCAGCTTTTAGACGTTCCCGAATCAAATCAACTTTTTGAGTGGTCAACTGCACCAACTCTGGTCCCAATAATCTTCTCTCTCCTACCTCATCCCAACATAGCGGTGTCCTACACTTCCGTTCGTACAATGCCTCAAACGGCGCCATCTGAATACTCGCTTGATAACTGTTATATGCGAATTCAACCAAAGGCAAATGACTATGTCAACTACCACCAAGGTCTAGTGCACAAGCTCTCAACATATCCTCTAGTGTCTGAATGATACGTTAGGACTGTCCGTCTATCTGCGGATGATAAGCAGTGCTAAAATGAAGGTCGGTGCCCATAGAGTATTGAAAGCTCTTCCAAAATTTTGAAGAGAAATGCGGATCTCGATCTGACACTATGGATAATGGTACACCATGCAACCTCACAATCTCATCAATATATAATCGAACTAACTTAGATAAAGGTGTTGTTGCCCAGATCGAAAAGAAATGCGCAGTCTTAGTCAATCTATCAACGATAACCCAAATAGTGTCAAAACCTTTACCGGTTCTCGGTAAGCCTCCCACAAAATCGATTGTCATGTGTTCCCACTTTCACTGTGGAATCTCAAGTGGTTGAACCAGTCCGCTAGGCTTCTGATGCTCCATCTTCACTTTTTGACAAACTAAACAATGAGATACAAATTTTGCTATATCCGACTTCATGCCACTCCACCAGAAATGCTCTTTAAGGTCATGATACATTTTTGTTCCTCCCGGGTGAATATAGAAACTAGAACTATAAGCCTCTGACAGTAAATCCCTCCTCAAGGTCAAATCAGCTGGCACACAAAGTCCCTTACGAAACCAAATCACACCATGCTTGTCAATTCTGAACTTAGATTGTTTTCCAACGTTAATATTCTCAATGATGCGAGCTATACCTGAATCTCCATCTTGGGCTTCCTTGATCCTGCTGATCAAAGTAGGCTGTACCTGTAATGCTGCCAAGTATTTTTCACCATCTTGCCATCTAATCTCAAGATCCAAATTCATCATATCCTCCAACAGTTGAGGCTGGCAAGTAATCAATTATGCTATGTTTCCGGTGCTCTTCCTATTGAGCGCGTCGGCCACAACATTTGCCTTACCATGGTGATAATGAATCGAACAGTCATAATCCTTCAAAAGCTCCAACCAACGTCTCTGCCTCATGTTCAGCTCCTTTTGGGTGAAAATATACTTAAGACTTTTATGATCGGTATATATTTCACAAGTTTCACCATACAAATAATGCCTCCATATCTTCAAAGCAAAATCACAGCTGCTAATTCAAGATCATGAGTGGGATAGTTCTGTTCATAAGGTTTAAGATGTCTAGAAGCATAAGCAATCACCTTACCATGTTGCATTAAAACACACCCCAAGCCTTTCTTCGAGGCGTCGCTATAAATCACAAAACCTCCAGAACCAGATGGTAAAGTCAATACCGGTGCAGACACTAACCTCTTCTTCAGTTCTTGGAAGCTAGCTTCACATTCTTCACTCCAAACAAACCGGGTGTTTTTCTTAGTCAACTGAGTTAAAGGCACAGCAATTTTCGAAAAGCCTTTTACAAATCAACGGTAGTAGCCTGCCAATCCCAAAAAGCTTAGTACTTTCGTAACAGTACTAGGTCTCTGCCAGTCAATCACCGCTGCAATCTTGGAGGGGTCAACAGTTATTCCATCCTTAGACACCACATGTCCTAGAAATGGAACATGTTCAAACCAAAACTCATATTTCAAAAACTTAGCATACATTTTATTATCTTTCAAAGTCTGCAAGATAATCCGCAATTGCTCACAATGCTCCTCCTCCGACCTAGAGTACACCAAAATATCGTCAATAAAAACAATAATGAATCCATCCAAGTACTTCTAAACACACGGTTCTTCAAATCCATAAAAGCAGTAGAGGCATTAGTCAGCCCAAACGGCATTACCAAAAACTCATAATGACCATAACGAGTTCTATACGCAGTCTTTGGCACATCCTCCGCCTTGAATTTCGGCTGATAATATCCAGAACACAAATCTATCTTTGAGAAAAACTTCGCTCCTCGAAGTTGGTCAAACAAATCATCTATGCGCAGCAACGGATATTTATTACGAATGGTGATCTTATTCAACTCACGGTAGTCAATGCAAAGTCTCAATGTATCGTCCTTCTTTTTAACAAATAAGACAGGGGCACCCTAAGGTGACACACTAGGGCAAATGAACCCCTTATCAAGTAGCTCTTGAAGCTGTTCCTTTAGCTCCTTCATCTCGGAAGGCACTATTCGATACGGAGCCTTAGATATAGGTGCCGCACCGGGCACTAAATCAATTGTGAATTCTATCTCACGATCAATGGGTTTTCCGGGCAACTCTTCGGGAAACACCTCAGCAAAATCACAGACTACGGGTACTTTGATATTTCAAGACCTTTCTGATCATGGATGTGTGCAATATAACCCCTACAACCCTTACGAAGCATGCGGCGAGCCGCAACAACTGAGATAATGGACAAACCCACTAGGTTTTGAACCCCTAAACTCAAATTTAGACAAATCAAATAAATGAAAATGGACTCGCTTCTCAAAGCAGTCAACTAAGGCATGATAGGATTCCAACCAATCCATACCCAAAATCACATCAAAATCACGGATATCTAAAAGAATTAAGTCCCCCGGAAGGTCCCTATCACATATACAGATCTTACAGTTTCTTAATACTAAATCAACTATCATAAAATCTCCAACGGGAGTACCAACAGACAACTCAAACAACACATGCGCATCAATTGAGTTAACATGTATCGTAACTGCTACCACATCCTTTGAATTCAACATATCCTTAGCCGTCACGTTGAACACCATGCCTGTAGTCTTTGGTTTCTGTCCCCCGGATGACTGATCCATAGTCTGCCTAGGGCCCGAAGCTGTACTCCCAGTAACCGAACCTTATGGGCCAGATCGCCCTGATGCTAACATAGGACAATCTCTAATAAGGTGACCCTTTTGGCCGTACCTGAAACACGCTCCTGTATCCCAATGACAACTCTGACTGCCATGTCGCTTATTGTACCTTTGACAAATAGGATCAGAACCTACAGACGTAGGTCTCTGAGCAAAGTTCTGGCCTAAGCTCCTACTAAAATACCTTGAGTTTGACCCTGCCTTTGACCTTGGCCCCTCTGACCAACAGAAGTCGATAAAGATGCCTGTTTCCACTTCCCATCACTTTGTGCCGCGTGTGATTGAGATAATTCCGAGCGATCTCTCTTACCTACCTTGGCTTCTTTTCTCTCTCTAAAATCCCTTGCCTCAGATTCAATAGTTTTCACAATGTCCACGCACTGAACATAGCTCTCAATCGGGACTGGAACAGTTCGTTGTCTAATGTTAGACTTAAGACCCCAAGTAAACATCTGTACTCTATCATTTTCATTGGCCACCAATCGCTTACCATAACGAGATAGTCGTGTAAACTTTACCTCATATTCAGAGACGCTCTCGTTATCCTCCTGCCTCAGATTAAGAAAATCACAATACATCTATTCTTTTACGCTCCTAGGGAAGTAGCGGTCAAAGAACAAAACCTTGAACTGATCCCATGTCATCGCCCTACACTATTCCACCATCTTACTATCCTCGATCATTTTCCACCAATGGTCTACCTCCCCGTCTAGCTTATACGCTGCGAGTTCTATCTTTTTCACATCGGTGCAACCCATAGGCCTAAACACCTTCTCAAGTCGAGAAATCCATTTTTTCGAAGCAATCGGGTCGTCGGTTCCTCTAAAAGGTTCTACATTTTTCTTATCAAACTGCTCTAACAAGCTACGGTTTTGAGTCTACCTGGTATTCGGATTCTGAGGTGGGTTAGGTTGATTATGCTGATTTAAGTGAGTTTGCTGATTAGCCAGTAATTGAGTCAACTGAGCTTGCTAGTTTGCCAAGAGGGTCAGAAGATCTTGCGGGTTCTCATTGGTGACGTTTGGATTTTCCACATTCCGATTTTGGGTTCGCCTGGTATTACGACTGCTTGCCATAGCTACAAAAAAAAAACTAAAATCAGATACAGATTAAGACATTACTTAAATCTACCCATCCTTCCCGTCTCACAACTTATTTGATCCTAAGCATGAGTCTACAGAATTTCATACCTAAGCTCTGATACCAACTGTAACACCCCGAATTTATTTGTGGAGCGTTAATGCCGAATACACAGAGATAAGATAGAATCTTATAATTATCATGAGACTCCAAAATGGTAATTCAAAGCATTCCCTAATATTCCCAAAATAAATTAACATTTAACACAGTGGCCCCAAGCCTTTATATAATTCAAGTACTCTGACATAGAGTTTCCCAACATAAAACCTAAATAATTACAATCTTTCTCAATCATAACACTCAAAATATCAGTACTAACTCTGAAACAAACGCAACTAATTCTTGATCACTCAGCTAGCCCTTCGATCCCAAAGTCCCACCTACTGGTCACCTAAAAGGAGAAACCATAAGGGGATGAGCCAAATGCCCAGTAAGGTCACTCAAGGACCAATCAACGGAAACAAAAATGTCTGAGAAACGAAATTTCAGAAGCATAAAAGTTCAAACAGAACGGACATCAAGCTAGATTTTGAATGTCAAATTGTAACTAAGTACGAAGATAGACACTAGAGAGTCATTCAGAAAATTGTCACATATGTCAATACTGACATATGAGACCGGTTCAAAAAGTAAGATCGCGATCTCTAGCTCAACTTCCCTGAGCTAACCCACGTTTTAATCCATGTGGGTAAGTCAGACATAAGTAACATACACTGTGACATGACTCATAGAATTATCAAAATAAAGATTTCAATTAAACAAAATCAAATATTGGACATGTCAAACAATATACGGAGTTTATGAAATAATGACAATCTCTAAAACGAACGATATCAACATCGCAAATTCTAAGATCAAACGAATTCGACCGAAATTGAATTTCACAAGTCATAACATTGAGAACAAGTTATTCATAGTAAGGCTCAAAGCAAAGAGGACAAAAAGAATCACTTAACTCAATTCGAAGAAATTCAGATTTAAAAAAAAACTAAGGACTTACATGAGCGATTGATCCATCGCTAATTTGAATTTCGAAAATAAACCCTTACCTTAGCCAAGCTTTTGAGAAATACACTCCTTAAGCTCCACTTTAGAACTTCCAAACTTTCCGAGCCTTCTTCTCTCCTTTTCTCTTTCTCTCGCGCGCGCGCAAAGGAAGAAGAAGTAGAGGACCCAAAAAGGCTAGAGAGGAAATAAAAGAACTATTTATATGGGACAAAAATTTTAAGTTTTCATTCGACCAAAAATAGTTTTCAGTCGACCGAATCCAACAGAGGTGAAAATGGTTCAAATTTTTTCTTTCAATTCGACTGAAAAAGTTTTCGGTCGACTCAAAACTTTGAATTCGACTTAAAACTTCAGTAGCTGAATACGCACGAAAAAAATCTTTTCATTTGACCGAAAATGAATTTTCAGTTGACTCAAAACTTTTAATTTGGCTTAAAACTTCAGTAGCTCAATATGCACGATTTTTTTTTTCATTTGACTGAAAACTCACTTTCGGTCGTCTTAAAACTTTTAAGTCGACTGAATCCTTCATACTCCAAAACTTCAAAAAATCAAATAGTTTTGATTCGACTCAAACCACTTTCATTCAACTGAAAATTACTTTTCAATCGACTTGTAACTTTTAAGTCGACCGAGTCCTTCAGACTCCAAAACTTCAAAAAAATCAAATAGTTTTGATTCGAATCAAATCACTTTCAGTCGACCGAAAAAGTTTTAGGAACAAACCCCAAATTATTTTCTTAATTTTAACAAAAGACCACACAAAAATTTATTTATTCAAAAATACTAATTTCACATAGAAAAGAAAATTTTTGAGGTATTACAGGCTGTTGGAACCAAGCATAGCCCTCCACCCACCATCTCTGCTGATGTATTGGACAAAGGACCACAAAGCACCACAAAGCACCACAAACACACTATCTAGTTTCCTCTTTACAACACAAATACAATGGAGATCGGGCCGCCGCCCCATGTGTGCTAACGAACGATGTGTGTGTGAGAGAGAAAGTGAGAAAGAGGGGGAGAGAGAGAGAAAGAGAGAGTTTTGTCGCCGAGGGGGAGTGGTGGGGGGGGGGGGAATGATATAAGATTTTTAGTCTAATCTAGTTACACAATTTCGGTGGTGAGGTGGGGTGATGTGCTTAGGTTTTTGGCGTTACCCCTTATTATAATTGGTCATCATCCCCCTTTTCTAGCGGCAAGGTGTCACTGGTGTATGGAAGTGGCAGTGGAATAGTGTGGATCCTACGGTGACGAGGACTCTTTCTTTGGACTATCATTCCATCGGCTATTGGAGTTAATCCTGCTTCATGCCACGGCTCGAGGGTTTTCCAAATTGTAATTGTAGTAGTCATAGTTTGCTTTTATTATTACTTGTTACAAATGTAAAGTAAAAAAAAATCTAACCAGTTAAAATCTTGTATCCTTTTTAAGATCAATGTCATTATCCCATTTATAAAAAAAATAAAGAAATAAAATAAGAAAAGCAGTTTATTGTCATTTTAACATGATCAAAAACCTTTTTGCAAAAACATTAAGGAATGAAAGCTATACAGTGAGATGGCTTAAGTAGCGCTAAATATACACCTATTTATCGCTAAAGCGTTCAAACTTTTATTAAAGCATCTTAGCAGGCGAATGGTGAGAATTTATTAAAAGAGGATCTAAATTTTGTCACGTAACACCCCCTATCGGTCACTTAAGGCTAGATGTTTGTTTCAAAAGTTGGTCATTTTTCAAATTAAGAAAGGTTTTGTAGATATTTTTACATATTTATCCTTTTATAATTTTTTTAAATTTTATTTCTCTCTTCACATTTAATTCTCCTGACCCACTTTCTTACGTTTTTTATTCTATTTCTCTCTCTACGTTTAACACTCCACTGGCTCTCATTTTTTTCTTCTAAAATATATGACCTAAATCGTTAATCTGTATGAAAAAAAAAGCGATCAATTTATGTAGATGGAGGGAGTATTTAACATTACCGAGGTTTTATCTTCTTACACTTGATTTTTAGGTTGTCGATCTAAGAAACTAAAAATATGAACATTTCTCATTTTTTTGTCTTCACACCTAGTTCTTTCCGAGTACTTCCACTGGTTGATGCCTGCACATTTCATCCTTTAATTTTGAAATTTTCGTTCGATCTCAACAAACATATCCCTAAACGCTGATCTGGAATTTTGATGGGTTGGAATCCCAAAGGGTTGTGCTTGTAGGTGGCAGAAGCTGATAAAGACGACAGTTGACTACTGGTGGTGAGATCAGTGGGCTGGTAATTGTTGTGGTGGTTCGAGGGTGATGAAATCGCCCGCGATGATATAACTAGTTGTAGAGACACAAATGGACGATTAATCAAGAGACCCCCAATGGTACAAAATCACCGTGAACCAAAAACTCAACAAACCAATGTAACAGAAACACAATTGGTTGAAGAGTTAGCCACCAAATATATACCTATACGGACGCACCCACCGCACACGTAACACACAGGCTAGGGCTCTTTCAGGGCCTCAGTTCTAAGCTGCGTTTGTAACGGGCGTCAAATTCTGTGGAGAAGACCACTCAACGGCAAACTGAGGCGGTTGACTTACAGACGTGCTTCCTACGAAGGGGACGTGCTCTGGGTCTTCCATGGCTGCAGATGTGCTTCCGTAGAGAATGAGATATTTGGTCAAAGTCCATAAAGGGCATTTTGGATAGATGAAAAAACTGAATTTGGGCTGGAATGCAAGAGATATCATACAACATGCATGTTATTGTAATTTCCATCAAGTCACGTAGCCGAGTGTAATAACTTCAAATGTCACACAATTAATCCAAGAAAAATTAAGTAAATCTCTGTTGAGTAAAAATTGGATAGTAGTTTTTCTTATCTGTGATTACGGATAAAATCTAATAACTGCAAAAGAAAAAAATATAACATGAGTTTCCTTTTAGAGTAAATCCTTGAAATGTGGTAATGAAATGAAACTCAAAACAAATAGGTTTACTCTTCTACCATTTACGAAATACTCGTTTGTAGTCAATTAAAAGTTTAGCGACAAATGGTCACTTGAAAAATTGTAACAATTCCCCAAAAAATGGTTGCATGCACATGAGTAAATACCCATTTTGTTTGATTTGAGCACATTGAAGTAAGTATGTTGTTATGTATAATGACGTCTCAGGTCGTGAACCCAAAACCTCTAGGGTCTTCTAAAGGTGTAAGACCTTAATTAAATTGTTTTTGAGTTTGTGACTCTTGCTCTAAATGATAGCTCAACTAGTATCCATTTTGAAATTTATTGTTATGTCCTTTCTGTTGACCATGCTGGATTTTTTTTTTAGTGAAGATTAGAAATACATATCAAGATTAATCACTAGCGCGGGGAGGGGGGTGGGGTGGGGTTTACAAAACACTTTAGAAAAACAAGTAAAAGATATACAGATGACATCCTATCCGATAAGCATTGCAATAAAATAAACCCTACAACAACAGTAACCAAATTAGGAATATTACTATCATTGTTTTTCTTGGGAGGCACAAAAAGCAGCTAAATAAACTAGCTAATTATAAGATAAAAAACCAACTAAAAAACAATATAAGTATAGTCTAGAACTAGATTATAACTAATTAAACAACTATATAATAAAAAAACTCCAATAAGCTGCCAATCGCAAACCCAACTCCATATACGTGTCTTTGCCCCTGCCACGCATGCTCGATCTCCGTAAACACTCCGGCTCCGAAGGACCACCGTCTCTGGCCAACACTTTTTTGCCGATCCCAATGGAACACCAAGCAAAACCAAACGGGAGCCCCTCAAATCCATCAAGTCACTGGAGCTAAACTACCTACGGTAACCCCCACACAACCACTAACGACCATCTTGAACCATCCGAAACTCCGACTAAAATCATCAGAAACTCCAACCTTCATGAACAGTAAACCGAGGCCCTCACGACTTGCTGCAAAAGCTAGGTTACGAGCATAAACTACCCGTGTCTCCACCGACGACCACCTTGAGACATCACAAATTTTGATTGAAGCCATTTGAACTCTAACCTTCACTAACGGCCAATTACGATCCCTCACAACAACCAAAACCCAGCAAAAGCAACAAGAAATTGTTAGTGTTGGTGGTAGATTGTTATGTAATGTGTTTGTATTGATTGAGAAGTTCAAAACCCAAAAGGTTTTGTTCTTTGTCCCACATTGGAGAGAAAATGAACTTTCTCTCTCTTTATAACCAAGCACATGGTATATATCATTTGAATTATTTTGAGATGTTTTGGAGGGAAGATTGGGAATGCTATTGTGCGGTGCACCGCACCGCACGCGTACGCGCATGTGGCGCATTGTGTGCGCTTTAGTGGGCGCACTTTGCATGCTTGCCGCGAGCGCGTATAGTGCGTTGATTTATATATGATCTAACGGCCCATAATTTTACTAATTTTCAGAATTGTTTCTTTCAATTATTTATTTTAATGACTTTGAAAGTAATTACGAAAAGGCACCAGAAATAACAGTTATTTCTGTTATTTTTTGAATGGTTATGTCTCTTCATGAAGGGGTGGCTGTTGAGCTCATATATAAGATTCTGAAATTCAGAATAAAAACTACTTGGCATTTTCCAATTTCGTATCTCAAAATTTTTCAGTTATATACACAATTTCGAAGAGCAATTATGAAACGGATCTTCAGAATTGCTATCTGCAGATTGTTGGTTTGAGTAATCCTGGAGGTGATTTGCCATTAACCCGGTAGCAAACTCTAGTCGAGTGGGGGCAAATATCGCCTTAAAGACAGTGTCTTTAGACGCGCCTCAAGCCATTGAATTTTCGCTTTCTTCTTCCTTTTCTGCAACTTCTCTCCAACAATTTTAAGGCGATATTTGAAGGGAGGAGAATCAGCAATGGCAGCTTTCCAAGTGATGAATCAGGACTTCATGAAACTGGATAGGTTTGATGGAACGAATTTCACCCGTTGGCAAGACAAGATGATGTTCTTACTCACTGCACTAAATGTTCAGTATGTTTTGGATCCTAATTTGCCACCACTTCTGGAAATTACTGACAACGACTCCTACGAGACCAAAGCAGCGCGAAAGAAACGTGAAGAGGACGAACTAGTTTGCAGAGGACACATTCTGAACGCACTTTCGGATCGCCTCTATGACCTGTTTACATCGTCCAAGTGTCCAAAAGAAATCTGGAAGGCTTTGGAGAACAAGTACAATAATGAAAAGAAAGGCGCAGATAAGTTTCTCACTCTCAAGTATTTCAAATTTACTATGAATGATAGTGAATCTGTTTTGGATCAAGTTCATCAGTTGCAAATCCTTGTTTCCAAACTGAAAGACCTAAAGGTCAAGGTTTCTGAACCATTACAAGTGGGGGCTATTATTTCTAAATTGCCTCCTAGTTAGAATGGTTACATAAAGAAACTTCTGCATACCACAGAAGATTTTAGTGTTGAGCAAATTCAGAAACACTTGCGAATTGAAGAGGAAACTCGGGTTCGCGATAAAAGTTTTTCGATGAATTTTAACTCAAAAGTAAACTTTGTGGATCAGAAAAATTTTCAGAATGAAAATTCTGGTGGAAACAAGAGGAAGATTTCTGAAATAAACAACTCTGGCAACTCCGACAAGAATAACAAGAAGAACAAAACTTGTTATAATTGTGGGAAGAAGGGACATTTCAGGAAGGAATGCGGAAGCAGGAAAAGGCAGAAAACAGAAAATGCTGGAAGTTCCCATAATGCAAACGTGGTGGAAGACGACATCAATGAAGTGGTTGCCATGATTTCTGAATTGCAGATTGGCATGATTACTGAACTGCATATGGCAACTTCGAGCAAAAATTCTGATTGGTGGTATGATTCCGGGGCTACAGTTCATGTTTGCAACGAGAAGTCCTTCTTTAAGGATTACGAAGAGGCAACGGATGGACAAGTGGTGCTGATGGGGAATCATAGCTCTGTCAAGGTTTTGGGCAAAGGGAGTGTTGAAATTCAGGGAAGAAACTAGTTCTACTCAATGTGCTCCATGTTCCGGAAATTAGGAAAAATCTTGTATCTGCTAGTCTTCTTTGTAAGAAAGGCGTTAAAGCCTTGCTTGAGTCCGATAAGTTGGTCCTGTCTAAGAGTGGAGTGTTTGTTGGAAAATGATACTCATGTGATGGCATGTTTAAGTTATCTATTAATAAAAACGTATCTGATTTGGCTTACTCTGTTGACTCCTTTTCTTTGTGGCATGCTCGTTTAGCTCATTTAAATTTTAGATCATTAAAATTTATGTCTAATTGGTTTGATTTCATATAATCATGTGGAAAATGCTAAATGCCCAATCTGCATTCAAGCAAAGTTGTCTAAACAACCTTTTCCTAAGGCCGAAAGAAATACACAATTGTTAGAACTTGTGCATTCTGACATTTGTGAAATGAATGGAGTCTTAAGTAGAGGTGGCAATAGATATTTTATCACTTTTATAGATGATTTCTCTAGATATACTTACGTGTATTTAATGAAACATAAAAGTGAAGCTTTTGATATGTTCAAGCGCTATAAATCTGAGGTTGAGAATCAAAAGGAGAAGAGGATTAAAATTTATCGTAGTGATAGAGGTTGAGAATTTTTTCCTACTGAATTTTGATTATTATTGTGAAGAGCATGGCATCATACATCTGAAGAGTGCACCCTACACCCCACAGCAAAATGGTCTAGCTGAACGAAAAAATAGGACACTTACAGAAATGATAAATGCTATGCTCTTGAATGCTAGATTGCCTTTAAGTTTATGGGGTGAAGCATTACTTTCAGCTTGTCACATGCATAACAGGATAACTTCGATGAAAACTAAGGTTTCACCATATGAACTATGGAAAGGAAGAAAACCTAACCTAAGTTATCTTAGAGTTTGGGGTTGTCTTGCCTTCTATAGGGTTCCTGATCCTAAGAGAACAAAGTTGGGACCAAGAGCTCTCAAAAGTGTCTTTGTGGGATATGCTGAAAATTCCAAGGCCTACCGCCTATTAGACTTAGAGTCTAATGTCATTGTAGAATCTAGAGATGTTGAGTTTATCGAAGATAAATTCAACTCTGATTCTGATTTTTCAGCACCCACAATTTCACTTGAAATTGACTCGAATATAGGTTCATCTCGTGAAAATGAGAGTGTTGTGCCTAATAACACAACAGAACCTAGGAGAAGTCAAAGAGCTAGAAAAGAGAAAATATTGGATCCCGATTTTATAGACTCTCAAGCAATCGCTTTCTTGGTGGAGGGTGATAGAGAGAATATTCTCAAGGAAATTCCCATGTTACTAAATATGGAAGATGATCCAAAGACATATTCTGAAGCAATGGCTTCCAGAGATGTTGCCTTTTGGAAAGAAGCAATCAATGATGAGATGGACTCAATATTATGTAATAATACTTGGGCATTAGTTGAATTGCCTCAAGGATCTAAACCAATTGGAAGTAAGTGGGTGTTTAGAAGGAAATATAATACGGATGGGTCTATACAAACCTTTAAGGCCAGATTGGTAGCAAAAGGTTTTAGACAAAAGGAGGGCATAAACTATTTTGATACCTATGCACCTGTGGCACGAATAACGTCCATTAGAGTGCTTTTTGCACTGGCATCTTTATATAAGTTGCATGTACACCAAATGGATGTTAAGACTGCATTTTTAAACGGTGACCTTGATGAAGAGGTGTACATGGAACAACCCAAAGGATTTGTTATGCCGGGAAATGAAAGGAAAGTTTGCAAATTGGTTAAGTCTTTGTATGGCTTGAAGCAGGCACCAAAACAGTGGCGTGAAAATTTTGACTCTATTATTTTATCTCATGGATTTAGACATAATAATGCTGACAAGTGCATTTACTCAAAATTTACAGATGCATATGGTGTTATTATATGTCTTTATGTGGATGACTTGCTCATATTTGGTACAAATTTGGAAGGAATTTTTGAAACAAAAGAGTATCTTAATTCCAGATTCAAGATGAAAGATCTTAATGAGGTTGATACTGTTTTAGGAATTAAGGTTAAGAAACATAGTGGGGGTTACGCTTTATCTCAATCCCACTACATTGAGAAAATGCTTCTTAAATTCCAGTATTTAGGAATTAAACAAATGAGTACCTCATATGATTCTTCTTCCAAATTGGGTGAAAATTCTGGTAGAGCAGTTGCTCAACTAGAATATGCGAGTGCCATTGGTAGTCTAATGTATGCAATGCATTGTACTAGGCCTGATATAGCATTTTCAGTTTGCAAACTTTCTAGATATACAGGTAATCCTGGTGTTGATCATTGGAAAGCTATTTGTAGAGTCTTTGGGTTTCTTAAACGAACCATAAAATTAGGACTGTTTTACAATCGCTTTCCTACAGTACTTGAAGGGTACACTGACGCTAGTTGGATAACTAGTGCGAGCGATAACAAGTCAATGTCAGGTTGGGTGTTTACCCTCGTGGGCGGAGCTGTTTCTTGGGCTTCAAAGAAACAGACTTGTATAACACACTCAACGATGGAATCTGAGTTTTTGGCGTTGGCAGCCGCAGGCAAAGAAGCAGAATGGTTGAGAAATCTGTTGTTTGATATAAAGTTGTGGCCACAACCGGTGCCATCAATTTCTTTGCATTGTGATAGTGAGGCGACTATGTCTAGAGCATATAGTACCATTTATAATGGTAAGTCTAGGCATATAAGCTTACGACATGAGTATGTCCGAGAATTGATACTAAATGGAGTGATCACCATAGTGTATGTTAGGTCAAGTAATAACTTGGCGGATCCTTTAACTAAAGGTCTTTCAAGAGATCTGGTGAGGAATACATCTAGTGGGATGGGTTTGAAACCGTTTATTTAGACCACCAGTAATGGAAACCCGACCATAAGCTAGACTTGTGGTTTAACGGGTAATAACAAGTTACTGACAAGTGGTTGGAGGAGCACTTAATTAATTAATTTTTTGGTAACCCAATCCAGGATGTGAAAGTGCTGACTGTTACGACATGGAGGGTGCGTTGTAAACTCTTAATGAAGTTCAATAAATTTCCGTATAAGTGTTCAAGTAACAGGGACACGGATGGAACTTCACCTATATGAACATAAGAAGTGGAGCCGCTTCTAGCAAAAGTTAAAGGTTTACTTTTGTAAATGTTCATGAAATCCAGGATGAGGCAAATGGCTGTGTTAATATATTATTTATTTGGTGAATTGCTCGCTGAGATTGGATATCGTTATGTGTGGAGCATATCCGGTTCTAATATCGATGAATCCAGGTTTAAGCTTAGACCACCATGGATTCAATTAGAGCTTTGATGTGTTTGTACTAAGTAAGGGTTTAAATCGAGAGATACCTTTACTAAGCATGACAATATCAGTATGTCACTGGGAATCAACATAACAATCTAAGTGGGGGATTGTTAGTGTTGGTGGTAGATTGTTATGTAATGTGTTTGTATTGATTGAGAAGTTCAAGACCCAAAAGGTTTTGTTCTTTGTCCCACATTGGAGAGAAAATGAACTTTCTCTCTCCTTATAACCAAGCACATGGTACACATCATTTGAATTATTTTGAGATGTTTTGGAGGGAAGATTGGGAATGCTATTGTGCGGTGCACCGCACGCGTGCGCGCATGTGGCGCATTGTGTGCGCTTTAGTGGGCGCACTTAGCACGCTTGCCGCGAGCGCGTATAGTGCGTTGATTTATATATGATCTAACGGCCCATAATTTTACTAAATTTCGGAATTGTTTCTTTCAATTATTTATTTTAATGACTTTGAAAGTAATTACGAAAAGGCACCAGAAATAACAATTATTTCTGTTATTTTTTGAATGGTTATGTCTCTTCATGAAGGGGTGGCTGTTGAGCTCATATATAAGATTCTGAAATTCAGAATAAAAACTACTTGGCATTTTCCAATTTCGTATCTCAAAATTTTTCAGTTATATACACAATTTCGAAGAGCAATTCTGAAACGAATCTTCAGAATTGCTATCTGCAGATTGTTGGTTTGAGTAATCCTGGAGGTGATTTGCCATTAACCCGGTAGCAAACTCTAGTCGAGTGGGGGCAAATATCGCCTTAAAGACAGTGTCTTTAGACGCGCCTCAAGCCATTGAATTTTCGCTTTCTTCTTCCTTTTTCTGCAACTTCTCTCCAACAGAAATTAGAGGCACAAAAACCACACCACTTACAAACACAACCAACATGCCTTTCTAGATCTAGGGGGAAGGGGATTAATTAGGGGGAATGGGAAAAATAAACCTTAGAAGAAAGAACCTAGACCTAGACTCCCTTCCTTTTCCAACTCGTGGCGTCATGATAGACAAACCCCGTCGGCAAAATCACCCTACATCCACAACTGACCGCAAGCCAAATAAGAAGCATCCCAAGGAATCTGACTGCTTAACCTTACTTCTAAGCCCCGACCAATCTCTGGCGTCGAATTTGCAACGGATCGTCAAAAGATCACAAGCTACAACTGATCTTTTCAGCTCCTTCTCTACCATAATCCCACACATAAAAACCTAGTCTAAACTCCTAGTTAACCTGCCACATCACGACAAGCCGGGAACCTCGACAGTGGTGACGGAAACAGAAACAGAGAGAGGAGAAAGAAGGTTTGAAGAGGGGAAAAAGGATTGCTCTTTTTTGCCTCTCTCAGAGAGGCAAACTCGGTTACATGCACTATGTTGGAGCTATGTAACCAATAAACAATTCCTTGCTATTCTTGTTGGGTCGGGACAATGCCTTGGCTTGTCTTATAAGTGGTCATGTCCAGTTAATTAACCAACTTAGCCATATTATGCGATAACCAAATTATAGTTTGATATATGTTCAATCAATCCAGCCAAGAAAATGGGACTTAATATGGACAGTCAATAATGTCCAAACGAGCTTCTCCTTTTTTTAGATTAACTGCACATAAAACCTCATTGTTGGGATAGACATGGCAAACAGGTATACCTCAAGGTATGTGTCAAATCCGATTGGTAAAGGTAAAGAATACCTGTAGTCAAACCACACATCGTACTTGGCTCACCTGGTCTGGGTAAACCCGCAGGCAACCAAGCAATTTATTGTGTTTTCTGTCCTTAATTTTTTTTCCAGCCACTTTCTAACATTTGTAATTTTCTTATCACATATCAATTTGAGGCTCACATTCGTATTGTTATCAAAGATATTTAGGAATTTTAGAGAACAGATCTGTAAAAATAAACACAAAAAATGAGCACTAAAATTGCATAAGAAAATGATTGTAGAGAAATGAGATGAAAGAGAGGTCGAAGTCGAAGATAATTTGAAATTCATGAGGATTGGGAATAAGGGACTGGCATGCCTGCGGCTTGTCTCTTTTTGGCCTACCAGTTGCCTTCTTCTTGATTAAGCATGCACAATGAAAGGCATACGCGTGTGGGATATGGGGGGTTGCTAAGAGAGGAGAAAAATTAGGTTATGCTCGTGGTAGATGGTGGGTGGTAAAGAGAGAAAAAAAAAGTTAGGATAGGCCTGTCAGAGATAGTGGGCCACTGAGAAAGAATGAAAAATTAGGTTGTGTGAGCAAATGAAATCCTAATGGAATATCTATAATATAAAATAGATTACGAGCTAACCCAAGGGTAACCCGTACCAAACCAGAATAGGCTCGCTTAAAATGGTTCGGGTCGAGTACGGGTTAAATTCTTGCTGGTTTTCCTTCCTACTATCTTGCCATGCCACTTCAGGTTCTGAACATTGTGTAAATCTCAACAAAATTCTGCCCCCGTGCGGTCCTAATTCAATCAACTAGGGGAACTATGCTAAGGCCATTGTAGTTGAATGGAATCTGTCTCGGTCTATGTATATGAAGGGGCCTACGGCACCGACGTAAGTTCATCGGTCCTCCCATGTTTTAGGCAGTGGGTCTGGTCTACCCACGGGTGTGAATCACATTTTTTGAGGTCTAGTTTGGGATCATAAGTGAAACACCACATTTTTTTTTGCTTCCCACTAGCATGGACCTTTTCAGTATTCCACTCATCAATTGATGGTAAGAGCATGAAGCTTTGGATACTTGTTCGCTTTTAATAGAAAAATTGGACAATTTACAGCGAAAGCCTGTGTGGCAGCTATACAATCACAGCCAAGGCCCACTGACAGCTACGTCATTACAGTCAAAGCCCTTATAACTAAGCACCCAAAGAAGGTCGTGAAAAAATGGTGGTGGGTTTGGTAGGAAAATATGGTGGTGGGTGTGAGGAGGCGGAAGGAGGGTCGTGACACACTAATAGTCACGCTCGCAAGAAAGTGGTGGCAGTTTTGGTGTAAAAAGGGGTGGTAAGTTTTGTCACGCCCCGACCCAAGACAAAAGTCATGTATTTGACAAGGATGGCAAGTCCATGAAGTCGAGCTTCATGCATGTCTGAAGCATACTTATTCTTATACAATAAGCTAATACAAAGAGCACATCAAATCACATCATACCAGCATACAAGGTTTAACAGTAGCGACCTCTCAACTACTTGCTCCAAAAACATTACCAGAATCGTACTCCTTCAATGCTTAGAAACCTAATTTACCCCATCAACTTCTATTTAATACGTGCCCTTGATTCAAGTTATATTGATCTTGATCTTGATCAAGAACATAAGAAAACTAGAGTGACAAACAAGACTCTTATCTCCAAACAACGTCTAACAACCCCGGAAGGAATGCAACAAAGCTTGTTCCTCAATACATTCTGGATATTCATCTGAGACAGAAAACAACGAACATGAGCCTTAAGCCGAGCAAGAATCCACCGTCTTTTCAGGCTAATGCTGGGCACAAAAAGATGAATATTAACCCTAATGCTTTATTAACCAAGCATGAATATGAACAACATCCCGTAACTAGTGTAAAAGTGGCTTCCAAACAATGCCATTCCAGTTCATATAAATGCTAGGAGTTCACATATGCTTCGAAATAGTACAAGCATAAATGAACAGTGACATTACTTTTTTGCGCAAACGATTCCAGAGTCCAAAAACCTGTACTTACAGAATGTGTGTCAGAGTCTAGAGTCTTGACCATTACTAAAAGTGGCGCAACAGAATCTAGAGCCATACGATATCAGAAACATAAGCAGCGATGAAAGCATTTGTGTTATGCAATAACCAACACAAAAGGTACTTACATGAAGTTAATACAATCCAAGGCTCAAGAAGCACTTACGTATTCTTTTCGATCCCTCCACTGGTCCTAAAATATGTTACACAATCTCAAAACAAGTAGATGTAGTTTTGCATCGTAATTTATAGTATTTTGTTGCTTTCAAGTGTAATGATGAATCTGTTTCTTGTACCGAGAGATATTACTTTGTTGCCATTAAACGAGTGAGTTGGTAACTCCCAAACTACCCAGTGATATCACAAAACTACATTGACCAGCGAGCTAATGCTTAAGAGAAGAGAATTATCAAAATTTTGCGGTTCCGCAATCCGAAAATCAGCCCCACAAATTGAACATAATGCAAATCCCTAACCCACTAATTCAACTTTAATGATAAGAGAGTATCAAAGTCTTTAAAAATTGACAAATAATTCACCAGTAACTGAGAAATTACTGACGCCCACCCTTTTAATTTCATTAAATTGACACTCCTAAGAAACCATCTTAATAAGTAACCTTTCAGTTTTGCTTCCATGTCTACCAGCTTTGATTTTGTTTCCTGTCCTTTTAGAAATGCTTAGGGTATGTTTAAAACCCATTTCAGCTTTTAGTTTTTATTTTCAAAAAAATCAAAACCAAAACCTCGTGGAGTTTTTTTTTTATTTATAAAATTGATGGGTTGTTTGATACAATTTTGTATAATTGGTTTTTATTTTTTTAATTTATTTTTTTCCTTTCTTCTTGTTTTTTATTTTTCCTCTTATCTATTTTCTTTCATTTTTCAACACTTGAGAGCTTTTTCTAAGCTCCTACATTCAACAACCAAAAGCGTTCCTACCATGACCAACACAGTTCCTCTGCCATCATCCAACTACTGTTATGGCAGTAAGATACAAGCTTGCCAATTAGCGCTTCCTTGATTTCATTGGGGTTTGATTTGATTGAGTTAAATTTTACATGTGCAAATCGAAGATAATATGGCTAATCGATTGATGAAATCTTTTGGTGGTATTTGTTGCAAGGAAAATGGTGGTCGGTATGATGCTGATTTGGATTTATAAGAGTGGTGGTGCCTTGGTGGTGACAGATGTTAGAGGGTTTGATATTCGGCAGTGTTGGTAAGTGGTGGTGGTGGTGGTAGTTGTGGTTATCAGTTAGAGGTGTCAATGGGCCCGGGTTGGGCCGTGGTGGTGGTGGTAGTTGTGGTTATCAGTTAGAGGTGTCAATGGGCCGGGCTTGGGCCGGCCCAACCCGGGCCCAGTGGGCCAGAAGAGGGCCAGGGCCAAACCAGGCTTCGGGCCTTGCAAACCGGGTCGGGCCTGACCCGGGCCCCATGTGAGGATATCCTGGCCTGGTCCAAGCCCAAGCCCTGAGCCTTAACTTTAGGACCAGGCCCGGGCCTGAATAAAAATTTATTTTTAAAAAAATTTATTTTTATCCATGTTTTATGTTATGAAAAAATTAAATTTAAGATAAATTTATTTATAGGCCCTTCCTCCTTTTATCTGAGCTTAAGATCGGTTGCTATAAATATATATATATATATATATATATATATATATTAAGGATTAATTTGAAATAAGCTTGTAAATAAGCTTATTACAAAAAAAAGTGAATTAAATTTCAAATCCAAATCCTAAAAGAATTGGTTTCAAACAAACCGCAACTTATGCGATTTAGAACAAAAAAAAGATCTAACTAATGATTTAAATAAGGATTTAGGCTTTATTTTTGAATTAATTTTACAAGATAACAAGGGTTATATTCGTAAGCCAAATGTAACCTAAAAACTAATATTAACCTAATCATTTTAAAACTCAATCTAATTAGTATACTGAAGTAGTAGAACTAAATTTTGATCCTTGTATCCTTAAATTCACTTTCTAATATGCATATCAAATTTAGATATCAGAAAAAATAAAAAATTATATTATATTTAGAGGAAAAAAATGATGTTACAATTGAAATACAAACAACTCATGAGACTTAACACAAAAAAATGATCTAACAAGTGATTTAAATTTAGATAGTCCTTAATATTTAAATTTAGTTAGCTTCGAACGATAATGAGGATTATATTCGTAAGCCTTATGTAATTTTAAAAAATACTTTCAATCATTATAAACTCATTCTAGAAGATAAACCAATTTATTATGACTTTTTTTTTAATATTATTTTCTTAAAACCACTCTTCAATGAAAATATCAAGTTAACAAACAAAATAACATTTTTTTTTGACAATTAGGGCCACGCCTGGGCCGAGCCAAAATCCGAGCCAAATCTGTGCTCAATCCGGGCCTGTTCAGGGCCGGGCCAAACCTGGGCTTTTTTAGGGCCGGGCCGGACTTTTTCCTCCAATATTTAGGCTTGGCCCTTGGCCCTATAGACTTGGGCCCCACTGTTCATCCTTTAGGGCTGGGCCAGCCCGGGCCATTTTAGGCCCCACTGTTCATCCTTTAGACTGAAACGCAGGTAAGTGGCGTTGTTACACCAATCGTCAACCCTTAATGGGCCAGACAAGAGCCTTCATGACGCAGGTAAGTGGCGTTGGGTGGTGATTTGGTGGAAAATGGTGCTGGTTTTAGCATGAAAGTGGAGATGGGTCTAAAGAGAGAGAGGTAAGAGGGTGGTTGCTGTGGTGGTTGCTGTGGTGGTTGCTGGAAAGTCGTGGAGATCTCGTCGTGGAAGAAAGGGAGTCGCGATGGGGTGAGGGATGTAGGATATGACCGTCACCTAAGCAGTTGTTATAAATAACCCAAATTCTCCATCAAAAAATGGTAATAAGACTTTAAAATTTTAAATTTTTACCTTTAAAGGGTGGCCGAAACACTAATTTAAGAGTTTATGGAAGAAAAAATGTCCGACTAAAAAGGAAATTTTATGCACAATTAATCCTTTTTTTGGGTGGGGTCGGAAAGAGGGCAAAAACTGGAATTTACAAAAATCACAATCCTAGTTGGGTTCGACAACTGCGAGCGCGTTACGTCCCCCACTCGAATCCTTTGGCGGTGGAGCTGCTCCCAAATAATACCGTTCCCACCACACGCCCGCCCACTCTCTTACGCGTTTCAATTGTTAAGGTACTCTGTTCATCTCCTTCGTCCGTCAATTCCTAGGGTTTTAAATTATCTTCATTAAATTTCTTTCGATTGTTAGCGCTTTTGTACAACGTAGAGAGAGATGGCCGATCGATTGACGCGTATCGCCATCGTCAGCTCTGACCGGTGCAAGCCCAAGAAGTGCCGCCAGGAGTGCAAGAAGAGCTGCCCCGTCGTCAAGACCGGTAAATTTTTTCCCCATTTTTAGGAGTTATCTGTTAGATTCTGTTTATTTAGTGATTTGCTGGATCCGGTCGCATTGATCGGGTACTGCCGTTTATTAGTTTGGTCCTAGGGCTCGGAACTGCGTGGATCCTAGGGCTCGGAACTGCGTGGACTATAGCGTTTAGAGCTTTATCAACAGTTTTTTTCATCTTTTTGCATATTGCTAGCTTCGGGTTTGTGTTTTTTGGCATGCTAAGTGTCTGATGGATGTTAGTGGGTTATGTTGGTTTTGAGATGGATTTGTTCTTATTGTCTCTAGTTTGTTCAAGTATGAATGAATTTTTCATTGATTAAGTTTATAAGAAAATTTTCAGTTAAACTCTGATTGACTTGATCTAGTCACCATGATCGTGTGTCAACATATGTTGATATTAGTTCGAGAGTTTGGAATTATGTTAATTGTGACATTTAGAGCTTAATTAATCACTTTAATATAATAAGTTGCGTCCATCGCTAACGTGGGTATATTCTACTAATTTTCTAATGGGTGTCAGTGATTTATGTATCGCAGTATTGGTGGTGAGGTGAAATCATTTTTATGGCTAAATAAAAGTCTGAAATTGTTCAGTTAAAATTGATTTACTTCGTTCAGTCACTTTGATCGGGTATCAACATGTGTTAATTAGTTCTAGGGTTAATAATATAACCCACTGACTGACATTACGTGAATTCTTTGCTTTAGTGAACTGTTGTATAAGACCTTATGGATGGTTCATTTTTTAGGGTCTATTTTTTGGCAGACTAACTTTAGAATGGTTGTTCATTGTTTACATTCCGTAAGACTGGATTGAGACGTATGGCTTTGATTAAGGTTGCTGTGATCTTGACATCGTATTCAATAGCACGTGAAATTTGGTCCCAGGAAACGGTTTTTACATGATTTGGTCGCATGGTGACTTGGCTCCACAGTTATGGTCCCAATTTTTAGTTAGAGAAAAGACCAACCAAGAACCACTTAGACAGCCGGTCATCCAATTCCCCCCTCCCCCCTCTTCCAAGCCAAAGAACTGTTATCCAAAGAAAGGGACTGAGCACAGTGCTGTACTGCTCAGCCAGTTATTTGGCTGATGTGAGCAGTCAAGTCCATTACCCGTGCCCAACGCCTCACTTTCCTTTTAATTAAAAATATTTAAAGGTGTTCGGAGGCAGAGAATTTAAATGATTTCATAGATGGAAGTGTCTAGATATACTATGTCATATACATGTATATATTTAGGTTAGGCATGTATGCCAGGTAAGTTCTCATGTGACGAGATCTTAATTGAAAATAAGTGATGAAAATCAGGTACGATCTGAACTCTACTTATTCCAGTTTTAGACTATATATTCACATCTTAAGCAATCGTTATAGTATTTTATAACTTTAAATGCTGACAGCTAATATCTGGGCCATTGAACCTCAAGTTGGATTTGCACACGTGTTCCTTGTAACTGTTTTTGGAGTGTTTTTAAACATAGAAAACTCTGTGTGTAAGTGAACTCTTGAATCTTTACTTTTGATCAAGTGTCTGTGATAGTTTCTTTGGGGGTTTAACTTTGTTGCATGGTTTCCAACTTAATATTTTCAATCCTATTTTGCATCTAGAACTCTACTAATTATTCTAATCAAATGGGTTTAAAACCTTGTTGGTAGTTACATTATCACTATCTTAGGGCCGGACTAGTGGTTGCGTTTATCTATGTTACATGGACTCTTTGGTTTTGCATGAAGTACCCGTGTCGGACACTCGACACTTGGACATGGGTATGGGATATGTGTCCGACACACCTCATAGGATATGCCATTATGAAACTATCTTATAGTCTTTTGTTTAATTAGTAGTTGCTTTGAGTGGAGATAAGTTGTCAATTAAAACCAAATGCATCACATAAAACACCTTTTTGCCTTCGAAATAACTAAAAAACAATAGTAAATATGAACATTTTGCCGTGTCCCCGTGTCTTACGTTTTCAAAATTAGATGAGTCCAACACTTGGACACGTATCCGATCCGGACACTTGTACCGAGTCCATGTAACATAGGCGTTTATTGCTAGTATAGGATTTACTTTTTAGAAGAAACTTCAGGTTTCTTAGGGTCCATCTCGCTCAGGTTGATTTCGAAATGTATTGGTTATTATTGATATAAGTTTGATTAAATACTGCTAATGTAATGATTTTCTATATGAGGTTTACTGTTTAGCCAGAGTTTCAAGTTTCAAATGGTTTGTCTTTCTCACGATTGGTTTTGGAATGTATTTTGGTTGTGGAATGTATTTTGGTTGTGGAATGTATTTTGGTTGTTAATGTTTTAGTGTGCTCAAATACAGCATTTGTCTTGAAACTGTATTTGAAACCACTAATAATGGAAATGGGAGTAGGGGCACGGTGTCATAACGTTCTTATTAGTCACAAGGCATCATTTGGGATTGGATCTTCTACGAAATGTTTGCATGTATCATGAGATTCAATTCTGAAACTTTGCCAATAGACACCTCTGGAATATATGCTTTTCCATTCTACTGCATCAACAACAAAAAATGTGTCATTAAAGCTTAATTTTTACTCTTTTTCAAGCTTTAGACTATAAACAAAAGTAATAAGTGCAATTGCAGGAGACGTTATAGACTCAGCTCGAGATGCTACTATAATCTAATAATCAACATACGAATAGTCTTCTTGTTTTTATCATCTGATGCAGTTCTATGGTGAGATATATTTACACTATGTATAGGGTAATTATGCGTATTAATTGTACATTCTCTGTGACGTCATTGCATTTTGTTTTGGTAAATACTGGTGAACAGTGAACCTCGTGTTGGACTGGTACATGATCCCTTTAACTGTTTTTGGTTGTGTGGATGAGTTTGTAGAAGTGCAATATTGAATCCTAATTTTGTGCAAAACATTATCCTATGCATTTTTTTGCACTTGTCTTCTGTGAACTTTTTTTATTTTTTCTCTGATTCTGGTGTTGTTAGATTAGGGCATTCTAATGGTCTCTAATTTTCTGTCCCATCCATCTTATGCTCCCCTTGCAGGTAAGCTGTGCATTGAGGTCACTCCTCAGTCGAAGATTGCTTTCATCTCTGAGGAGCTGTGCATTGGATGTGGTATCTGTGTTAAGGTTTGTCAACTTTGTACTGTCTTTTTGCGATGTTGAATGACAGATTTGAGACGATTTCTGACCCGATGTGCCTTCTTGTTGTTGATGTAGAAATGCCCCTTTGAAGCAATTCAGATTATCAATCTACCTAGAGATCTGGATAAGGACACAACACATCGTTATGGCCCTAACACTTTCAAGTTACACAGGTCAGTAATAATTGCAGTTAATTTGGACTGGTAGCTTTTGGTTTTTGAGTAGTTTAAGGTACTGTAATATTTGATACAGGTTACCAGTTCCGAGGCCAGGGCAAGTCCTTGGCTTGGTTGGAACAAATGGCATTGGAAAGTCGACTGCTCTTAAAGTTTTGGCTGGGAAGTTGAAGCCAAATTTAGGCCGTTTTAATGTAATTCTCTTCAATGTCATTTTCGTTGTGGTGTTGTGATTTTTTCATGTTTACCGTTTTAATTGATTTTGGGCTAATTTTGCCTCTTTTTTTGGCAGAACCCTCCAGATTGGCAAGAAATTTTGACATACTTCCGGGGATCTGAGTTGCAGAATTATTTTACCCGCATTCTGGAAGATAATCTGAAGGTGCCTTTTAAAGAATGCAACTTAAGATGTCTTTTACCTATAATTCTCAAATCTGATGAATTTCCTTTGTCCCAAGTTTATATACATTTGTTTTTGTGCTTAGAGGGGCCTCAGCCCCAAAAAAAGAACCTAATTATAGGCTAGTACATCTGGGAAATGCAGATCTGTTTACATCTTCGAAGACTAAGCTAGCTAGGGGTGGGGGGAAATGAACAACATCTAAGCCCTGAGAATTGTTAATGCTCTCTTGCGCCAGAAGGTCGCTCTAAATATGCCTTAATTTGACATCTGAGCCTCTGGTTACCAAGTATTGATCCTTTGGCAGCGATTGGCTGTGTGGATCAGTAGATTGACAGGTCTGGACCAAAAAAATCCACAGCTTCCCATATTTACCTTCTCCTTGAAGACGATTGATGTATTTTATATGAAGTATTAGAAAGCACACTTGTACCTTATGAATGATATCTTGGCTAAAGTGCCAATTATCTTCGGTTCATTTAAAGCAGAAATTTTCTTTAAGTGACAGCTATTCCAGTTCAATATCTTTTAAATGTTGTAAAATAAGTTCGAGGAACTAGCTGTTGTAAGATTTTGGTAGTTTCCTTCACGAAATGTAGTGCTATTTGGTGTTGCCCATAATTTACTCTCATTCTAGTCTATGCCACTCATTCTATTGACATGTTAAGTATGTTCTGTTTTTTAAGCAATCATCATTGTGTTGTGAAATTGGTTTCTCCTAATATCTTGTACTAAATTTCTTGTACTTTTTTAGGCGATCATCAAGCCCCAGTATGTTGACCACATTCCAAAAGCAGTTCAAGGGAATGTCGGGCAAGTTCTTGAGCAGAAAGATGAAAGGGATTCCAAAGCACAACTCTGTGCCGACCTTGAGCTGAATCAGGTTATAGATCGTAATGTAGGGGATTTATCTGGTGGGGAGCTTCAGAGGTTTGCTATTGCTGTTGTTGCCATTCAGGCCGCAGAGATTTATATGTTCGATGAACCGTCAAGTTATCTTGATGTGAAACAAAGGCTTAAAGCTGCCCAAGTTATCCGTTCTTTGCTGAGGCCTAACAGGTTCATTAGTGTTCTCATATCTCTCTTTGTATCTATCTCTGCAAGTTCTTCTTGATATATTCGGTTCCCAAAAGTAAGATTTTTCTTTGTTTCTTCAAACTGCAGCTATGTGATTGTTGTTGAGCATGATTTGAGTGTGCTAGATTACTTATCAGACTTCATATGTTGTCTATATGGGAAGCCTGGTGCATATGGAGTTGTAACACTTCCATTTTCAGTAAGAGAGGGAATAAATATTTTTTTGGCTGGATTTGTACCCACAGAAAATCTACGGTTTCGAGATGAATCTCTTACTTTCAAGGTAACCTGTTTGTTTGAAGGTGATATCTTTTATACCAAAAGTAGGATGTAATATCCTCGAGTAGTAGCATTATTACATTGTTTTAACTTCTTCCCAGGTTGCCGAGACCCCACAGGAGAGTGCTGAGGAGATTGAAACATATGCTCGATACAGATACCCAACAATGAGCAAAACTCAGGGGGGTTTCAAGCTGCAAGTGCTTGAGGGCGAATTTACTGATTCTCAGATCATTGTAATGCTGGGTGAGAATGGGACAGGAAAGACGACATTCATCCGTATGCTGGTATTATATCTCAGTTTTCTTTCTAGCGGGTAGTATTGGTGCTGGTGCGGACGCCCGGCTACGTGATTTTTGAAAAGAACTGGATACATATGAATTCATGAAGACTAATTTTTATAAATCGGACCATAAAATTGCATAAAGAGATTAATAGTAAACTCCTACAATCAAACATCAGCAATCTACAACAGCCGCTCGACTTCTCTTTCTGGTCGCCGCTGCTTGCTGCTGCTGCTGCTTCCTCCCTCCCTCTCTCTCTCTCTCTATCTGCCTCTGTCTCTGTCTCTTTATCTCCCCCTCTCCCCCCTCCCCTTCCACAGAAAGCCCTGAGCCATTCACAATTTCCTTTTACGATTTCTTTTCTTGGGTTTGTTTTAACTAAAGGTATGAAGAGTAGGTTTGTCATTTAGACCCCAGAAACTCTTTTATTTGCACGCACCCATGCAACACCAGCTCTCAATCTGCACCCAACGCTGGTACTTCGGCCGAAATGAAGCACCCTTGCTTGATGTTTTGCATAATATATTTCTGTATAGATGAGGGGGAATCTTTGCTAATTGACGTGTCAATTGCAGGCTGGCTTATTGAAGCCTGATACAGTAGAAGACTCTGATGTGGAGATACCTGAGTTTAATGTCTCTTATAAGCCACAGAAGATCAGTCCTAAGTTCCCAAATTCGGTCAGGCACTTATTACATTCAAAAATACGTGATTCATATATGCATCCTCAGTTTGTGTCGGATGTGATGAAACCTCTCCTCATTGAGCAACTAATGGATCAAGAAGTAGTGAATCTTTCTGGTGGGGAGTTGCAAAGAGTTGCCTTATGTCTGTGCCTTGGAAAGGTAACTCTCTGATTTTGCCGTTCTTACCATTTTTCTATTGAGGTGGTGAGCTTATTTGCCTTGTGTTGAAGTTATTGATCTTACTTTCAGTGTTTGTTACTTTGTTAGTGCAACTTTCTTTTCTTGAATTTGCTCATGGCTTCATGTATTGAAATCTTCTCATGCTTTTTTGGATAGGAAGCGGACATTTCTTTCATTTCCTGTTCATTTTCCGTCTTCTGCAGCTATAATTTCTCTATACTAACTAGCATTCCACTTGTAGATTAGTGTTTGGGCATTGGATTAGCCGTTTTGCCATGAGCATGGTTAATTAGTGGCTGTCAATTTTCTAGTTCCTTTGAAAAAGTACTTGAATGTTTTTACCGATTAACCAACAAAAGTGCATTGCCTTCTTTGTTCCTTTTTTTTTTGGTCATGAAATCTTTATTTTCTTTCTGCTTTTCAAATGCCATATTAGCAATGAGCAACTTATAAGGTGAATTACAAGTAGCAAAAAACTTTAGTCATGCAACTCTAACTGATGTATCTGTTTGAGAGATGATTAAAAACGAATACACACCCTTTTTTGCAGATGTTTTGTTATTGTGTTATTGAACATTATAGGTATGAGTGCTGAAATTGTTAAAGTTTATGTAGACCTGGCAATTTTCTGCCCATGCCCGGTCAAAAACCCCGGGTACGGGTACACATGTGCTACTCGTGAAAACTAGACCCGGAGTGAACCGTATTTTTTGTCGGTCTGGTCCGGGTACGGATTACCTGGGTTTACCCGGATTTTTGAATTATATATATATATCCTCGTGCCCTAATACCCCAACCCTCTCCCATTTCTCCTCTGATCTCTCTTCATATTCCCATTCTTCTCTGCAGCCGCCACTGCCCCATCTCCATCTCTGCGCCACCACCCCATCCTTCTCCGTCGCAATCGCCCCTTTCTCTCTATCCCTCTTCCCTCAGCCCCTCAGTAATCAGTAATCACACATTCACCCTCGAGATTGAGATCGACCCCTGACTGTGAGCCCCCTCACCGAGATCTACCTCCGACAGCCTAGGCATGAGCACTCTTGGGCCCCTTACTCTTCAACGCGACTGGCGATCGCCGGCCGTGACTGCTCTGCTGCCGCCGCGACCACCCTGCTCTGCTGCCGCCGCTACTCTCTCTATCCCTCAGTCCTCAACCTCATTCAGTCACAAATTTGATGACTTCTCTCAGTCACAGATCGACTACCGACGGCCGTCAATCTTCCAGTTCATTGCCGATCGAGAAGTTCAATGAATTTATGCATGTGATTATGAATTTGTGTTAATGTTTAATTGTATTATTTTGGATTGTGGGTAGGGTTTGGGTCTGCCGATCGAGAAGCTCTTTGATTTTATGCTTGTGATTATGTATTTGTGTTTATGTTTGTATTATTTTGGATTGTGGTTGGGGTTTGGAACTGGGAGTAGATGCTTGCAAATTGCAACTGACCAAAAATATGAAATGTGTTGGCAGAAAAAAAGAAAAGAAACGAAAGGAAAAGAATATGCCTCTAAAAGTTGGTCATTTACCTGCAGGTAATACCTGACCTGTGTGGGGGTAGAGTACGAATTCTTAAAAAACTACCCGGGGGAAAACGGGCAAATTTTTTCCCGACCTGTTTTTACTAGGACCCGACCGGGTATTACCCTTACCCGGATATTCCCGTTTGCCAGGTGTAAGTTTATGTATTAGTAGAGGTTATTGTACAGTGCTTGTTCTTTGGTCAAGTGCTTCCTTAGTTCTCGTACTTAAATCTTTCTCCTCTTCTTGCTTTGTTGACCTTTATGGTTTTGTTCTGTATAATTGAAGCCATTGTTACTTGTGGTAAGCCACAGGATCTATGCATGACACTGTGTATGCTGGTTAAAGTCCTCCCACATTGTGTGTATCCATAGGTGAACATAAGCCATCGTTATGCTTATATATTGTCCTGGTGGAGGCAATCAATTTGAAGAGATACATTGGAAAGTTGTGATATGAGTCCCTACAAGGACAATAAACATTATAGAAATGCCTCTTTAGAAAGCATTTTTCGAAGTATTGACGGCTTTAATTGTCTGGTATTAGTTGCAGTATATGTTATCTGACTTGATTGCTGGTTTTTGTTGCAGCCTGCAGATATTTATCTGATAGATGAGCCCAGTGCATATCTCGATTCTGAGCAGCGTATTGTGGCTTCAAAAGTCATAAAGAGATTTATACTCCACGCGAAGAAGACCGCATTTGTGGTTGAACACGACTTTATTATGGCAACTTATCTGGCAGATAGAGTCATTGTGTACGAGGGGAAGCCATCAATAGATTGTACTGCTAACGCACCTCAATCGCTGTTGACCGGAATGAATCTTTTCTTATCTGTAAGTTTCTAGAATTTTCCAATTTATCACCCCAATGACTTTTAAAAAAAAAAAAGGTTTAGAGATTAGTGGAGGAGAGAATTTGGATCTAAAGATATTAATTCATATCAGCATACGACTGTCCTTGCAATCTTTTTGCTAATCCTTTCTGTCGTCTGTGCAGCATTTGGACATTACATTTAGGCGGGATCCAACTAATTTCCGGCCTAGAATCAACAAACTGGAATCAACCAAGGACAGGGAGCAGAAGGCAGCTGGGTCCTATTATTACCTTGACGACTGATATATTAGCCAGAGGTTCTGTTCATGCTCACTGACCTATCAAAACACCTCTCTTTGGGGCCTGTATATTGACAGGAGGTGTCACCCTTCTCCTGCAGGTGCTAGTGATGCAACCTAAAAGGCTCGTTCCGTCTTTGCCGGAACCTTGTCATGGACCCTTGTCCAACAATCAGGAGGCCCCTTTGTTTGATACACAAAAGGTGTAGATTAAATGAGTGAAGCGTTGTGGGCAGTTTGGTTTCAGTGCTGTTTTAGTATATTTTCTAAGCGAGTTCTGTATTCTCGAGTTTTGGACTTGCTAGGTGAATCGTTATTAGTAATTTGATCATTCTGGATTCTCTTGTCTGATTTAAATAGATATATGGAAGTCATACAGCGAGGATAAATTAACTTACCAAGGCACGTGATTATCTTTAGTTTTTGGTTAGTGATCCATTTTTGCTAGAAGTATTTGTTAACGAGAAGTTGCAGTGGTGCTGAACTGAGGTGGATCGAGCCTATATACATTTCACTGAATTAATTTCCTGACTCTTTTCCAACCGTATACTTAAACATTGACTTTACTCATCTTTTTATTTATAGCTTAATTTAACTATGGTCGTCGTTTAGGTTCATTATATGTTTTGAATTATGTTATGGAATTTTTTTTCGAGGATACTCAGGAATTTATACTAGGATAATTTTGAGGCCCAATATACAAGAAGTAAAAAGTAACGAAAAGATAAAAGACAATTTAGGTCTTATTTGTTTCACGGAAAATGTTTTATAGAAAACGCTTTTTCAAAGTATGCGTTTTGGAAAATAGTTCTTGAAAACATTTTTATAGATTTTATTTCACTGTTTGGATGTCGTGAAATGATATAAATATCTATACATAATAATAATAATATGTTTTTCACTATTTCTGCTGTTTGGGCATCGCTGTGTGTTTGTGTGTGAGGGTAGATAGTGGGTGGGTTGGGGGAGGGGGCATGGGTGGGGTTTTGTGTGTGTGTGGTGTTGGGGGGTGGGGTGTATCGGGGTGGCGTAGGGTGTGTGTGTAGGCGGGCAAGCAGGCGCATGTGTGTCGGAGGGGATGTGTGTGTTGGGGTAGGTGGGGGGGGGGGGCGTGTGTGTGTGTATCGGAATAGGGGTGTGGGGGGGGGGGGGGGGTGTCGACGGGCGGGCAAGCAGGCTCAGGTGTGTGTGTCAGGGGGGTTGCGGGGGTGGGGGTGTTGTGATGTGAGAAAGTGTTAAGTGTGTGTTTAGTGGTCAGGACAATGACTTATCGAGTTTCAATCGGTAAGTGATTTTTCGACATTTGTTCTTCAAAATAAGTTGATTGAAAATTATTTTTCGTTAAAAAATCTTATGTATGCACTAAACACCGGAAAATACAGAAACCTTTTCTGGAAAACGATTTCCGTAAAACAAACATAGCCTTAATTGGATGACAACTCCCATCCAAGTGAGCTATCGAAAGATAAATAATGATATAAAAAAAAAAAGGTAGCTTATAAGACCAAATAATAAAGCACCTGTCAACTAGCTAAAAAAAAGAAAGAAAAGAAAAAAGAAACAGAGAAAAACCTAGGTACGTAATACATGAGAACAAGGAACTACAACAGATTAACATAAGGAAAATAACCAAGCAAAATAATCCAGCAAGCAAGCAGTCACCCACTCGCCTAAATCCAGACATGTGGCCTCTGTGCTGCAACGCGGCTTCGATTCCCGTGCCATCACTCTGGCGCTGGAAAAACCAGCGTCTCTGGCCAACACCCTGTCGCGAACCCCCGGAAGCTCCTCACTGCGACCCAACAGAAGCGTCTAACCTCTACCATGGCCAACAGAAGCACCACCGTCTCCGGCATCGATGAAGACCCTCGAAAACATCAACCGGCAACCAAAAACTGTCAGAATCACCAGCAACCGAAACCCTTTGAATCACCGTTTTTTGACCACCATAAACCAAAACCGTTATGAATCACCGGCAAACCCAAATCCACAAATCACCGATTAAAAGCTATTAACCAGCAATTGTTACCCGTAAACCTTTCTAGGATAAGGGGGAATGAGGAATCCGGGCGGGGGCCGGGATAGAAAAACCCCAGAAGAAAAATCCTAACCAGACTCATGACCCCAAAACAAACCCGCGGCAGCGCAACCACAAACCCTACGGTGAAATTACCTTACACCTGAAGCCAACCACCACCCAAACGAGGAAAACCCTAAGGATTCAAACAACTTACCTCCTCCATCAAACACCACCCGATCTCCAGCGCCGAAAGTTAGCAACCTAATCGATCTTGAACTTTTGAAACGTCATGGCCGGCCAGCTCTCTGTAGTGTATCGAGCTTGAAACACCACGTCCATGGCCAATTGATTTTAGTTCTTAGTTTGAATTTACGGAGGGAATTAGTAACCGAGTGGAATTTAAGAGAGAAGAACCAGAAATGAGAGGAGAGAATAGAATTCACTAGAGAGAGAAGGTTCTCATATCACATTTCGCATGCTTCTACATCATCTCTTCCCCTTCTTTATAGGCAATCACAACTGAAATTCAAACCTGAAAACAGAAACAAGCGGCAACTTTCCAAAAACAGGAAAGTGTCTCTAAAGAGATTTAAATGCAATTTTTAAATGGTGGCCTCAAACGCTGTCGTCTCATTTAAAAGGTTGAGTGTCCAAACGCTGCCGTTACTTTAGGCGCAAATATAAGCTCCAAAAAACGCCGCCGTTCCCTTAAGCGCGAACATCTTCTCCAAGCGACGTCGTTACTGGCGTCACAGGCTTCTTCTTGATGATTTTGATCTTCAATGTCTTCAATGGAGCACGAGTTGCACCTTGTGGCCGTTCTGTCTCAGCTCCGTCCCTGGTCCCTTCTGAGCTTCAGCTGGGGCTTCAACTGCTGGGGTTGCTACATCCCCTTCCCCTTCAATTAACCCTTGTTCCCAAGGGTCAAATTCAGGGAACCTGCTTTTAAGGACTGCCCAATCCTCCCAAGTTTCTTCCCCCTGGTTGGCGTTGGACCATTTGACCAGGACCTGTCCCACAGCCTGATTTTGTCGTTTAATGATCCTCTGGTCAAGGACTGCGATGGGTTCTAGGAGGATCTGCCCCTCAGTTCCCAAGTGTGGTAAGGCCGTAGAGGGTGTGATCGTGTGGCCAACCTTCTTCTTAAGTAACAAGACGTGGAATACGGGGTGCACCTTGGAAGTGGGTGGGAATTGCAGTTTATAGGCAACTTTCCCAATATGTTGGACTATCTGGTAAGGGCCAAAGAATTTGGGAGAGAGCTTTAGGTTGCGTCTCAAGGCTAAGGTGGTTTGTCTGTATGGCTGCAGCCTTAGATACACCCAGTCACCAATCTCGAATTCTCTCTCAGTTCGATGCAAATTAGCATATTGGCGCATTCGAGCTTGTGCCTGAGTGAGATTGTCCTTCAATAAGGTGAGAACCTTGCTTCTATCTTGGAGATAAGCATCCAGATCAGTAATGTTAGTTGTCTCTGGTGTGGCCAAGTTAAGAGACCTGGGCATGTAACCATACACAGCCTTAAAGGGTGTCATATTGATGGCTGCGTGGTGGCTAGTGTTATACCAGTGCTCTGCTAAGGTCAACCAGCTGGTCCAGCTATAAGGCCTATCACTGCACATGCACCGCAGGTAGTTCTCTAGGCATTTATTCACCCTTTCAGTTTGGCCACCAGTCTCAGGATGATTTGCTGAGCTGTAAGCTAGCTTAGTACCAAGTAATTTGAAGAGTTTGGACCAAAATGCTGAGAGAAATACCTTATCTCTGTCACTGGTGATGGACATAGGCATTCCATGTAGCTTAAACACAGTATCCAGGAACTTATGAGCTACTTCTTCTGCTGTAAAAGGATGGGAGAGGCTGATAAAGTGGGCATACTTACTCAGCCTGTCCACCACTACCAGTATAGTGTCTTGACCTTTGGACTTGGGGAGTCCTTCCACAAAATCCATGGTAATGTGAGTCCACATTTGTTCTGGGATTTCCAGAGGTTGGAGTAACCCTGGGTAAGGAACATTTTCATGTTTGTTCCTTTGGCAAGCATCACACTCACTCACCATGTGTGTGACTTGTTGCTTTAACCTGGGCCAATAAAAGAACATATTCACTCGCCTGTAGGTGTTGTTGATTCCTGAGTGACCTCCAAGGCCTGAAGTGTGCATTTCTTGAAAGATTTGTTCCCTGAGTGAACCATTGCTTCCCACATATGTCTTGCCTTTGAACTTCAAGATTCCCCCTTGATAAGTATAGTAGGAAGTGGCCATTGGTTCTATCACCAGCTCCTGGATGGACTTTTGAGCCTCCTCATCATTCTCAAGGCTGGCTTGCAGCTCTTGTTGCCACAGGGGAGTCACTGTAGTAACTGCATTGCATTCCTCTTGGGGCTGCTGAGGTATTCTTGACAGGGCATCAGCTACCACATTATCTGTGCCCTTCTTGTACTGCACCTCAAAGTCATAGCCTAGGAGTTTGGACAAAAGTTTCTGGTACAGGAGTGAAGTAACTCTCTGGCCAAGCAAGTACTTCAAACTACTGTGGTCAGTCCTGACAATGAAGTGGCCATGGCTCAAATAGGGACTCCACTAAGTCACTGCATGCACCAAGGCAAGCAACTCCTTCTCATAAGTGGAAAGGGCCATGGTTTTGATACCAAGACCCTTACTAATGTATGCCAAGGGCCTACTTTGCTGCATGAGTACTGCCCCAATGCCCACATCACAGGCATTTGTCTCTACTTCAAATGGTAATGTGAAGTTTGGTAGTGCCAGGACTGGGGTTGTAGCCATTGCTTGTTTGAGTGTAGTGAATGCACTCTGAGCTTCTCCATTCCAGTAATAAGCATCCTTCTTGAGCAAACTGGTGAGGGGCTTGCTGATCATCCCATAGCCTTTAACAAACTTCCTGTAGTAACATGTGAGTCCAAGGAACCCCCTTAAATCCTTGAGTGATTTAGGAGTTGGCCAATTGAGCATTGCCTCCACCTTGCTTGTATCAACTGCTACACCTTTCTGGTTAACAATGTGGCCCAAATACTCCACTTGCCCCTGACCAAAAGTACACTTGCTCTCCTTGGCAAAAAGGGAATGTTCCCTCAGTAGTTGTAGCACCACCTGAAGATGGTGAAGATGTGCCTGCAAGTCCTTACTGTACACCAATATATCATCAAAAAACACTAGTACAAACTTCCTCAAGTAAGGCTGGAATATGGTATTCATCAAGTTTTGGAAGGTGGCTGGTGCATTAGTCAAGCCAAAAGGCATGACTAAGAACTCATAGTGTCCTGTGTGAGTTCGAAATGCTGTTTTGTGAGTATCACTGTCAAGCACTCTAATTTGATGGTACCCACTCCTGAGGTCTAGTTTAGAGAAAACTGAAGCCCCCTGCAGCTCATCCAACAAATCAAATGATAGGGATGGGATACCTATCTTTGATGGTCAGTTTGTTCAACTCCCTGTAATCTATACACATCTTCCAACTACCATCCTTTTTCTTAACAAGGAGTATAGGTGATGCAAATGGTGAGTTACTGGGCTTGATGATACCTGAATGCAGCATTTCTGAGATGATTCTTTCAATTTCATCCTTCTGTACATAAGAGACCCTGTAAGGTCTCAGGTTGACTGGTTTAGCTCCCTTCTCAAGTCTGATTGGGTGGTCATGACTTCTGTGTGGTGGTAAACCCTGTGGCTCTGTAAACACATCTTGATATTCAGTTAACAGCTCCTGTATTTCCATGGGTGGCTGGTCTTCACTGGTGGGAATAGTGACATCATAGACTTGACCATATAAGGACCCAACATTATTCTGTACTAGCTTAGACATGGCCTGAGTAGTAATCATTTTGATGGTGGTGCCCTGGAATTCTCCTCCTGTAAGGACGACAAGTTGGTCTTGAAGTTGAAAAGAAATCTGGTTAGAATCAAAATTAAAGTTGACACTACCAAATTGTCTTAACCAATGCATGCCTAGCACACAATCACAGCCCCTTAAGGGCAAGATCCTCATATCCGTAGTGAACTCTTGGGTCCCCATCTTCCATTTGAACCCCTTATACATAGTGTTTGACTGTAGTCTACTTCCATTAGCAACTGTCACAGTCAATGGAGGGCTGGCCTGGAGGGTACATCCTAACTTGTGAGCTGATTGAGGATCCAAGAAGTTGTCTATTGATCCAGTATCAATCAAGATATGGAACAACTTGCTGCCCACCTGTCCTGGAATCCTGATGGTATGGTGGGATGCATGCCCTGCCAATGCATGTACACTAATCTCAGGCTCACTTTTGGGGAAATGCTCAGAGTTGTTAGGTTTTTCTAGCTGTTCCCTTTCATCACTTCTCATTTCAATAGATTCCTCTTCATCTATGTCCTCAGCTATTATCATAGCTATAGATCTCATAGGGCACACACCCTGTGATTTGGCTCGAACTTAGCTCCACACCTGAAGCATAGTCCCTGGCTCATTCTCCTTTGGTGTTCCTCTGTAGACAACTGATTAGATTGTGGAGGAGGTCTAGGGGGAGTTGGTAGTAGGCCTTTTTGGAGACTACTGGTATAAGGTGGGGCTGGAGGTTTGAATGGCATATGTGGAAATGTGGCTGGTTTGGTCGTTGTTGAAGGAGTTGTAGGCTTATATGATGGTCCAGGGTTGGTGAAGGTAGGCTTATAGGGAGTTTGAGTGTAATTTGATGTGGTGACTGCAGTGTGCAAAGACTTGTGGCCTCTAAGCAAATTTTGGATTGCCACTTCCTCTCTTCGGGCTATGTGTATAGCCTTGGTAAGACTTCCCACCTCAAACTGTTCAACTCTACTCTGGATCTCAGGCCTTAATCCACCAATAAAACTCATGCAAAAATAAGACTCATCCAAACAGTCAAATTCCTGCACTACTTGAGCTCGTAATGCTTCAAATCTGTTGAAGTAATCATCGACCGTTCCAATTTGTTGGAGTTTATTGAACTCTCTCAACACACTTTCTCCAGTTAGAACTGAGAACCTAGCATACAAATCCCTCACAAAGGAGTCCCAATCTACATTCTCTATTGGTTTAATATAGGCAGCATACCAGTGTTCTGCCTGAGCATCGAAGTGTACCGATGCATAAGGGACCTTGTAGTCCTCATGTATAGGACACAATTCGAAGTACGGCTCAGCCTTACGCACCCAACCCCTAGGGTCGTCACCATTGAACCTGGGAAATGAGAGCTTAGGTAACCTAGGAGGTGGTAGGTTACCTGTAAAAGGTGGTGGAGTGTTCTGCTGGTGATTATACTTCCATCGGTTGTTCTTGTGGCTAGACTCTCCACGTTCTGAGGTAGACTTGGACTGAACTTCCACTCGCACATTCGTCTGAGCTATAAATTTGGCCAGCTCAAACTTGAGATCAGAGAAGCCTCTTTGCATATCTCCCATGGTAGCTTCGATTGAAGCCATACGAACGTCATACGTTGCTAATCGAGTTCCCAACGTCTCCTGAACTTCTTGATGTTCGACTTCAATGAGCTGGTTGTTCTTCACTGATCACGGCATCTTCACTGGCTCGTCAGATCTCCTTCCAGGTTGTAATGAAATGAAATGCGAATTGCTATGGCTAAAGACTCGTACATGCCCCCATTAAGAGGCTCTGATACCAATTGTAGTGTATCGAGCTTGAAACACCACGTCCATGGCCAATTGATTCTAGTTCTTAGTTTGAATTTACAAAGGGAATTAGTAACTGAATGGAATTTAAGAGAGAAGAACCAGAAATGAGAGGAGAGAATAGAATTCACTAGAGAGAGAAGGTTCTCATATCACATTTTGCATGCTTCTACATCATCTCTTCCCCTGATTTATAGGAAATCACAACTGAAATTCAAACTGGAAAACAGAAACAAGCGTCAACTTTCCAAAAGTAGGAAAGTGTCGCTAAAGAGATTTAAATGCAATTTTTAAATGGTGGCCTCAAACGCTGTCGTCTCATTTAACAGGTTGAGTGTCCAAACGCTGTTGTTCCTTTAGGCGCAAACATAAGCTCCAAACGTTGCCGTTCCCTTAGGCTCGAACATCTTCTCCAAGCGACGTCGTTACTGGCGTCACAGGCTTCTTCTTGATGATTTTGATCTTCAATGTCTTCAATGGAGCTCGAGTTGCACCTTGTGGCCGTTCTGTCTCAGCTCCGTCCCTGGTCCCCTCCTGAGCTTCAGCTGGGGCTTCAACTGCTGGGGCTGCTACACTCTCCATAACCCCCAAGATCCTACACAACAACCCTAAAAGACTACCAATTTCTCGATCTAAGATACCACGTAACCACACGCAGGGAAAACCGGTGGTGGTGACGGAGACGGAGAAGGAAAAGGGGGTTATGGCAGAGGAGGTGTTTCTCTTGTATCGGCTCTCACAGAGCCTTTCTTCGAGGGTATTCGGGGAGACGAGGTAGCTTTAGTTTGATACACTTCAACTGTTCTACATATTATGAAGTTTTATGAAGAGTCAAAGGGGAAAAAGTATTATAGAAAACTGTAACCGCTAACTACTTGACGACTCTTTTCTCTCCACCCAAGTAAGGACGTTATAGTAGTCATCCTTTTTTTTTTTGCTTTCTTTCACCACAAGTTTTCTTTATGGCTTCTCCTTCTGTTTTTCCAGAGGTCAGGACAGACCCCCTGGTCTTGAACACAGAAGTTTTAACAAGTCAAAGATCCTCGAGGACCATGGTCTTTTTAGGTGCATGTTGATAGGGAAAATTTTGGATGTGGAGGTGCTCTCTGATGGGAAAGTTCAAAAGTATATTAGCAAATTTTGGACTCTTTCTTGTAATGTAGCTGTGCAATACTTTCCAAGATTTTCCTCTTTCCCTTTACTTCAGTTGAGCAAGCTCAACTTATTCTGGAAAAGGGCCTTGGAATATCAAACGATGTCTTCTTCTCCTTAAATCACGGAAGCCTCGCACCATTTTTGTTCTTGTATTATACCTTACTTTGGATCTTTGGGTTCATATCGTAATCATCCCTAGTCATTGTTTCCACCAAGATTTAGCCCTCAAAATAGAAGCAGTTTTAGGTCAATCTTTGGACCTCTATTAGATGGATAGACAAAGGATATACTTTCACATTTTAAACTAACCTTGAGTGTATGGATAGACAAAGGATATACATTTACGTTTTCAACTCAAAGTTCGGGTTTATCTTGACGAACCTATCTTTCGTGGAGTATTTATCCCCCTTCTATCTCAGACTGAAAATCAACCACCAACCCCTGATACATGTGCCTAGGGTGTATGTATGAACGGGTATTGCTATTCTTGCTATTGCTACCGAAGGATAGGTGCGACCTAGAATTATGCAGAAGATCACTCGAAGTAGTGTTAGTATCATTGCGGCGCGGTGCAGCAATTCTCAACGGACCTGATCTTTGTCCCTCCTCTTTTGATGTGATATCCCACATCCGATGTAGGATGATTTCTAAGACCCTGCCCATGAACTCCTAAGTATTTACTTCACTACTCCTTTTGAGGGAGGAATTGCCTTGTGGCGGGACCGAGAACCTGGACGTCACATTTGTGGTAAGAGTGTCGATGTTCAAACAACTCTATGAGCTTATCCAAATTTTAGGCATCAACCGAAACTCATAAATCACTGAAGTTGATACAAACTATGGGTCAAATTTGTTTCATGCAAATCTAATGGTACTCATTATTCTTGTCAACCAAAATTTTGGCAAGGTGGCAACTGATGATGATGAGATTGTGGAAATCATGTTGATGGCTGAAAATAAAGGCATAGGGCCCATAATTCATCAAGTGCATATCTTCTATCTCACAGCCCACTTGCACCCTACGAAAGACTCCTATACTTTCAAGCCCTCCACCTATTGGTCACAAAGCTTATTTTCTTGCACCACGCCCAATTTCAAAGCACCAAGTAACTATGACTTGCCCCCATAATTCATCTCAGTCAAACCATATTCGCTCCAACTCAAGCCTCCCGTGGACCATAACATCTCACACTAATTTACTTTTCTCGGCTCTAACCATTTTAACCTTAAACCCAACTTTCACCTAGATCTGTTGGACCCTCACGAGTGCGGTTTTACCCCCATAACTATTACAACAGGTAGCTCATCTTTCCCAAACCACCTCTAATGATAGCTGATAAAACCCATTTGGAGATAGCTGATAAAACCCATTTGGAGGCACCATCATGCATGTTGACCTCTGGCCCCTCTGTACCGCAGTTGGCCCCCTTGATCCCCAGCCATTCTTTTTCATGCAAATGCTAGAGTCACTAATACAAGTCTTATCCAGCTTATGCATGCCCTCACCCCACCCCCTAAAGTCACAAATGAACACATGCCTTTGGCCATGACAATTTTGTTAGTAAGTGAACCCTTGATAGGCCCAAAAACCTCCCCACTTCTCAAAATAAGAGAAGTGATTTTTTTTACCTGAATTCTACCAAATCTATCCAAGGATAGAAAATAGAGGCATGTCAAACCCTTTAGACCCCTCCCAAATACTGAAAGCTCTGCTAAATTTCAAACTCCCTGAAATGAAAGCCAAAGACTCACTGATACATCTACATCATGTGGCCATGGACCTTTAATAGAGTATAAACCCATAGAGTTTGAAATGAAAAATCCTATGAAGAAGAGACAGGAAAGATGGAGACGTATGGGAAGGTCAAATTTTCAAGGCATAAAGATTAGAAGTATGGATACAATTATGAAAAAGGGGCCGAATTCAACTCTCGACAAGGCAAATTCTGAAGCCTTAGCATTGAGCTAAGAAAAGAAGATCAATCACTTCAAAGGATCGTCCTCTTCGAGGAAGCCCTACAAAGCGCACTAAAGCACTTCACAAGCACGTGGCAGGCGCTGCGCTAAGTTCCACCATTTTCAGAACTTCACATAAACACTGCTTGTTGATTTGCTTTTGCACAGAGGGTGCAATTAGTTATAGTCTTGACAAGATAATCTTTTGTGCTTCTCGAACTCTGGCATGCTGGAGTTTTATCCAATTATTCCTTACAAACTTTTTAGATGCAAGAAACTTCACTTTGGAAACAATGACTTATGTCATTTACAACTTAGCATTTTTTTTAGGATATATGGGTAGTAAATAAGCAAAATAAAGATCATGACCAAAGAAAACAGAAAAAAGAAAAAGAAAAAAAAGATCATTGAATTCTGTTAATATCACCTTTTATCCTCAACTTGTCAGAACCCTGAGCCTCCCAAACTGCTCAAACTTGACAATCTGTCTGGAATGAACTTTTCAATTGCTTCGGTTAGTTGTGCTCCTATCGTCAAGACCATGTTTTGGTGCGTTTTGTTTGCTACAAGGTTTATGATTGCCCTCTCCCTTTGGGTTTTAGCGGTATGCCCTCACAACTCCAAAAAATCAAATGAAAACGCTTCGCTAGAATTGTTAAGGTTTTAGGTAACCTCAAACAACTCATAAAGCAACATCTTTTGCCCGAACTCCATACTTGGATGTGTTCTTCCCTTCTAAAACAAAACGGGAAAATTGCAAATAACACCCTCGTGGTTTGAGCCATTTGCAAAAAGACCCATGTAGTTACAAAAGTTACAAAGATACACCTGCGATGGCAAAAGTGTTGCAACCGTCAAAAAAATCATTTAAACTAACGGCAACAGTGCGTTTGGTAGAGATTAATTCAACGAAATGACAAAAATATCCTCTATTTCTTCTTCTCTCCCTAAACCACCCTAATTTTTTCCCTACTCTAATCATCTAAACCCTAACCGCCACCACCTGCCTCATTATAATCACCGTCGCCGCCGCCTACTCCACCCAATCCTCTGCTGCCATCAGCCTCTCAAGCCAAAACCCTAACCGCTCTTACCAAGCCCCATCCACCACCACCCCCCATTTCTGCCACCACCCAGCCTTGTGCGTCTATGCTGTCGCGGCCCCATCACCGTGCGCTATCGATATGTAAGTCCTTCACAATCCCGCTGCCACCATCCCGTTTGCCAGCCACAACTGGCACCAACATCAGCCCCACCCAATCCCGCTGCCGCCATCACTGCCCAAACTTATCGCACAAAAATTTGCACAAGCTAAGATTAATTTCGGTGCAGCCACCGACAATTCGAACCCTAATCGCACAAACTAAGATCTAGGTTTTCAAATTGCAATGTGCAATTGAAACCCTAGATTTGACTTTGTGCAATTCGGGTAAATCAGATCTGGGTTTAGGTGGAGTTGTGGTGGTGATGAGAGAGAACGGCTTCGGCTTGTGGACACGATAGGCATGGCTGGGTGATGGTGGTAGGGGCGGCGTGGCTGTGAGAGAGAGAGAGAGAGAGGCTTGGGCTTGTGTCCACGAATGGCAGGCTGGAGTGGCGGCGGTGTGGTTGGGGTGGTCTCTACTCGAGACTTTTGGTGGCAGGGGTATTTTGGACAATATTTTCATTTCGATATAAAAATCGTTGGTTGCAACACTTTTGTGATCACAGGTGTATCTTTGCAACTTTGTAACTACATGGGTCTTTTTGCAAACGGCTCAAACACGAGGGTGTTTTTTTGCAATTTTTCCAAACAAAAATGAGCTATGGCATAAAAGGGAAACGTATGCAGAGACTTGGGGGCCGTTTGACGGAGTTTTTTTTTGCTCTTTTTTTTCAGTTTTAAAAATTGGGAAAAAATGGGGTGTTTGGTAACTCTTTTTTTTTCAATTTAAAAACCCACTTTTTAAATTGTAGTGTAAAAAAAAAAGAGGAAAAATCTCTCTTTTTTTTTCACTTAAATATTTTTTTTGGAGACCTCCACCACAACGCACCCACCGCCGGCAGCCACCACCCACCGCTGCCCGGCAGCCACCGACAACCACCTCCGACCGTCGGCAGCCACCACCGCTGGCCGGAGGCCACCTCCGGCCACCACCGCCGCCAGACAGCAATCACCTACAGCCACCTCCGGCAGCCACCACCACAGCCACCTTCGACCGCCAGCAGCCACCACCGGGCAGCGGTGGGCGGTGGCCACCACTGCTGGCCGGAGGCCACTCTGGCCACCACCGCCGGCAGCCGGCAGCCATCTCCGGCAGCCACCGCCCACCGCCGCTAGACAGCAACCACCGACAGCCACCTCCGGTCGCCAGCAACCACCACCGGGCGGCCACCTCCGGCAGCCACCTCCGGCCACCACCGCCGCCGGCAACCACCTCCTGCCACCACCGCCGGCAACGACTGCCGCGACAACCGCCGGCCACCACCACCGTCGACCACCGCTACCCCACACCACTGCCACCGCAAACCACCACCAAAAAAAAGTCAAAATAAAAAGGGTTACCAAACACCAAAAAAAAAAAAACTTAAAAAAAAAGAGTTATCAAACACCAACTTGTTTTTGTAAAAAAAAAAAATTAAGCTGCTCTTTAAAAACTGCTCTTCAAAAATTGACCACTGAAAAAAAAAGCTGTGTCAAACAGACCCTTGGTTTTTCCTTGTTTACAGGTTTTGACTCTGATGGGGCCACATGAGGCCTTTGGATGGGTTGGAAAGATTTTATTTCAACTTTTGTTACTTATATATATATAGATAGACAAGAAGCTCATTGTCCATTCTCTCTCAGTTGGTCGGCTGGTCTACTGGTTTTGTCAATGGCTTCATTGATTTGGCTAAAAGGAGATCTACTTGGCTCCCTACGTCATTTATCTTAACCTAGGTTCCTGGATGGCTATTGTCGTTAGGAGATTCAATCAAGTCCTTAAACCAGATAACAAATAGGACTTCACTCACATACCATTACAGGGCACCAACTTTTAAAGGATATATGCTCTTCCAACTGGGGTTGTTCGATCAACCTTGGTTGGGCCCACTTTTCACGTGGTTGAACGGCTTAAATTGCACTTCTAAAAAACTAGACCGGTGTTTTGCTAATACGGCAAGGGCCACAATGTTACCTTTATCCTTTATACAAAGCCGTCAAGTCCAATGCTCCACCGATCCTGATGAAGGACTCACTACAACCAACTAGTAAAGGTCGACCTTTTAGATTTAAAGCAATGTGGCTTAAGCACCGGGAGTGTTATCACGTGTTTCACAGTATCTGGGCCATACTTATCATCAGATCCCGTCTTTTCATAGCCATGTTGCATGGTCGAACACTTGCACAAGCCATGTCCAACTGGAACCTGCAATTTTTTTTATTTTTTTTTATCATTTGTCTTGAGAAATCAGTTAAACAAAAGCCAAACTCTACCAACTCCAGCATCACTTGACATACCAGAACACCCGAAGCAAATTTTTTAGCCTCTCCACACATATTCACTCGCTCTTGGATGGTAAAGAAATTCTTTGGGCACAAAAATAAGGAAAAACTGGTTAAAATTATGTGTTCAAAATACTAAATTCTTCTGTGCGGCGACCGTAATCAGACTATGTTTCAAATGAGATTAAAATCTCAAAATGTTTCAAGCAATACTTTATGAATCTTTTCAAATCAGATTCCAACTAAGGCCAACCTCGGACTATGTTTAGATCAATTGAAGCAGTGTCTTCACCCTTAAGCACCCTTGACATGGAGCGGATCAACCTTTCATGGCTGTGGAAGTCGACAAGCACTAGTTGAATTATTACCTATGAAAGACCCAGGACCAAATGGTACCCTGACCCTGGTCGATGAAAAATGCTGGATTCTGGTAGTGAAGGAAATTACCTAAGCTGTGCTCTCCTTCCGGTATTTAGGTCATATGCTCAGGGAAACAAACAACAATTTCATTGTCCTAAAACCAAAGAATGAATATCCTGTTTGTTCCTGGTGATTTTAAACTTACCTTTCGAGACACTATATTCAAAGTCATTGCAAGAACCATTGTTAGTAGAAACAAGTCACTTGTGTCACTATTCCAGAATGCATTTCTTCCGGACAACAGAATCTCAGATAACATCCTCGTAGCCACAAAATTTACAAAATACTATTGAACTCAAGAAAGCGGGAAGAGATGCCTATTGTATCTTAAAAATGAATATGAGTAAAGCCTATGGTGGAGTACAATGATATTTCCTGCAAGTGGTCTTAAGAATGTTTGGTTTCCCAATCATTTCAAACAACTAAGCGTGGAATGTGTGAAATCCATATCCTTTGCAATTTTGATAAATAGGTAACCAACTCCACCCTAAGTGTGGACTTCGTCAAAGAGACCCTTTATCGCTATGTCTGTTCATCCATGGCGCAGAAGTTCTTTCGACTAATTTACTTAGTGGGAAATTTTTGCTGATCAAGGAAATCAAGGTCCAACTATAAACCATCTGTTCTTTGAGGACGACTCTATCTTGTTTTTCAAAATCACATACACAGGTTGTGAACTACTCAAATTCCTATTGAAACCTACTATAAAGATTTTGGACAAAGGACAAATCAGGAGTGAACCATTGTTTTCAGCCCTCATACTTAGCTAACACCTAGTGAGTACATGGTATATTCGCGGGGAACCTCAAGGGGAGAAAATTTTGGCACGTATATGGTAACAAGCCTAAATGTAGTGACACACAAACTTAGCTCTTCAGGGAGCTGATAGTATAGGTCCAAACAGATGTGGTGGATGAAAATACTTTCTCCGTAACAAATCCGGAAGATGTACTCTTATTGTATCAGTTCTATCGTCGCTCTTAGTTTTAAAGCATCTAGACACCCTTTTTAGTAATTTCATTTGGGCCGGTAACGAGGTTGGTAAAATACTACTACATTCGTTAAACTGGTTTGCCTTCTTGTTGGACTAAAGGATTCCACGAAATTAGGTTTCAAGGTCACATTATATTCTAAACCACCCTTCTTGGCCAAAACCAGTTGGAACCGACCTCGCCATAAAAGACATTTATCAGTGATCTTGCTCGGTTAAATATCATTCGACTCAAACTATTACCGTGCGGTTTTCTGCCAAGATTTGCCATCAAAGGTAGCAGAACATTTTTCTTCACTGCCCGCTGATAAGGGCAATCTGGTTTGGACTAGACACTGGACATAAACTGGAGCAGCTTCTACCTCCACTTTTTGAATGGTTGGTTACCTGGATCTACAAAAGGAATCCTCTCACACAGCCACAATCCAAAGCAGCAACTACAATCTTCACCACTCTTTGACACATTTGGCTACCCGGAAATGATATCTGCTTAAATGAGGAGCTTTTGACGCCGGACAAGACCTCCCTTACTCTTTTCTGATTCCGGAATAGCGGTCTTGTTAGTGTTCTAGAAAACACGTGTTTCATATATGCCGGAAGCCCTTTGAATAAAGCAAACTAAGACCAAGAATACGAATTTATATCTCGAAGCACTTGGCATGCATCGTGGATCAGTAGCATACTCTTACAAAGCACAAAAGCCATAGACATTGCAAGCTTTGGCCATTCTAAAAATGATTTATGGGCCAAGCAACATAAAATTTTGCACATATTAATCTATACTAACTCAAAGCATTTGTTGGCATAGATGACAGGGAGGAGAGCATTAATGCAGCTGCTGGCCCAGTATTGTATTATATTCCTTAGCAACTTTTGTGTGTAAAGCCTGATTAGATGTATCTACGGTTTCGATTAAACCAGGATCAGATACTTTTAGATATAACTTTGCAAATATCAACAGTAATAAGCAATTTCTTTTGTTTGAATATGCAAAATATTGCAAACAACTTGTAGCGAGGACGGCTTTGCCTATTATTTTGAGAAAAAATTTCTCCTATTAACCAAAAAAACAAAAAGAGAAAGAAAATCAACAAAAAAACACAACACAAACCAAAGGAAACCCCTCACATGACCCGATAAATAATGCCCGGAACCCAATTTGCACCATCGGCTAAATCACGCGATAGTGACAACATAGCCACCACGCACCACTGTCACTCCTGATCGGCCCAAACCAGCACCACCCCACAACCACTTACTTCTCGCAGCACCGCCGCACAACCACCCAACCTATAGCAACAAACTGATACCACTCCACCCAAACAATGCACACCACATGAGACCATGACCACACATCCCATCGCCACTAAATCGACCCAACACCACACAAGGGCACAAACCACTAGCGCCCTGGACCACCACAACTGGCCAAACACCAATCGAAAAGCCAAAAACGAGGAGGGCATTGAGCTTTGGGGGAACGGGGAGTGAACGAATCCCAGCTTGACAGTACTCTTTCTAATCTCTATCCTCACAACCGAACCATCCATACACTGCAACAAAAAAAAAAAAAAGATAGGGCCGAGGTAGCCAACAAAGGGAAAGGGGGAGGGAAAAACCCTGGACAGAAACTACATCCTCTCCTTATGGCCTCACCATACATCAACAGCCCTCAGACCCTGCCGCCACCCTCACCCACCCCACCCAGAATAAACAACGAGAAGAAAGACCTCCACAACCAACATTACTACCAATTGCCGCCGCCATGCCCACCCACCACACCCCGTATCCATTACCCACCTTGCGATTACCCCGAGACACTAGAGAGTAATAGATCTAACCTCCCCGCCTGTCACCTACCCAAAACTGGTGGATCCAATTAAGGAGGCACCACCAAGCCATCGAATGAGGAAGCCGCCCATGGCGAAAACTGAAAATAGCAACCCTAAAAAACCTATAAAGGATTACCACGCCACCACATGGCGGTGGAAACCGACAGTGGCAGCGAAAACGAATAAGGTTTATCAGAGAGAGAGAGAGAGAGAGAGAGATTTTGTTAGGAGTTGGTTTTGTTCATTTTATTCAAGGGCACATACGTTGTGTTTTTGGCAAATCAACAGTATATATTTGATTCACAAAAACTATCATTACAAGCACTCAGGGGCGGTTGACAGGGTTTTTTTTTACTCTTATTTTTTTTCAGTTTTGAAAATTGGAAAAATTGGAGTGTTTGGTATCACTTTTTTTTTTCAATTTAAAAGTGGCTTTTTAAATTGTATAATAAAAAAAAAAGGAAAAAACTCTTTTCGTTTTCACTTTAATTTTTTTTTGAGACCTCCATCACAATTCACCCACCGCCGGTAGCCACCGTCCACCGCCGACCGGTAGCCACCGACAGCCACCTGGCCTCCGGCAGCCACCACAGGACGGCGGTGGGCGGTGGCCACCACCGCCGCCCGACAGCCACCTCCGGCCTCCGGCAACCACCACCCGGCAACCACCACCGCCGGCAGTCACCTCCGGCAGCCACAGCTGCCCGATAGCCACCTCCAGCAGCCGACAACCACCACCGGGCGGCTGGTGGCCTCCGGCCACCACAGCCGGCAGCCACCGCCGCCCGCCGGCAACCACCACCTCCGGCCACCGGCAGCCATCGCCCGGCGGCAGCCACTGCCGGCGCACCGCCAGCGTCGACCACCGCCACATCGCCACCGCCGGCGACAACCACCGCCGGCCACCACCACCGTCGACCACCGCTACGCCCCACCATCGCCACCGCAAACCACCTCAAAAAAAAATCAAAATAAAAAGGGTTACCAAACACCCAAAAAAAAAAACTAAAAAAAAAAAGTTATCAAACACCCACTTGTTTTTGTAAAAAAAAAAAAATTAAGCTACTCTTTAAAAACTGAAGACAAAAAAAAAAGCTCTGTCAAACAGTCTTAGTAATGTCGTTTTTTGCTTGCTAGTGAACTAGGCTAACATGAGCCCTATTAACCTGTGTACCAAACAAAAATTCAAGTCCATAGCAAGTTTTTTTGATATCAAACATAATAGGAGCTAATTTACTATTATCTTCTCCAGCCAAGATCAATTTTCTGATGAAACTGCTGCAGTGAGTGTGTGAGATGATGTTGGGGTTCGCATTGTTTCTTGCCCACTTCACAGCTTCCAGAATGGCAAGGGCTTCTGCATGCTGGGCATAGCTAGCCATTCTTCTTCCCTTCCATGTGTTCACTTGTATTCCATTTTGCAAGATTACCACTGCAATGCCCGCTTCTATATCATTGGGTTTCCATGCTGCATCCACCTGCAATGCATACTGAGCTACTCCTGGCCTTGGATGAGATATGCAACCTAGTTGAACTGCAAGTGTATCAAGAGAGACACTGGAGGTCTTTTTACCAAGGTTTTTGCCTTGATTATTTGTGTTGCCTTACTTAACAGCTGCAAAGAGGTTCTACAATTGTTAATGGTGGTGTCCATGTTGAGGTTTTCCTGCTTAAATACTTGAGCATTTCTAGTAAACCAAATAGCCCAGTAAAGCTGCTGCTCTTTTTCCCAGGCTTCCTACTTCCTTGAGATCCAAAATGAAAACCAATCTCCATTATCTCACCAAGGGACTCTGGAGGGATCTGCAGTGAGTTGGCTACCAAACCAAAGGCTTTACTAATTCACATTGAAAAAACAAATGTTTTACACTTTCAGGCTGCTCATGGCACGGACCACAGATTGGATTTGGAAGAATATTCCTTGTGGTTAATTCTGCCTTGATTTCCACAAATAACTTAATATTTTCAGGGACTTCAGAACAGTTGCCCCTTTCTCAGAGGCAGGATAGATGCCAGAATTCAGTGAGCATATTACAGGGCCATTAGTTCATTCCTGTATGGGCTCAGCTCTTCCTTCCCTGTTATCAGCTTGTTGATTATCTCCATTCCGCTGTACTTGTTATTACCCACGTGTAGAGTTCCCTTCATCTTATATCCCGATTTGACTTTATAAACACCATTAGCAGTATACCACCACCTGAAAGAATCCTTAGGTTTAATAGCATAAACGTTAAAACCATAGAAAAGCACGAAGAATACATGAGATAGTCTCATTCAGTTAAATAGCATAACCTCGTAGAACTCACCAGCTAAATTTTCACTCTCTCTCATCCCAAACCAACATCAATAAGACTATAACCTGCTGGCTTCTTCAGTCGTTTATCTTGAATTATGCTTCTCAAACCTACAGCATCACTCCATCTTCCAGCAGCAGTATACATGTTACACAATGAAACATAATATGCAACATTTTCAGGTTCCAAACTAAAGAGAATGTTTGCCACTTCTCTTCCCATCTCAATATCTCCATGGTATTTGCAAGCACTTAAGAGGGCTCCCCATACGCCTGCTTCAGGTTGGGTAGGTATCTGCTTAATAAACTCATAAGCCTCACTGAGCTTTCCAGAACGACCAAGCATATCAACAATGCACACATGATGCTCAGTCACGGGTTGCACTCCATACTTATCTGACATATGCTCATAACACCAAAGTCCTTCTTTCACAAGCCCCGAGTGGCTACAAGCTGATAAAAGGTTTATAAAAGTGGTTTTCGTTGGATTACTTCCGGAGTCGATCATCTGATTGAATACTTCAACTGCTTTTAGACCATTACTATGGAACCCATAAGCAGATATCATGGAATTCCAAGCAGCAACCGACTTTTCTGGTAAAAACTGAAATAAGCGAATAGCTATGTCTAACCTCCCACAATTGCTGTACATATCTAAAAGAGCAGCAGTTATAAAAGAATTCGTGTGGAACCCAGACCTGAAAACAAGGCCATGGATCTGCTTCCCATGTCTGATAGCTCCAAGCTGCGTACAAGCTGAGAGAATGGTGGCAATAGTGACCTCATTGGGTTCAAAGTCAATACAAGAAAATAATTCTAATGCTCTTTTAGGATCTTTATTCTGAGAAAGAGCAGAGATCATGCAATTCCACGAGCATAAGTTGCGGCTAGAACAAAAGCTGAAAACTGATGTTGCGCTTTCGGTATCCCCAAGTCTGCCATACATGGTTATTAGTGCATTCTGCACGCGTGTGTCTTTATCCAACAATGTTTTAAGAGCAATTCCATGAAAAACTTTCCCTTCCCACCCGAACTCAAGATTTCCGCAAGCAGATACAACATTAGTGATGGTAACTGAGTCAGGAGTGACATGAGATTTGCGCCTCATAAAGTCAAAAGCTTCTAAAGCTTCCAAGAAAAAACCATTCTGTGTGCAGCCTGAAATTATAGTGTTCCAACAATCAGTATCCGCAACCAGAGATACTCTCTGCAACAATGAAAGAGAAGCTGTCAAGTCTCCACAATTTATATACATGAACATGAGGGAATTAACCGCAAGAATATTGTTTGAAAATCCCAATTTTAACTGCCAGCAGTGGATTGATCTCCCAAAGTTAAGAGAGCTAGAGGAACGACACGAAGGAAGTATTCCCAAGAGAGTCGACAGGCTGCATTGTGAACCTGAAAAGAGCAGTTTCTTGAATAGAATTTGAGCTTTTCTAGACATCCCATTTTGGGAATATCCAGAAATCATTGTATTCCATGAGATCAAATCCCTTTCTGGCATGACCTGGAACAAAAGCTCAGCTGGATTCACCCTCTTGCATTTCATGTACAAATCCATAAGACTATTCATCACCGACAACTCTAATCCCGCCTCTCTTCTTATTGTGAATCCATGAACAGATTTTCCTTCTCTTAATAGCACGAATTCTGCACAAAGTGGTATGATGGTAACTACAGTCACTATATCTGGCTGGACTGATCTTGATGTTTGCATATAATGCAGAAGATCAAATGCTTCCCGAACCTTTCCATTAAAAACAAACCCATCAATCATTGCATTCCAAGAAATCACATCCTTCCAAACCATTCCAGAGAATAAATTTTCTGCAGCATCGATGTCTCCACATTGTGAATATAACGAGAGAAGCGAGTTTGACACTGACATGGGGAATTCCTGGTAACCTAATTTAATTCCCAGTCCATGAATAATTTGACCGATACACAACTCTCTTAAACAAGCAGATGCTGAAATAGCACAAGAGAGACTCACATAATCGGCCTGTTCCTTACAACAAGCCATCTGCTTGAAATAGCACAGAGACTTGTAAGGGCTCTGATTATAAAGACAACCACTCATTACAGAATTCCAAGAAACAAGGTCTCTACAATCCATTCCTCCAAACATACACTCAGAGGAGCTTAAATCACCGCATTTTGCATACATGTCAATAAGAGCATTACAAAGAAAAGAGCCCGATAGCAACCCTGATTTCAAGCTCAGACCGTGAAGAGACCGACATTGTGGCAATTTCTTCATTTTCGACAAGGCTGAAATGACAATTACAAGAGTAGCAGAATCAAACCCTTTACCCTCCTTAATCATCTCATTAAAGAAACTCATTGCATCTAAACAATACTGATTATCAATAGCCGCAGTAATCATGGCATTCCATAAAACCACATCTTTGGCATAAATTTCACCAAAAAGAGCCTTTGAAGAGCTGAAATCTCCTGCTCTTGAATAGATAGTAAGGAGAGAGGTGGAAGTGGGTAAATGAGCAAGAGCTCCTACCTTAAGAGCTAAAGAATGTGTCATCACTGCAGTTAAAATGTCGGATCTCACGGCGGAAAATTTAATAAGATCAATAACATAATAAAATTGGACGGTTTCCAGATTTTGTTTTCTTTGTGGCGATTCGTCGAACGGTTGGAGAACAGTGGGATAATGGGCAGAGTTATGCAGCAAAGCATGACAGCTTTTCGGCATAAAAGAAAATCGCTTGATGGGGAATACGAGATTTCCATGGTTGTGTGTTTTGTGAGGGCTACAAGAGGAAAAGTGAAGCACATGGAGGTGTTTGGAGGCGGTTGCTAAAAGTGTCAGCGATGCTCTCCTTGGGAAGTTCGTGTTTGATGTCCTCTTGACAGCATCTGTTATATTGACCTTAACTGCCCAAGCCCAACTGCCCATGGCCTTTTGGCTAGCTTCTCCTCCATTTCATATACCCCAAGCTACTTTCTACTCCTCTCCAGGTGCCTAAACTCCTCTCAAGGTGAACTAAACTTCATGTTACCAAGCCATTTCGTTCAACCGTACTTACCATTGATTCAATTCTCGTAACAGTTGTATCTTGCGCAGGAACCGAAAGCAACGTTAAGAGTGAATCTGGGCGGCCGGAAGCTAGCAAGACTTGATCCACCCGTCACTCTATGGGGAACGCCATATGCGCCTTTAAAAGAGTAAGAGCCCGTTTGGCATCGTATCTAAAAGCAGAATTTTAATGTATTTTTATAATCGGATTCCACAAAAGTAGTTATAAACTTAAAAAGTTATAAAAGTATTTAGATAAAAGTGCTTAAATCAGTTTCACTACGATAAAATGACTATAGAGGACGCTTAATAAATAAATTTCTTATATCCATTTAAAAATGTGATGTTAAGATAACTTTTATTTATAAATAACTATATTACACAAGTAAATTATCAAAAAATTATTTTCATCTACCTACAAAACTTATTTATTTTTTTACTTTAAATTAAAAACACTCACGATCTCACATTAATGATTATAGTATAATAACTTTTGTAAATTAATTAGAGGGTATGAGATGTCATTTTGTTAGAAATATGAGGATAGTATGGTAAATTAGAAGGTTAAACTTGATTATGAGAAAATTGATTATTTCATAATCCTCACTTTTGAGGATTATGAATTTAATCAGTTTTGAACTTTTTAAGGTAGATTAGATCTCTTAATCTATTTTGCCAAAAACCCACAAATTTGATTTAATTTATATTAAATCAGGTTTGACCATCCAAAAATCAATATCAAACATCCTCTAAATCTTGACCATAAGCCAGCAATGCTTTTTCACCTGTCCTCCTTCGAGCACGCATATGCACAATCTCTCATGCACAACAAACTTCATATCGCAAATCTTTGTAACCTTAATATAAAAACTTTGTTAGGAAATGATTAAAAAAAAGGGTATTCACTTTGATGATTGTTTATGCATCTGACGTTTTCTTAAACAAAAAATTACTGTTTCTTTGGCTAACAAAGAGTCCACACGCCATGGGAACAACTATAGAGCTCGTCTGCCAAGTAAAACTAGTTGAGAAAATTGGTTCACATCTTTTATGGAATTCACTTTTAAAGAAGCAAAGTTACCCATTAGAGACCAAAAGACGGCCACCAAATGACCAGCGATGCGCCATCGCTAGCTCTCCCATCATGGTTTGGCAAAATATTATTGCATTCGGTATTAACTTTTGTTCGCTTGAGATTACTGGGAATGTACGGTGCATTCTAGAACATAAAAAAGAACCATAGCATGACCAATTTTGCAAACCTAGTTTACTTGGATGATAAGTTTTTATTGGGTGTCTCATTATCTAACCAACATGAATTCTTCCTAAGGAAATTTATGACTTTAGCACCCTTCTCTTTCTTTTTCATTTTCACATTTTCGTGACATTAAAATTTCTCTTTAAAAAAAGTTCAAAAGGATGTATGATTTGTTCGGAAACCAATTTCACAATTGCAAAAGTAATTAGTTAGGCACTACATTGCAAATGTGAGAGCACCTCTATGTTACAAACATGGCGCTACTGCCCTACAGTGTCACAATACAAAGGTCTAATTAGCGCGGTGAGATGTGACAAAAGGTGCTCCTCATCAATATTAATACATTGCCCAGCTCAGCAAGCCTATCTGGAGAAGTCCTCTCATTATTAAAAGAAGTAGATGATAACATCACATCAGAATGATCAGCTACCCACAATTCAAAATCCTACGAGAGTTGTATACAGAGGAGAAGCAATCCGTCTACTATCTATGAATTAGATTCTCAGTGTGTGTCACTATGATACATTGTGCGTATACAGGAAAGAAGAAAATTACATCTTCTGTAAACTTGAGTACGGGTCTGTTAATTTAAACACCGAGTTAGTTACTGGAACCGTTCCGAAGACGTGCTTTCTGTTTTCATGACTGCTTGCTGGTATAGTGATTAATTATGAGTATACAGTTGAGGTTAGGTCTCACCAAGGTGGATGATCATCTTCAGAAGTCTGGGGTGGAAGCGGTTTCCAACTGGGTTTCTCATCCCAATACATGTCATAGTATATGTGGCCAGGAGTGTGATTCTCCACGCAACACCATATGCCTACGTACCGCTTCACACGATTCTTGAACTTTTCCTCACGAGTCTATAATCATAATTCCACGTATGTGATCATCAGATGATTGCGTATATTTGCAACAAAAATCAGTTTCAAAGCAAAGAAAACTAGAGCTTGCCTTGTCAGTGAAACCTAGGAAGGCATCTTGCATTGATGAGAATTGGATGACTTTGACATCTTTGAATGCCGAGAAAACAGTGATGAACTGTTAAGAACAACCAAGTAAAACTCGATAAAAAATCTGGCGTTTTAGGGAGGTGAACATCGAAATTTAACAAATGTAGGTGCAATTGTGTCAATGCCACCACAAAAGGCATTGATTAGACGTTTGGACCAATATTTTCACATTCTGAATATTAAGCATGTTATAACATATGGAGGAAGGGACACACAAAACATACATCAAAGATCTAAGCAACATATCTTACCAACTTCCACACCCAATAACTATATTGGAAAAAGTTCCAGTGAGATGATAGACATCACGTTTCCCCATTTTCTTTCTATGGCCATTTTCAAGTAGAACTCATACTAATACGTCCTCGATTACTATCACGGTCAAATTAATTTTGGTCTTTCTTGCTTCCCTACCATTACCCTCAATTTATCATGAATTCCTAGTACTCCTGTGGTGTTCGGCTGGAAAGACCTAATATTTGGCATTGACACAACTATCTAAGGGAAACAACAAAATGAATCAGAGAATTCAAGCCTTACAATAACTTGAGAGAACAGGGCACGTCATGATCAACTAGACCTACTCTAGCAAGGAAAGTACAAGCAATAAGCTCAAAGCATCTTAGAGTTCAGCACTTAAAACAAGATAAAACATGTCAGGTCTTTCAGTAGCATACCTTATCTTCTGTGCTGCGCTTTGGAAATTTGAGTACTTCCAGTCGACTTGTACTGTTTGATACATTACAATTTTGGGAGCCTTCTTGACAAAGTTGCACATCAAGCCATGACTCTTTTACCTGAAACAAGTATCATGAGGAAGTTCCTTATCAAACGAAGGACAAGCAGAACATGGTGAATCCTTTTCCTCAATGAGGGCAATAGATGTACCTGGCTGGGCATTAATGGATTGTCAAAAAATGAATACTCCCTCATACTGATTCCAGGTCCAAATTCCTCCTTAGGAAGTGCTTTCAACATTACATTCACCTGTCGTCCAGCACACAGTTTAGTTTGGCAAGATAATCACATCAATTCATACTTCAAAAGAGCTTAACATTGAAATACTAGCTGAAGTTCTAGATGAAGATATGAAGTAGTGATTTTCCCGACTATTTCCTGAACTTGAGAGCAGCATCACTCCAAAAATATATTTCCTAGAGCTTAAATAACATGTACTTCTTTGAATGTGCGTTTCTAGTTATATTCATCAATCTCCTATCTTTAAATAATTCAGTGTAATAGCCATCACAAACAGATAATTTTGATTCGAAATGACTACTTTTATGACCGTAGTTCTGGGGCAATCAAACTTTCACCAAAAGACAGCTACCTCAAACACATGATCCAAGGGGCAAATAAAAGGTTGTCGTGTCATGGAACCCGGCAAAACTCCAGGATGCGGAAACCATAACCTATCCAACCTGCACCATAGTGGAGGCATGACCTAAAATTACAAATAAGATCAATTAGAGATGAGCATAAGAACTTTAAATCAGCATTTGCAAATACCATAGCTAACTTGCTCAACCAAATAGCATTTTTCATATATGCAAAAGTTGATAGAATCTCCTTACTCCGCAACTATGTAACAAAAGTTTTCATCAGAAATAAGGAAAATCCTCACAGCCCATACTTGGGAGGATATTTAGCAAAATACTGCTGACAGCCATCTTTACTCGCGCGCATACGCAAGGGCGCACACAAACTTACACACATTCATCAAGAATCTTAAAGCAACAATAAGTTGTGATTCAATCAGAAAAGGGATCCTGCTGTAATAGCTCTAATTATTGATGTTTATAAATACGGAGGGTCCTAAGATTAGCTAAATTACCATTCTTTTTCCTCCTTGAGTCACGTCTGATGAAGTTTGTTTGAGAGAGAAAAGCTATTGGACAGCATAATGTTGCTACAGGTATGTCTTTAAGTCTATAAGACGGTACTCTTGTTTTGTTTCATTGAAAGTTGGAATCCTGTCTATGGCTTCTAGTTGTTCATTGCTGGCAAAATCTCAGACTTCAGGCCATATCCTAGTTTAAAATTACTATATCAGGCATATTCCCCATTGGAATTTGCAGGATAAACGATACAAGTTGTTAAAGCATAATATGCATTTTTGGCCCCATTCTCCAACAACTTAAGCTTTTAGAGCAGATAGTAATTTAGTATGGTATCAAAGCTCCGACCTCGCAAGGTCTTGAGTTCAATTCTTCCTGCTTGCATGAGGCCCTATGTATAAATTTCTCATTGATAGGTTTTGTCTGCATCTATCTCTCATTGATTCGCCACCCCACATGCAATCGGGCTTGCATGTGAGGGGGAGTCTAAAGCATGATATACATTGTTGAGCCCATTCTCTAACCTATGTTACATGGACTCCGTACGAGTGTCCAAGTCGGATACGTCTCCAAGTGTCGGATTCGTCTATTTTTCAAAACCCAAGACACGGGGACACGGCAAAATATTTCTCTATGTTCTTGTTTTTTTATTGTTCCTTAGTTTACATGGTGTTTAAAGTTACACGTTGTTTCAATTTGGAACTGAGATCATCTTAAAACAATAACAAAGTAAAACAATTCTTAGCGGCATATCTTAAAGGACGTGTCAGACACATATCCTGTACTCACGTCCAACCGTCGAGTGTCCAACACGGGTACTTTACGCATTTTGAAGAGTCCGTGTAACATAGTCTCTAACCGCTTAAGCTTTTGGAGCAGACGGTAACTTAACCCAAGTACTAGTAGTGATGTTAAGGGAGGTACACGAGAAGCTTCAACAGCATTAAATAAATCCAAAAAAGACTATTGCTAATATATCTGCTAATTGACACAGTCAACAGAAATAGATGTAAAAATCATATCCCTACAAATCATAGTATGCCTATTATCGAAATACAACTTGTTTCTTAGAGCTCATAAAGACAACATAGAGGAATCCAAGAGTTCACCTTAGCTGTATTTTTGTAGGCTTTCCTCTAACTATCAATGGTAGTCAGTGTATGATTGTTGTACGCTTACGACAGAAGCTAATTCGCATATGATTCCACCCTCTATCACACCATTGACTTTATATTCATCGAATTTGCTTTATTGCATTTTCTTTTATATAAGCTCGCTTTTTATGCTCTCCAAATGTCAGCACAATAAGATCCCCTTCCACTTGGTTTTCTAGGCTTTGGAAGTCTTTTCAAGCTTTACTGTATACTCAATCAGTATAAAATAGAGGACTCATGAAGACTACAAAGATTGATCAGTAATAGCTAGTGAATGACTTTATTAAAAATAGACCAATCAATTTATAAGACGCATAAAAAGACGGTTAACGCTATAGTTCGAGCCCTAAGGAAATACCTTCTGATATCTTGTTTCTACGAGTTCCTAAAATAATCAGTACAAGAAAAAGGAAAGGAACACGCTGCTTCTCATGATGATGATAAACCATCCAACATTAATCTTTTTACACTTTTATTTACCAACACTTTCATGTCTGCACTGAGCCAAGCTGAACAAATTCATCCAAGACTATGGAAGAAAACCATCTTTCAATCACAAATTACAGGTGTATATGTGTCTGAAACGTGAAATATCAAACCTTAAAGCTAAAGAGGACGAAAATAGGCATAAGTCCAATTATTTTCCTACGACTAAAACAATTAACTAAGATGTAAGGGGTCTATTATTACCAGAGTACGCTTCAACAATGTAGCGATGGCCAGCGCTGTTCTAATTTGCTTTATCTGCAGAGCAGCATTAAACATATCAATATATTGCAATGGTAGCTTTCTTGGTAAACAGAAGGGAAAAAAAATGAGAGAGAATATAAAAAACAAATCATGAACAGCTTCTAGAGAAAAAATTGCAACTAGGTAAGTACATGCATACTTGGTAATTTACAAGAGAGAAGTGTGACTCAATATTATGCGCCCCATCCAGTAACAAGCTCTTTGGAATAGATGGCTTAAATGTCAAGAAACCTCCTGCATTATATTCTCTAATATGTTAGGTTTCAGCACCATTACTGACAATATAGATCATATGACTAAGCAGGTGATCTCATCGAGAGAAGAAAGCCCTGGCTAAGTGAAATGATTAGTTCGTTATGTACTGCCCCAAATAATTTCGAAAAACACTTTGTCGAGATGCGTTAAGTTTGTATCATGCATCAGAATGTTGCTCATTTTTTCTCTGTGAGGGTTAATAAAATCCTTTAATCTTAGTTCAACAGGAGTAGCTAACTAAATTAAAATGAGCACATATCAAAAATTACATTCAGATGAACAAGAGATAGATTGAGCATCACCCAAAAACTGGGCTATACTGAAATTCCAACCTGACATAAAGAGAGCTAGAAACGACCCGGTCATGGAGAATTGGAGAAAATGGAAGCAAAAGAACATGAAGATATTAAGGTAAACTCAGAGTTTGAATCTCGGTTGACTGGTTACAATTGTAGTTTGGATACTCTTCGTCTAAGAAGCACGTGTGGATGCGATATGGGTGCTACGTGGATACGTCATTTCTTCAAATATAGGATACGGGTGTGGCGGGGATACGGCAGGCATTTATTGATTTATATTGTTTGTGTGTAAAAAAAATAAAACTATTTTATACAAACAATAAGATAGTTTGAAGATTGGTGGGCTGCTTTAGAAAAATTGGATGCACAGCATAAAATGATAAAGTTTGTACAAGTTACTTTATTTCTTGAAGGATTGGGCCTAATTTAAAAGATTGTCAATAAACCTGGTACCTATATCTAATAAACAGAAAGTTGGACACAGCTGTCACCCTAGCATATAAACAGTTGTCACCCTAAACAAAACCACAGATCCACAACATTGACAGAGCTATCGACAACAGCTCTGCAATGAGAAGCTGTTGCCGCTGCTGCCGGACACCGCCTGTCGCCTCTGCTGTCGGACATCACTGGTCACCACAGCTGCTGGAAGACCGTCCCCACTACCCGCGCTCTTCGGTAGAGGTTGTTCCTGTGTCCCTGCCGTTCCAAGCCACACCCAAGATCCAAAATTTAAATTTTTTAAAAAAAAGTTCTGCACACGCACCCAAGTCACACTTGCACCCGACACGCCCCGGTGCAAGTGCTTCACCCAAACTGCTGCACCGGTTCTTCATAGCTCTTTGTACAGATAAAGAAATGATGATGAATCATAAACTATCAACAAATCATCATCTGAAGGCCCAATATATGGAACACACTAAAACATTTTGCAAGGATTATACTCTAAACAGCAGTATTTTGTGGGAAAAAAATACTAGCATCATAAAAGCGGAAACACGGGGAAAAATGTTACCAGGTGAATCATAATACTCAGGTGGATCATAGAATACCATGGCTTCGCGTAACCTATGACGCTTCCCTTCAGTACCGGCATATTGGAATGTAGTATGTACAGCATATGGTTCCAACCTGAGTTGGTGATACATCGCCTGTCAATACATTCCACCAAGCAACATTTTACTTCAAAGCAAAAGTTGTTAAAATAGGAAGGGACAAAAGTTTTGGTATTCACAAAGAGAGAAAGTGGGTTTGCATACTACCTGAACAAAATAAGTGTGGCCACTACAAAATATACTTGCTGGAAGAAGTCCCAGCTTGAGGTTTCCATCATAAGCATATACAAGTCCACTATCCTCATCGAAAGATGGTCCCAGCTGCCTGTGCACAAGCTCGTTAAAACCATTCTGATCCCATATCTTGTCATCAGCTAAAAGCATATCTTTCCATTCTTTTGCCAATTTTTTGGCTGAATCTGTTGGCCTCCAGTGAAAAATCCCAATATTGTAGGCAGCACCAACTGTCCAAAATGAAGAAAGAATTTCAAAAACATCGTGCATGGAGAGAGAATTCAACAATCTGGAAAGAGACTCGTACTTCTCTAAAATCATGACGGATGTATCCTTTTTTGAAATGGGAATGCAAAGAGGCGAAGCACTACGAACAGATAACGACTGAGCACGTGGAGGGTACAGCCTCAGGCATCACTATCCTTGGTTACACCAAGTCCACATCCATGCACGGAAAACCCAGTTACTTACAGGCAATTTTATTCCTACACAAAAGACACGTGTACACACACTTGTGCACAAAACATATGGCTTCATCATTGCAGGTCCAGTTAGGTTCAATCTCAATCAGATTGCAGTTTCAGGTTCAAGTCCAAGACATAGACTCTTGTGGAAGGGAATAGGTCTTGCAATGGTTAAAAAAAAATCTATCCACCGGTGCCAAACTAGCTCAAATATGCAATCAAAAGTATATATCCGTAATTACCACTATGCCCAGCGTATATCAAGCATTCTAGTAGGAGTTTATGGTATGGTTAATAGATATACCAACTTCTACTAGTGCAACCTAACTCTTTTATCGCTAGCACCACTTGAACTTAAGATTTTAAGGTTCACAATGTGCACGTAGATTTTTCTAGTAAGAACAATCCTTTTAGCAGAAGAGTGTGAACACTGTTGATGTTGCTTTTGGGCCCAACACTGAGTTGCTTAGTAACTACCTACGCTCCAAAATGAGGTAAATTAGCCTGCTGAGTGTAACAACTTACAACACCAACAACTCTAGACTGTTGTCAACATAAGGTCATCAATCTTTGCACGCAAAGTATTTTAAAGGAGAAATGAAGTCACCAGCAAAATCAAGCCAATATACTAGACTACCAGTAATAATGTTCTTCTTTGGGGCTATGTATAGATCTACGTTACATGGACCCTGTATGAGTGTCCGAGTCAAATAACTGTCTGGGCGTCGGATTCCCAAGACATCATGGTATGGGGGCACGGCAAATTATTCATAAGCAATGATACTTTTAGTTATTCCTAAGGTAAAATGGTGTTTATGTGACGCACATGATTTTAATTGAGAACTTGTCTCACCTCTGTGATTTGGTTTTTGATGCAGCAAGTAGGGGAAAACAATTCTTAATTGTTGGCACTAAAAATAAAGCAGCCGATTTAAGTGATTTGATTGATGGGATTTGGTATGATACTTATGAGATTGAAAAAAGTAATGTCAAATTGAAAGAAACACTATATAAGATAGTGGTCATAGTGGCATATCCTATGAGATGTGTAGGACACAGATCCCATACCCATGTCCAAGTGTCAAGCGTCCAACACAGGTATTTAGGCATTCTGTAGAGGCCATGTAACATAGGTGGAGATGGAAGTGTTTATCAACTACTCCCTCTATCCAATTATTACAGTCTCTTATTGGAATAGTAACTCTTTATGAACAAGTACTTAATTCTCTTTGAATATAAAAGTAGAAGCTTGAATTCCATCATTTGCCCTTAGATAGAAAGATCAAAAGTCACTTGTGTTAAAGTAGCAAGGTTAGTTTTGCAAAAAGGGTGATTAATGTGCATTAACTGTTCAGGACAACTACTACGGGACGGAATAAAATTTAAATTCTGGACAAATATTTTAACAATGAAAATCTGGTTTACATACTCGTACTTGTGAGAAATGCGCAAATGTACAACATAGGAATGCCTCAGAAAACGTAAGGGGAGAATGCTCTCTGACATTTGGTAAATGCAGGAAACAAGAGTAGAAAATTATCACATAGTATTTGGTACTCTAAGAAATGGGTGGGCAGCAGAAGTTTCAATAGATGCTTCACCTTGTTGCCAGATGTCCAGTCTGTCATCAATAACTGTTGGTACAACTTGATCAGTTGAAGTCAAGACATCTGCTTCAGGAAAGCGTGCAAGATATGGAAGCGGGTTCTGTTTTAGAACACAGCATATGATGTAAAAAGTTTACCAACAAGGAAACTTAACTATCAAATTTTTGATGTAGATTGAACTAACTTGCTAGAAAGAAAAGAAAATTAGAAAAGGAAGCATCCCACTGAAAATGTTGTGGTAAGGCTGCCTACGCCAACCCTCCCTCGACCAACGCCCCCTAATGGTGAGGCCCCTTTACACTCCCTATTGTGGGGCTACTTAAGCGCTAAGTGGACCAATGAAAAAACGAGCATGATCAGATAGAAAAAGAGATTGAGCAATCTAGATTCGAGAATAATAACCTTGATACAAGGGATCTTAACATTCTATCTCACACAGAAGTAGAATCACATTAAGCTCTGCTGCTTTTGTATTACAGTATAATATTCCCTCTGAACATATATAAGTCATCAATTACCCAATTTAGACTACAAAGTAAAGCAAAAGCCCATATTTACCTCAAGTGGTGATTGGAAAATGGGACCCACCTTCTTTCTTTCTTCCCTTCTGTCTAAAGACTCAATTTCAAAGTCTAAGGTCTCAATTCTCTCTCTCTCTCTCTCTCTCTCTCTCTCTCTCTCTCTCTCTCTTTAGTTATTCTAATGGCTGTACCACAACCACTGTTGCCACCAATCTCAATCACCACAATTGCAGCCACTAAATAAGCCACAACCTAAGCGACCAATCTTAGGTACAAACAGCATGGTCACCATTCTGGGCGGCGCCACCAATCTGAGCCACCACCACCCTCACCACCAATCAAAGGCAACAATTCAGCAGACATCAATCCGAGCCAACAAGTTCTTGAGCCACAACCATCATGGTCACCCTTCCGAGCCACCCACCACCAGCAGCAATTAAGCTTTACTGCCCCCACCTCTAAAACAACTCTCAGCCCCCTTCCCCTCGGTTTGTAACCCTCCCACTGGCGCTACGCTGCTACCAAAGCCGCCAACAAACACAAACCACTGCCTTTACCAGACCTGGCTATCACCTTGGCCACCTATGACGCAAATCTGGAAATCTCAATAATACACCATGGTAGAGCTTCACAAATCTGATTGACAACTAGGCATGAGATGGTTTACGACTAGTAGGGCCTTTTTCTCTAGTAGATTACTTCCTTGTTGCAAATCAGTTGGAATGTTAGCTTTGGGTTCTAAGCATTGACGTGCTGGATGAAGCAAGGCGGGCAGTCGACTAGGAGGATTGGGGAATCCTTGTGGTGAATTTTCTTTGTCTTACTCTTTATGATTTTCAATATGATAATCAACATGGCAATACAATAAGAAATCACAGATGTCGAGAAGACTTGCTTTTTCTTTTCTTTCTTTTTTTCTTTTCTTTGATAGGGTCAAGTAGATTCTAAATGCTTTTAATTTAATTTTATTTTGAAGGTAGTGATGGAATTGATCGGAAAATGATCATCGATTGAGATGGTGACCATTTCTGTGTACTTTGCATGTATGCAGGCCGGTGAACAGAGAGTTGGGAGGGAGGATGCGGGGAGAAGAAGAAGGACAGTGGGGCCACAAATTGCAGGCCATGACTATTTTTTTTTGCTTTTTCAGGACAACACTCATGCGTGAGAGGGAATCTTAGGGTAGAATTGGTGATTGACAAATCACGACTACTGCCTAATAAGCGTGAAACTCTGTCACTTACTTTGGGATAAGAGGAGCATAAAATTGCTCATGACACTTCAAAGAAGCTAACTAAAATCGAAAACTTGCAGAGAACACATGATAACAATTACCATACTTGACTGGGGAATCTGGAGTAATACAAGGAACACTTGTAGGATAAATTTAAGTAGCAAGCAAGAAAGCGTACCTTTAGCCAGACCATGTCTGTATCACACATTAGTAGCTCGTAGCCAAAGGGTAAGATCGCATCAATAAGAATAACCTTTTCTCTCCCCATCTTATGAAATGTTGGGGAGCCCCATCCAACATCTATTGTGCTCATATGGCTACCCATGTCAAAAACAGGTACACCTTTCCAATATAAGGCTTCCAATAATTTTGTGTCCATTGCTCCTATATTGACACTTCAACTTTAGTAGGTCTTCACACTATTATAGCATGAATACATATTTCTTCATCACGCCAACGTGTGCATGGCTTTAGTATGGGTTACTTACCAACAAGGAGATTTTCGAGACCTAAATCTGTCAAGTGTTTAACCCATGAAAGGATGAAATCCATGAAGGCATAGTTTCCAAAGGTGACTATTATAGTGTTGTCTTTCACCCTTCGTTGAACCAATTCTTTGGTTAATCGAAATGCCTTCAAAGGGGGCATTTTGGAACCGGTAGGGGGCACCTCCCAGACAGGTTTCAACCATTTTCTTTGTGGCTGGGGACTAGGTGCCAGAAAGGCACCCTCTGCTGCTAGATGAGAAGAATTTGGCTTACGATCCAAGGGACTGAAATCTGCATTAGAATAGGACGTGCAAATGAGAAAGAGGAAGAGAGAGGGGAGGAGGGGGGAGCGCTCTTAATGTAGAAAAGCAGACGTTAATAAATTGGTCCTTCCAAAAGATCAGGGATTAAACTATGGGAAAGACTAAAGCTCTTTATCTCTTGGAACATGAAAATGTAATTCATGGTAGAATATCCACTATGTGAGAGATAATTTTGGTGAATGTATACGACACTGTTAACCAGTAATAAAAACCAGGGATTTCCAGGATTCCCCTTTTCTTTTCTTTCTTGAGATAAGTCTAAATCAAAGCAGCCAAGACTGTATACCCACTCAATCCAAAGTAGACACTACATTCTACAGAAGCTGTTCAGGTCTTTCCAACAGCCATATTACCAAGCTTGCAACGCTTTTGTCCATGACCACACTAAGCAAACATTTAGTCACACAATCATCTTCCACTTGAGGAAGATATGCAATGCCCCATAAAGGTCAATGCCAGAAAGCCTAGATGCATCATGGCAGTGAATGTGTCAGCTTAATGCAGATTTTTGGACATTCAGTTGCTCAATCAAGGACATGAATGACTCAAGTAAAAGCATTTCTCAAATGTTCCAAATGCTCTGCTGCAAGTAAGAAGAGATTGAAAACAAGCAATCCGTATTCTAAGATCCTATAATCAAAATACTAGATGAAAAGTGCACGAGTCAAAAAACTATCACAAACCATGGGATCCACGTAGACATAACACTGAAACCTGACAATTCATAGTCACAAGAGACATTCCCATCGGACACTTATGACCAGGTTATACTATGTATCTGCATAACTCTGTCGTTCGAACAGAATGTTTATTTACCAATCATATGGACAATCTGATCTCTGCAACTTTTCAGCTCAACTATTAGAATTCCTAAACTGTCATCTAATCCATCTAAAAGTTAGAAGGCAATTACAGAAAATATACATAAACAAAACCAACGGTAAGTACTTCCTCTGTTTCATAATGTCCTCTTTCACTTTTAGCGAATTGATAAGATAGAATTTAAAGACATAAACATTGTATTACACTCAAGTAGTCATTACAGATAAATTAAGGACCAGTTGACAAGTCAAACTAGGGAAAAACGAGCAACGTTACTCGTCTGCACGCCCAGAATCTATCCTACCAGTTCGCAAAAAGTCAAACGGTACAAAATATATGAACCGGGAAGGAGAAAGGAGGAGGAGAGACGTACGGGAAGCAGGCGGCGAGAGGCGCCACGCGGAGGTGGAGTCGGGCGAGTAAAGGGCGGAGAATACATAGAAGGACGAGAAGATGACGCCGACCAAAACGGTGGCGTAGATCGTCACGAACAGTGGCCTCGAGCTTGATACCTCCATCAATCTTTCCTACACTTCCGCCTCAACTCTAGGTGTTCTCAGTTTCAGATGCACGAGCATTTCTGTAAACCCTGGAGAAGAACAGGCTCGCATTCGATTGTGTGCACATGGTGTGTGAAATGGGGGAAATTGTCAAATGTAGGACGTGGGTTTTTAGTTTATTGAATTGATAAGTTGCAGGAAAGTGGTTACCACCATCGCCAGCCGAAGTCAACTCCGATGGCTGCCTGAGTCTGTCAATCGGTACTAATTGATAAATACTGATATTGTATTTGATTAATTAATTCCGATGGCTGCCTGAGTCTGTCAATCGGTACTAATTATTAAATATTGATATTATATTTGATTAATTAATAAATATTGGCCTATCTTGTATTTGATTAATTAGAAATCGGTACGTGGAAAGTGTACTTAGCACCTTTTTTAGAAGCGTTCATTTCATGCATATGTTCATATTTTGAGGGGGTATTAGAACCCTGGGATCGATATATATATATATATATATATATATATATATATATATATATATATAATGTGTTATATACCTCATCTTATCTTAAATAAGTCTTTACTAAAAGTTTGAGGGTAATTATAGTTAAGAATACTAAGTTTTAAAAGGTAACAAACTGTGACCACAAACGTTAAAAAGGTAACATTCATGTCTATCCGTTAGGTAACCATCCAAAAAGTTTAGATGTCTTCAATATATATTTTTGAAATGACAATACTACCCTTATATTGTATATACTATACAAAAATTTAAGACCTTAATTCTTTAATTAAGGTTAAAGACCTAATTTTTAAACAAAAAAATGGTTTCCCTCTCAAATTCTTTTTTTTTTTAATAAACCAGTGATCTCCCCTTCCAACCTTTTTTCAGAAAATAGAAACCCTAACTTATCTCTTCCAAATCTAAACTCAGCTGCCCCCTCTCCCGCACCACCACGCCGGCAGCAACCACTTACCCCACCCCACGATGCCAGTGGCAACCGTCTCCCTCACCCCACCACCCCGCCAGCAGCCCCTTCCCTCACCCCACCCCATCGGCATCCCCCTCCCTCAACCCAAGTCGCCAACAGCCCTTTCCCTTACCCCCCATTGGTGGCAACCTGTTAACCCACCTCGCTGAAAACCATCACAGACACACGCTGCCAACGGCCCAATACATCGCCACCGTCTCCACTTCTACACCCACAGCCACTAACTTCTACTGCAACCACCACCGACCACCTATGCAACCACCAAAGTAATCCCTTCATCCCCAGCCTCAGATCTGGCCACCCCTGGCTCACCATCATCATGAGGTTACCCATCAAGCCCCACGCTCACGTACCCCACCGCAAGCCACATACGCTTCTGCCGCGACACGCCTCCGTAAGCCACTGCCGTGAGTTTGCAAAAAAAAAAAAAACCTTTATTCTGCGTTCTTCTAGTCGTTGACACAAAAAATTAGGGCAATCCTACTTGGGTTGATTCCCCTTTATTCTGAGTTCTTATGGCAGACTGATTCCTTTGCATTTGCGCCGGCAATGGCCTTGATGGCGGGGGTGGTGAGGGAGATGAAAAGAGTGGCATTTTAAGAAATTCAATTTTAAGTCATGGACAATATGGTCATTTTGACTATTCCGTTATGTATTTGGGTACTCCGTTAGGTCAAAGGACACAAGTGCCTATTTTTCAAACTGATGAACACGCTTGTAATTTCACACTGACATCAGGGATATGAATGTAATTAACCTTGGAGAAGAACAGGCTTGCATTCGATTGTGTGAAGGCAATGTGTGTATGTGAGTGTGCACATGGTGTGTGAAATAGGGAAAATTGTCAAATGTAGGACGTGGGTTTTTAGTTTATTGAGTTGATAAGTTGCAGGAAAGTGGTTACCACCATCGCCAGCCGAAGTCAACTCCGATGGCTGCTTGAGTTTGTCAATCGGTACTAATTGATTAATACTGATATTGTATTTGATTAATTAATAAATATTGATCCAATCTTGTATTTGATTAATTAGAAACCGGTACGTGGAAAATGTAGGTAGCACCTTTTTTAGAGGCGTTCATTTCATGCATATGTTCATATTTTGAGGGGGTGTTAGAACCCTGGAATTGATATATATATATATATATATATATATATATATATATATATATATATATATATATATATACATCTTACTCTAAATACATCTTAACTATAATTTTGTGTTTGAACTCAACAACATTTATGCGATGATAATGTCTTATACACCTCATCTTATCTTAAAATAAGTCTTTACTAGTTTTTATTTGATTTTGATACTTTTTTACAGAAGCACGAAAGAATTTGAACAAACCATAACCTTTTGTTTGAACTCAACAACACGACTGAGTGACCTATATACCCAATCAAACTATTCGGAATCTAAATCTCGTAATTCTCACCCTAGAGTAGGGATGGTAATGGGACGGGTCAGATGCGGTTTCATAAGGTCCGCACCTGCCCCGCTACACCAACCATGTGACTCTGACGCGCTCTAGCCTGCCATCGTGTTGGGAGATTATGATACCATCCCGATCCAATGGCCTTTTCGGTAATCCAACCCCAACCCAATCTTATTTGTACTGTCATTTAAATTTCAATCACAAAAGTCAGAAAATTAGAAGGGCAAAATCAGAAAAATAATACAACGATAGATTTGTGATCGCGCGACCAGAGTGAGGAGTCACTTGGGGATGATCGGCAACCGAAAATAGGCATTGGCAGACAGTGGTTGTCCAGTCTCTGAGATAGGCATCCGTTTATAGAGTTACTTCCCATGAAGCTTCATCTTACGAGCATGAGGCTAGGTTTACGCTGAGAGCCTAGCCTTAAGAACATGGTTAGAGGGTGCGACGGAAAGTGACGGTAAAAGGCTGATGGATGAAAATGCGACTGGTGACCATTGATCGATGAAAGTCAATCACAGAAGGCGACAGAAGCACGACGACCTACTTAGGGGTTTGCGGCAGCTTCAAGAGAAGAAGACAATGGGAGTAGAGGTGTTAAATGGGCCGGGCGGCCAGCCTGACCGGGCCCCTTCTGGCCTGGCCCGTTCATGAACAGCACTGGCCCGGCCTTTTAGGGCTTAGGGCCTGGGCCTAGGCCAGGCCTGCATTTCCCAGAAAAAGCTTGGGTCAGGCCCAGCCCGGTTCAGGCCCGGGTTTGGCCCGGCCCGATCCGTGGCCCGAAAAAAGCCCAGTTTTGGCCCGGTTCAGGCCCAGGCTTGGCCCGGCCCGGGTCTGGCCCAGTTCAGGCCCCCTCTTTAATTTTAAAATTCCACTTTTCCCCCTTTCCCCCCAACGGATTTATTCCCCCTTTCCCCCTTAAATTCTACTTTTACCCCCCCAACAGCAAAATAACGGCTAGTTTGGGGGGTATTTTGGTCCAAGTTTATTTTTTCAACTCTTTTAAGGTTTTTATACTCTTACCCTCCCCAACAACTATAAACGGATAGTTTTTAGGGGTATTTTGGTCTTTTGTGAAGTTTCAAAAATTTATAAATTCACACCATTTCTCTCTGATTTTTCACACCAATCTTTTTACTCTCTCTTATATAAACATTTTACATTTCTATAAGCTTTGCTACTCTTGCGAATTACTACTCTTATTTACTAATTAGTACTCTTGCATATTATTACTCTTGTTTACTAATGAGTTAATTATGCCATTGACCATTGAACTATTAGGCATATTTCATTTTGACCACTGGACTTAAAATTGTGTCAAAGTGACCACTGATTTTTAAATTTTGTCCAAATAAGGTCATTGCGTTCAATAGAGCTTACCGACGTTCTATTAACTCCCTTTAGTGAGGGGTAACCATGTCAATTTGCCTATTATCTTCCCCTCTTCTTCTCTTCTTTCCCTCCATTCTTCTTTCCCTCCATAAGTCTTTCCCGCCCAGCATCTCATCTCCTTTCCTTCCTATTCTTCCACATCACAAGACATTCTACTTCTTCTTCCACAGCAAACAAAAAGAAAAAAAAAACCCAATCCACTCTTCCTTCCATGGGTTGCTACTGTCGAAAGAGTCCAATAATTAAGACATCATGGACCCCAAAAAATACAGGAAGAAGATTCATTGCTTGCGGAGCTGAAAATGAAGATCCATGTGAGTATTCTTTTGGATTGATCCACCCATGTGTGAAAGGGCTGTGCAAGTCATACCTGGACTGCTACGAAGGATCAATGGAAATGCTGAGGAGGTTCGAAGGCTTAAGGTGCAAATTGAAGGGAAACATGAGCAATTGGTGACATATGAGATGAAATTGAGAAGCTATCAATGGAAGGAAAATATATTATGGTTTGTCTTGTTGTGCTCATGGGTGTTCTTTGTAATGAACTTCAAGTCAAAAAGAACCGCAAACAACAGTTTGCTTTTGGAGATTGGAGAGTTGTGATCTAGGCAAAAATTTGTGTTTAGGGACTTGTGTTCTTTGTAATGTTAGTGTTTTTAATGTAATGTAATGGAAAGGGCTGTGCATGTAATGGATGTTAGAGTGTGATCTGCTTAACAGTTTGTTTGTGCTTGATTGGGATGTAATGGAAAAAAAATGTAATGGAAGCAGCTGTAATGGAAAGAATATAATGGAAGCTGTAATGTATGGATATTGTTGACTATAATTGCTTCTATTTCAAAATGGCATTTGTCAATGCTTCTTTACCAACATAACATCAATATTATTCTAAGGACAAATCTGCCTACCTACAGCTATAAAACAAAAGGCTATAGAATACTATGTCCATAAAAGCTATAAGTTATCCACAAAAGACTTCATCTATCCCAACATGCTTCCTAAATCAAAAAGCTACAGCTAAAGCAAAAGGCTGTTTGTATCAACATAATGTTCACAAGAGCTATCCACAAAAGGCTTTAGTCTTCCCATGTACACAAGTTATCTCCTAACTAATTGTCTTGTTGTAGGTCTTGCTCCTTGGCTTGAAGTTGCTGTACTTGCACCTCCTGTTGCACATTGTTGGCCAGAAGTTGCATTGTTTCTCCTCACCTGTAAATCATAAAATAACTAATGAATAAGTAATTCAGATACAAAATGTAGATGGCTAATAAGAAATAGGTTCAAACTCACTGGATATTTCTTCCTTCCAGCTTCAGGTTGTAGCCAACCTTTGGGGTTTGGATATGTCACCTTCTTCTTCTTAGGTTGCATTCTCTTTTCACTGCCTTGTGTAGTGCATCCTGCCTTCCCAGTGTTATGACCACCTGTAGTTGTCACCTTCCCCATAACCTTGCCCCGACCTCGATTCCCCTTCTTAGGTTCTCTTGTCTTTGGTTGACACCCTTGCCCCCTGCAACCCCTACTGTTGTGCCCAGCATTGCCACATTTGCTACAGGTGATAACTGTTCCCTTTCTTCCTAATTTTCCAGTCCCATCAGGTAGACCCCTCTTAGACTGTGTGACCTCATCCCAATCCTTCCTTCTTAGCTTCTTAGGCCTACCAGGTTGCTTATGATATATAGGTGAAAGAATGGTCCCATTGTTTGTTGGTTCCCAAAGGTTGGGACCACTAAGGGGGTTCACTAAGTAGTCATAGACTTTCTTAAAAGTCTCAACCCTAAAACACTCATCAACCCACTGCTCAGGTTCACCCCCATTCCCTCCATTAGCCATGTCATTGTAAATGGCTGAAATTGCATGTGCACATGGAATTCCACATAAATCCCATTTTCTGCAGCTGCAAGTCTTGTTGTGCAGGTCAACCACATAACCTTCCCCACTTGTAGCCCTCACACTATATAGACTGCCACCATTCCATGCACAATTATAGTGACAGGACTTCAACTTCTCTAACTTAGCCTGAATCTTGGGACACAACAAACCATCCCACTTTTCCATCTATTTTCTCTTCTTCACAATCCTTTGCATTACTTGATTTCTAATGTTATCAAGGCATGTAATTATAGGTTTATCCCTAGCATTGCCAATGGCCCCATTAAACACCTCACAGTAGTTATTTAGCAATAGATTACACCTGGTCTTCAGTGAGAAGTGAGATCTAGACCAATAAGAGGGTGGGATCTTAGCTAAGTATTCATAAGCACCTACACAGTCTTTTTTTATCTGTTGCATGCATCTACCAAAGTATATGGCATTGGGAGCCTTTGCAGCATTCCACATGGCATTCTTAAGATCTAAACTCCTAAACTGCTTCTTAAAATTTTTGTACATGTGCATGACACAATACCTCTGTTCACACAGAGGTAGAACTGTTTCTAGTGCTGACAGCAAACCCTAAAAAAATGATTAAATAAAGTAAACAAGTTAGTGGAAAATATTAAATAGCAAATAAGTTGAGAAAGATAGTTAACGGTTGATTACTACCTTTTGTGGGTCTGAAATGAAAGTCCATTCACTTTGGTCCTCAATCTGTAAGTCTTCTTTTAAAAGGTTGATGAACCATTCCCAAGAGAGCATGTTTTCTGCCTCAACCCTGCCCATGCAAAGGGGTACATGCCATTATCAGGGACAATACCCACTGCTGTCAACAATTGTCCTGGGAAAGGACCTTTTAAAAAGCACCCATCAAGCCCCACAATTTTCTCACACCTTGTCTTGAACCCATTCTTTAGAGGGCCTAAACACATGTACAACCTTAAAAACCTAGGAAATTCTTCTCCAACTATTGGCTCACACAGCTTTATAAGTGCAGTGATCCCTGGATTGCACTTGGTCACCTCATTACAATAGTCCCATAAACCCTTAAATTGCTCCCTATAACTGCCATCAATCATTTCTGCTGCCTTCCTTTTGCTCTGTAAGCTTTACTTCTAGAAACACCAGCTTTCAAATATGTCATAATAGTTTCTCTTATTGACTCAAGTGGCAATGTGGGGTTTGATCTGAACTTCTTCAGTTATTTTTGGGATATCCAATCAGCTTTGATATGTTGGTTATAGTATGCCTGTGGGCAAATATGCTCTTTATGATATGTCTTAACAATTAAGCTATCTTTCTCAGCAAGCTTGGAAGCATATAAAACCCAATCACACTATGGACTCCCATAACACTTTGCTCTAACCCTTTCTTTTTCATTTGTGTATAATTTTATGCTTCTTCTAGTCAGGATTGCATGCTCTCTGATAGCTTGCTTCAAGACACCTGCATTAGCAAACAACTGACCTATACTAAATTTGGGCCTGCTCATGTCTACTTCAGGGTTAAACTGAACACAACTCCTCTTATCTTTGTCATCTTCATCCTCAGACATACTTGTCAAACTCCTTAGTTCACCAGAGTCATCATAATATGATGTCCTTTCTTGTTCCTCATATTGTAGTACTGCTTGATCCCTGATGGCCATGTCATTCCAATCTTCACCTGCATCTACATTTGCATGGTAAAGATCTATATCTTCCTCAACCACATACTCATTATCATATAAATCATTAGGAGGGCAGTACTGTGAGTCATCTGAGTCACTATCATGCTCACTCTCATTCTCATGCCCACTCTCAATCTGATCAGTGTTCACATGCTCACTTTCATTCCCATGCCCACTCCCAATCTGATCAGTGTTCACATGCTCACTCTCATTCCCATGCCTACTCCCAATCTGATCAGTGTTCACATGCTTACTCTCATTCACATGCCCACTTTCATTATGATCAGTGTTTACATGCTCATGCTCTGAGTTGCTGTAAGCAATATGTAACCCTTGCTCACTGGGATGTTCAGTTTCACATGGGGGAAGAAGAAGCTGGGTAAACTTATTGTTCTCATAGTATGATGCATCCAGGTCATCCTGAGTACCTAATGGATGTTCATCACCTAAATCAATCTCCTCAATAACAACTGATGAACCAGTTATAGGTGGAGGTACAAAATACTCCTCCACTGATGCACTTCCATGCTCAACATAGATTTCTACAACATTAACCTTTTCTCAGTTATAACTCTTATTAGTTCCCTGATATCATCATCACCCCCTAGACCCCTCAACCCATTGTCAAGGCTCATCCCAGGAACCCTGTAATAATAAAACATCACCTCATGCCCATAATCGAACTCCTTTAACATTTCATCCACTTCATGCATTGACATCTTATCACACTCACAGTAATCGAAATAATTAACAAGGTCATCAATGTAGTGCCTCTTTGGCATGTAAACAAACTCTCTACCACTGTGCAACTCAATTGTAAAGAAGTCTACTGACGTTCCTGTTTATAAGATATTTACTAATTAATACTCCAATTTCACATTATAAAGTGCATATTATAGTAATTTCGAAAAGCAAATTGTTATTCCCAAGCCCATAAACAAATAAGAAAAAATTTTAATTTAATTAACATAACAGCAAATTATTTGGGAATCTGTGTAAACAACATTATTTCATGGATCATGATTGTGTGGGTGGCTACATCAGGATTCGTGTCAATTTAAAAAACATATCACTAAATCTAAAGAATGTATAGAAAAACTTACCGTAAAGATCGTGTGTTTCAAGATGGGTACCCTCTTCTCTAAGAACCCACGCCATTGCAATCTTTTATCTCCGTGGACTTTACTTGATTTGAGTAAAGGAAACAACGATCTCCTTCTGAAAATCAAAGAAAATGGAAGGACAGAGAAAGAGGAGACGATGTGTGTCTCTGAAGAAACGAAGAACATGTAAAGTGACAAATTTTACTTGATTCGAGTAAAGAAATAACGATCTCTCTCTGAAAATTGAAGAAGATGGAAGGACAGAGAAAGAGGAGACGATATGTGTCTCTGAAGAAATGAAGGACAGCTAGAGTGACAACTTTACTCTTCAAATTTGAAACTTAACGGATTTGTTCTTGACGGAACCTAACAGATGGACTTATTTGGACAAAATTTAAAAATCAGTGGTCACTTTGACACAATTTTAAGTCCAGTGGTCAAAATGAAATATGCCTAATAGTTCAATGGTCAATGGTGTAATTAACTCTTTACTAATTACTACTTTTGCTAAATTTTAATTACTAACCACTCCTCTTATTAATTTGTTACTCTCTAATTCTTTTGTCTAGTAATTAGTAATTAGTGAAATTTTATATTTATCAATTACTATTACTATTTTTTTAATTACTAACTCTCTCCAATTTTGAATTACCCTCAGTGATTCATTTGTTACTCTTTAATTCTTTTAATTGTTATTTCTAATTACTAATTACTGTTCTTATACTTGTGTATTTAGTTACTCTTACTAATTTTATTTTTCAATCTAGTAAAAAAGTTTAGCGTCAAATATGGCTGGATTATTGAAGAAACTGAAGCGTGGATCATCATCACGAAAAACATCATCATCATCACAAGCACCACCACCAGCACGAGCGCCAGCACCACGGCCATCACAAACACCAATCCAAGCACCACCACAACCATTCGTTCCTGGACGAATGAGTACAGGCTGTATGATAGATACCCAAGCCAATTGGGAGTTCAATCAAAACATTCCAGATTTTGAATACACGCCTGATCAAGACCCCCCGCATTATAGTCAAGGACGCAGCTCGGTTGGCGAAGCTACTACTCCGTGGCATAATCTTAACCCTATGCCTGGTCATGATGAAGAAGGGCCGAGCAATGCCTCCGGTAATGAGCCAGAAGTCCAAAAGGGAAAAAAAAAAGAAAGCCGAGTGTTGGAATCATTTTGATGTAGTTACGGTGGACGGCATCCGAAAAGCTCGATGTAAGTACTGTGCTAAATTATTTTCGTCTGGTAGTGGTAATGGACATCTTAACAGGCATTACCCTCAGTGTGCACCTCGACAAGGCCACGTCGAACCTACCCAAACGCAGTTATCTTTTGACGGTAAGTTATTTGTTTATAATCAGCGAGAGCAAAGAGACGGTCTCGCTGAATTTGTTATTCACGATGAACAAGCCTTTTCTTTTGCCGATAATGCTAAGCACTCTAGATATATGAACACATACGTTCAACCTTTGTACAAAAAGGTTCATAGAAACACAACTAGATCCGATGCACTCCGACAGTATAATGCTGCTAAAGCACGCCTGATCGATTATTTCGATAAATTTGACGGTAAAGTTAGTCTTACTTCTGATATTTGGCAATCTCCGTTTACTTTTGTTAGTTATACTTGTGTGACCGCCCATTGGATTGATGCAGATTGGATTATGCACAAGAGAATCATCGCTTTCGAGCTCTTTCCTTTTCCGCATGATGGAATGAACATTGCTACTATTATATTAAAAGCATGTACCACGTTTAAATTAAAGGATAAGATTATGAGTATTAGTTTTGATAATGCTTCTAACAATACAGCTGCTGTTGATGCTTTACAGGAGAGCCTCAAACCTGTACTTTCTGGTAAATTATTTCATGTTCGTTGTGTTTGTCATATAATTAATTTAATTGTTCAAGATGGTTTAGCTGCTGCAGGAGATATTCTTGTCAAAATGAGGGGTATGACAGCGTATGTTAATAGTTCGAGTCCGAGAACACAACAATTTAAAACGTTGTGTGTTGAATATAATATGCCTCGCAGGAGAGCAGTTACAGATGTGGTCCACAGGTGGAACTCTACATACCATATGCTTTTACACATTCTGGCATACAGAGAAGTCTATACGCATTTTCTACTAACCTTGTTCCCAGCCGGCTTGCCAACTCAAGAGGAATGGCAGATGGCCACATACCTAGCTGAATTTTTGGAGGTATTTTACACGTCTACCAATTTATTGTCTGGTACGTACTATCCCACCTCTCCTCTCGCTGTAATAGAAATTCTCAAGATGGCTACAATGTTAACAAAATGGAGATATATAGGACCCTTTAAGGAAATAGTAAAAGTGATGGATAAAAAGTTTAATAAATATTGGAGTGAACTGCCTGTTGTTTTTTTGTTGCTACTTGTTTAGATCCTAGGTTAAAGTTGCATGGCGTGAACGTCTCGATACAAGAGATATCGATATTAATGTGCTACCCAGTAGAGGATACAACCGCACTCACAGCGAAAGTGAGCAAGACATTTGAGGAACTGTTCAACCTCTATCGTAATTCTGCTGACGTGCGCGGACGAGCTTCATCATCGACTGCTGAGAGGTATTATGCGCCATACCTTAAGGGCTTTGAACATCTAGTAGCAAGACAACTACCAGGTGAAGGTACTTCTAATTCGGCAGGTTCGTCTACTTTTTCCTCTTTTAATGAGATTGGTGTATATTCAAATACTGATCATTATTCTGATTTATCAATGCAAGAACAGGTTAATTTTAATTTGTTAAATTTTTGGAAACAAAATCAAAACATGTATAAAACTTTATCCCAAATTGCACGGGATGTACTGCCAGTGCAAGCCTCCACGGTTGCTTCAGAGTCGGCATTTTCAGCGAGCGGGAGGGTTTTGGATGACAGGAGGAGTCGTCTTAACCCCGAGTCGCTCGAGCTATGTGTATGTTGGAAGGATTATCTTGATGCGAAATACCGCGAGCAAGATAAACCGATTGATGATAGGAAGAGCAGTGACTCGGATGTTGAAGTACTTCCGGATGATTAGGTAATTTCTTTTTATTTTCCTTCTCTTAAGTTTTAAGAATAAAATTTCTCACAAAATATAGTTTTTTTTCATATATATATATATATATATATATATATAATATAATAAGTTTTTACAAGCAAGATAGATATTTTTTCGTATATATAAAAAAATAGGTAACTTCGCCTGTTTGTTTACAAGCAGCCGGTCCCAAGCCCGGATAAAAGGAGGAGGGCCTATAAACACATTTATCTTCAATGTATATGATTTATAATGACATAAAAGGATAAAGATTAGGTTCGTTAAATTGTGAATATTGGACATGCCTAGAGTACAATTTGCTTAAACAATAACAACAAATTACCATAATTAAAACCCTTACATTGAATAACAAGAAAATGCCAAAAAAATTAAAAAAAAAATTTGGGCCCGGCCCTAAATGTTGGGCCTAGGGCCTGGGCTTAGACCGGGCCTAGATATCCCCACAATTAGGCCCGGCCCCGGCCCAATTTGCTGGAGGCCCGATGGGCTTGGGCTGGGCCGGCCCAAGCCCGGCTCATTTGACACCTCTAAATGGAAGAATCGAAGTTCATGGACTTGCTTAAGGGTTTGCGATGGCTTTAGGAAAAGAAGAATAAGGGTCTGGTAACGGGGCAAATACACTTAAATCCATACCCGTCCCGTACCCGCTGCAGGTTATGAAAGTAAATACCGAACCCATCCCATGATTCAGTTATAGTTAAAAGAAAAATCTCTCCTTTAGATGCGGGGCGAATATCCGCCTGGTACGGGTCAAATAGTCATCCCATCCCTAGGGACACAATTTAAACGTTGGTGTGTGGTCTTGAAAAATAAGTAATATCAACTATGAAATTGAATGCTAAAAGCTAGTATATATATATATATATATATATATATCTAATGGACCAAATTTGACCGCGAGGAGGGGATCTAATCTACTCTAAACTACCGTAACTAAAAGGAAAGTAAAATGACATACATGTAGCGATAAATTTAATGCTATATGGGGTAGAGATCTTGATTGATTGACTTTAAATAATCCTTCATAATGTTGGTCATCAATTGATGAGGAAAAGATGATTGCTTTGTACCTTGATGGCCATATATGGATGTGGGATTGATTGGAGGTGGTTTGGATGATTAGGCTTTATGATGGAAGTTTAGGAATTGGGAGAGAGGAAACTCTGATAGTGTATCAAGGTAATTCATGATGATTCACCCCCCCCCCCCCCAAAAAAAATCCTCTTAAAAGGAGGCCAAAGACCATAATTTATTGCCTTGAAGACTTTAGAGGCCAAGGAAACCGACATTAGGTGCAAAATGGACCTAAAACTTTGAAACTAATTAATCCCACGTGTCCTAGGACATCTTACAAACGTGTGGAAAAGTGTATCAGCCAGATTAATAGTAACTTGTCTTTGGGAATGGGTGAAAGAATTGCATACTTAAGCCAACTTCGATAGCTTCGTTCTCTCCTATTTGAAGTACAATTTAGGCCTACCTTATATCAATCCAAAGATATACAGTATAAATTCAGTTGAAATTGTAATCACTCAAAAATATGAAAGTACAGCTTGAGATATTTTGGAAAAACTAAAGGTATGTCAGATTTGGAACAAGTTTTGTAACCCATTATTATCATAATTAATAATTAGGAAAAACTAAAGGTATGTCAGATTCGGAACAAGTTTTGTAATCCATTATTATCATAAATCAATAATTAACCAAATCAGACTCGTGATATGTCGAAGAAAAACTAACTTAGGAACCTTCTAATGATGTAAAGATCAAAAGTTAATTGTTCAAAATGAGCTATTATTCAATTAAAGTAGAGTGTTGTGAACATGCACCCAAATTCGACTCTGACGAAGCATAAAATTCATGCCAAGCACAAATCATGATCTAAGATTCATGCAAACACACTATTACATGCTATAACCATAACAAAATATAATAACAATGAGTGGTTTAATAATTTGATTCTTTATAGCCTTCTTGTGTTGATGGCATGATCGTACCCGAGCAGATCTGTTAGCCAGTTTTTTTGCATGAAGGTTGTGATATTTTGGTCGAGAAAATAGTAAAGAAAATTTTGGCGATCTGTTTTGATCACAAAAGTGAGTCCACTTAGGTATGGCTTCCGTTTATCATGAGTAGTCACAATGGAAAGAACGTGACTTTTGAGGCTTACAGCCATGCTGATGTACGCCAAGGGTTTCCCTGCATTCATTAACTCTTCATCTATTCCAAATCGGCTAGCACCAGTTTCCATCTCAAACACCTAAGTGAAGTATAGCAAGGTTAGTACTGTTGCTGCTGTCATGATGTGTTTGAGTTGGTTGAAGACTGGTGTAGCTTGACTGTTCTTAGTTGCCTCGATCAAAGTCTTTCAAGTCACCACGTAACTTGTACTCCATCCATCCATCCCACATAATTTGAATAATTTTTTTTACACGCAGATTAAGAATTTAAGTGATATATTGTGTGTTTTCATTCTACCCATTAGAGAGAAGAATAGAAGAAAGTATGCTAGGAGAGAGAAAATAGGTTAGTAGTGCATTAAATGAATAAAAAAGTATAATAAAGTGGGCCAGGAAATATAAAATGAGTTGATGGAGACTTAAATATGGAGAGAGAAATTGAATAAAAAAAGTACTTACATAATCTTTCTTAATTTGAAATTTTTTTTGGGACAGCCCTAAAAAAATATGATCAATTTTTCTGGAACGGATGGAGTAATTAATATCCAGTAATACCCTGTTTAACTTGAGTATTTTCTTATTTTTGACATTTATGAGTTGCATTTTGTTGTTATTCACCATTATTCTCTATCATGAGACGACATGACCTTAATACTCCATTCTAGGTTGTTTAAATGTATGCTTGGATAGTTTAACATACAATTGATGTCCCTTTAGCACCTCAAAGTCCGCTCTGCACGTTACAAATATTTTCTCATGCTTTTGCCATACACCAATATCTCATTAAAAAAAGGCAAGCATGCACACATTTGCTTAACAAATTCTTAAAAACTAGGATATGTTTGACAAAGCTGTGGTTTTTAATTTTAGTTTTTGAAAAAAATAAAAATCAAAACTAGTTGTTTTTTTTTTTTGTGAGAAAACTAGGTGGATGTTTGGTAAAGCAGTTTTTGTTTTGAGTTTTCTTTTCTCATTCTTTTTTTTCATTTTCCTTAAAATGTTCTCTTCTTTTCCAACCACGTCCACCGCCAGTCACCACCACCACCAAATTCGCACCACCACCTCCCTTTATCAAATCACATATCTATAACGATGATGGTGTGATTGGCAAAGCTTGTGGGCATGGTCGAGGTGATGACGATGGCTGCAATGTCTTATTTGAGTGATGATGGTTAGTCATCGTAGAATCTGCAACGATGATTATCGGGTGGAGCATATCTGCAATGGTGGCGGGCAAATCTGCGACAATGCGACATCGGCGGCAGGCTATGAATATGAGTGACAATGGTGGTGGGGTGGCAGCGCTGGTCTTGATATGGTGGTCATGGGTGGGTATGTACGGTCGGCGGTGCTGGGTCATGGTGTTGGAGACAGTGGTGAGACGTTGGCAGTGGTTATGGTTGTCAAGGGCATTGGCTGGCAATGGTGTGTGGTGATGGTGAAAATGGCAGTGGTGGTGGGTCATGGTGATGGCAGTAGGTCTGGTGGTCATGGTGGTGCTCTGTGTGTGATGGGGTTTTTTTTTAAAATGTTTATTTTTTTTTTGCTTCTAACAAAATTTGAAGGTTAGATCTCAAAACAAAAACCAAAACTGGAAACCTAAAACTCCAAAATGGAGTTTTAAAAAACAACCCCATTTTAAAAACTGGTTTTCAAAAATGAAGGAAAAAAATGAAAATTATTTGTCAAACGGGTTTTTTTCTCCAATTTATAAAGTTGGAGAAAAAACTGGAAAAAAAAATACCGTCAAACGTCAAACGCTACCTAAGTTTATCAAGCTTTAGGATATATATGGCAAGGTAATTGGTCAAGGTAAAAGGCACGATCTTGAACTCATAATGTCATTCATGTGTTCTAGGAGCTGTCTTCTGTAAATCCTTGTCATTCATCTTTGCTGTACTTATAATGACCAACATTATAAGTACAATAACACATGGAGTTCATGCAAAAATTCATCCATAGAACGTTTGTTCTTTGTTACAACATTGAGTTCCCTATAGTCTATATAAATTTTCACATGGTATTCCTTTTTACCAAAAACACGGGGGAGGCACGCGGTAATGAACAAGCTAAATTATTTAACTGTGCATCAAATTTTTAACCAACCTATATATTTTCTGTAAGTAGGATATCTATGGTGTCTTAATTTATAAGGTTATCTTGAGGTGGACCTGGTGGTCATGGTACCTGGGTAGGGGGTAAATTTTCGAATCTTAAAACAAGTGTTAAAATTCAATGACCAATAGATATGTAGTTCTTTGAGAGTAGTATCTTCCGGTACTAGTATACATTAACGGCAATTAACTGGCCAGAGTGTTTGTGTATATGTTGACGGGGGCTTCACCTTCATCATCCTTAGAGCATGGACTTTATACTTGCGCAATCCCCTAAGAGTCACCTTCTAGCCTAACATTATGTTGCTATCTTATCCTAACTACGTACTTTTAGACCGCTCTTAGGTTCCACTCCCACGATATGTCAACTTTTCAACAGTCAATGTTCAACCCTCCTAACCCGGTCAATTCAATATGCAGGGGCGGATCCAGAAAGTACAATTGGGGGGACCAAAAAAGGTCATTAAAAATTTTATGGCTAACATGAAAAAATTTGTGTCACTGTAATAGATTACTCAATTTGATTACTAATTATATAATTTTACTATTCATAGTAATTTATTTAAGTTGCTAAGGTTAGTCAACAACAATTACTAATTGTATTGAATATAAGTTAACATACTATAAGAATTTAGAATAAAAAAAGAACTAACCTTGATCATTTTATGCTTCTTTGTAATAAGAAGATATGAAATTTGGAATTTGAAAGAATATAGATGGGGTAAGAGAATGAGAAAGACAAAGATTATGACGGGGTGGCACAAAAACTCAAGAACACAATAAAATAAAATCCTAATACATTAATTTTACAATATAATAGTATTTTCATAAATATGTTAAATACGATTATTCATTATTTAAAAATTGAAAAGGAATTCTTCAAATTTTGGGGGGTGCCATGGGCTCTCTTTTTCATAAAACCTCTAATTGAGCGATGTTGGCTTGCCTTGGCCTTCGCCAAGGGTGGTCGGCCTCGGCCTTCGCCAAGGGTGGTCGGCCTCGGCCTTCGCCTTGGGGGGTCGGCCTCGGCCTTCCCCTAAGGGTCGCCTTGGCCTCCCCTTGAACCACCATCACTCTCTTCAGACAACAATCATTGCCCTTGCCTGTGGGCTGTCTCCGCGATGACCGTTGCCACCCTCATACACTGTTCATGCGTTACATGCTCCCATCACGACACTCATCCCGTGACAGAAGTCGTCGCGCCCATGTGCCATTCTTGCATCATGTGCCCCTGGCATGATGCCCACTTGACATATGACACTGCGCCCATGCGTCATTCATGCATCACATGCCCCCGGCACGATGCCCAACTTCACGACATCTATTGCCGCATCCGTGCACCATTTTCATGTCACGTGTCATGTACTGCACACACTCCAACACGTGCCCCCATTACTGAACACACTCTGGCACCACGTCGCTGATATAATCGCACCCCCTAACTTTTTGTCACACTGCCACGCCCCACTTTGGTCCATCTTTTCACCACACTATGCGCACCTTGCCTTGGTCTTGGAACATGCTTCGACCCATTCCCCAGAGTGTGCAGTATCCCGCGAGAATAGGCACTCCTCCGAGACTATCTCCACTAGGAAACTCTAAGTGCTCCTGTATGAAGTCTCCCCTTCTGCCAGTAGACGGCTCTTTCAAATGCTACCTCTGCCTATCAAGTAGGGAACTCTTCCAGGACACTAACTTGGCACATTCCAAGTGCTTCGGCACAAGAACTCACCCGCACAAGGACTCACCCGCGGAGATAAACGACTCCTCCAAGACACTATCTCTGCAAAGGATCTCTAACTGCTCTGGCATTAAAACTCCCTTTACGTCAGGTAGACAGTTCCTCCAGGATGCTACCTCGGCTCGTTGGATAGGCGACCCCTCCGAGACACTACCTTGGCGCGCTCGAGTGCTCCGACACAAAGACTTACCGGTGAGGATATGGAACTCCTCCAGGACACTATCTCTGTTTGGGAGCTTTAACTCCTCTTTCGCCAGGTAGACGGCTTCTCCAGGATGCTATCCAGATAGTCAAGTAAGAGATTCCTTCGAGACACTACCTTGGCGCGTTCCTAGTGCTTCGGCATAAGGACTTACCCGCGGGATAGGCAACTCTTCCGAGACATTATCTCCGCCAGGGTGTATGCATGACTAGCCTACGTGTTCCGACATTGGGGGCTTTCATTGGTTCCCCTAGGGACTATGACCCTCAGGTCACTACGAAACGGGAACAAGTCTCCGGAGGGCATCGCGCCTACTCTGCCTAGTAGTTGGGCTCTGAGTTTTCCCCACTACTGTTAGGTCTTAGGGGTCTCTTGACGCCATGTAGAACTTTGCAAGGGCTTTGGACTGGTGGTTAGATCAAGGGAGCTTTCTGGCCACACCGGCGCTGTGTGGGCTAGTCTTTCTAGACAGGTAGAGTGACGTTGTACGGGACAGGTTGGGTGAATATGCGATCCAACAATTTGTGGAGAAGCAGAACCTGTGGACCGTTCGGTGATGTGTCACTCCCGGGGAGTACCACGTGTTGATTGGTTACATCATCATCTCAACCTCTATAAATTGAGGACGTGAGAATTCATTTTCAAGACTTTCACATTTTTAGAACTCATATCCACTTTCTCACTCTAGAATTCAAGAGAGAGAAACATACATGACCTTGACTCTGGACCTTAGCATTAGACTGTGACTATTGCCGTGCATTCAGCCCATGCCATCATCCTAGTAACATTGCCACCCTTAGGCTCTGTCTGGAAGCCATTGGTCTCTACCTATGCTCCATCCTTGTTGTGTCCCACATCAGCATACTTAACATCTGACTCGGACTGTATTCCTTGTGGCACCTTCATGTCGACTGTGAACCCACTGTCCTTGGCATCATTTTTGGCGACTCTGCTGGGGAGGTAAGCACTGTAATGCAGTTTGTCCCTCATAACCCAAGTAATCATGCCACAGCCTCAACCCAGCCATCCAAGAGACTATCATTCCCAGAATTAGACAATTTTCAAACTACAATTGGTATTGCACAAGTCTACTGACACCACCCTTGATGCCATCACCTATTCCCTTGGGGGTTTTATCCTTCCCCTATCCTAAGCAGGCCGGGTACCTCCCCCTTCACTACACATTGCATAGTGACTGGGTAGGTGCTACGCAGGGTGGCTCGAGCCATGCTACTAAGTCTCAGCTCTACCCGCCGACCTCACCCTGATCACATGACGCGCTTGTCAGGCATGCACGCAACACGTCTCGCCAACCCTCCCTTGCCTCTGTGACTTAGCCAGTCATCAAGCCTGCTAATCCAAGCCCACACCTCCCTCCGCACCCTTGCCCGAGCTCCACTCTCTACTTTTTGACACTTAGAAAAACATTTGAACAAAAAATTTCATCCCTCCCACCAGCCCTCTTATTCCCCTTCCACCACTTAGAAAAACACTATAGTAAAAATGGTCTTTAGCGACAAATTTTTTTGTTGCTAAAGACCCAAATCCATCGGTAAAGACTTTTACCGATGGAACTTCCACCAGTAAAAGTTAGTTCTATCGCTAAAAGATTAGCAATGCAATTATGTGATATCCGTTGAAAAAAATTTACTTTCACCGACGAAATTATTTACTTTTAGCAACAAAATTTTCTGTGGTTGAAGGTATTTTTTATATTTTTCATGATTTCTGAATTTCTTGAGAAAAAAATTAAAAAATTCTTTGGGGTTAGATTGGAGATTTATGGGTGGCGGTGAGTTCTGCCAAGAGAGACAATAGGGAAAAAGAGGGGAGCAGGTCCTTGAAGAAGAAGAAAGGAGAGATAAAGGGATGGTATTTGAAAAAATAACATTCAAAGTTAAGGTCGATAAAGTCATTTTTGCTAAAATCATTATGTATTTTAAGATTTTGTTTGGTCAATGAACATTACTGCTGTTTGTCCAAGTTAATGAATACATGTCTAGTTTATCCTAACCTCAGGGACCAATGTATAGTTAACTCAATCTTTAATGGAATAAAGTAGGTCTAAGGACATTGTAGTTTAAGGTTCCTTTTGACTAAAAGTGATGAACTTTTCCTAAGGTTAGTGTTGTTCATACAATTAACCTTATTGTATGGCAGAGGACCTATAGCTTATTGTAAGTCTCTGGCTAAATCTGTGATTACGATGATGCATATGGACTCTAACCAGGTCTGAATTTATAATTGAATAACAAGATAAACCAGAAGGTAATCTAATCAATTAGCCCATGTTAATTAGATTGAAGTTGCACATGGTTTTATTGGTTATTTACTTGCTAAAGAAATTTGTTGTGCAAATTAATGAGCACATATGAGAGTTTAATATGCAAATCTAAAATGTTACCTTCAATGAAAGTTTTTGCGGAGACCTAAGGGACTGTTTGATAAAAGTGAAATTTAAGTGCTGAAAAGTTTAATACTGGATTCATAAAACTGAAAACTTTAAGCGATTGAATTTTTACTGAAAAATAAGTTAACCAGTTTGATAAATCAAAAGTAAATGTCTGAAAATTATTCCAGGATCAATTTATCCATTGTACCAAAATTATGCATTTATTTATGTATTTCATAATATATTTTTTTTGCCAAAATCGTGTTGTTGGTGGTGAACTGGTGGCACTGGCAAAGGAGTAATAATGGTGGCGGCGGTGGCGGCAGCGACAGAAAGGTCTCAATTGTAGCGGTAATGGTGCATCAAGACATGGTGTTGGTAATTGTGGTTGTGGCAATAGGCGGCGATATAACGGTCATGACAGTGGTTGTAGTGTGGTGAATATTTATATGTTTTTTACAGACATGAACATGGCAACGGTGGCGATGGTGGGGTGGAGGTGACGATGTCGTTATGGTGGTGGTGATAATTGTGGCGGTGGTAGCAAAAGGGAACAACGACTGTAATGGTGGTTGCACTGTGATAGAGGCAGTGTTGTCAGCAAATCATTTGAAGCGGCATTATAGTGGTAATTATTTTTTTTATGTATAATTATGTTCAATAACTTTTAACCATCTCACTTAGAATTAATTAATAAGCATTAAGTAAGTCCACCGGACTTAGAATTTTAGTCTAGTTTTGGTAAGAATTAATTTTTTTTAAGTATATCACGTTAAGCGTTATCAGACACACTTAATTAAAAATTATTAAAAAATTTAAGTTTTAAGTGCATAATCGTGTTTTCAAACAGTAATCTTGAAAGAACTTTCCATTTACTCTTAAAAAGTTTGAAAATGTACATCTAACATTTTGAGCTTTTCCTTTATTATAATGTTGTTGCATGTTATCTTCTTGATCAATTTTTTTTGGTTAAAAAGAGAATTGCATTAATAATTTTAAAGATTACACAGTCGCTTTGTTGTAGAGCTTACAGATATGATAGGTCATGATATTCCCGTGACTCGGTATACATGACCACAAAGGTCGACAGTAACAAAAACCTAGTAAACTAATATACATTACAATTGAATTAGAGTAGAGCATATCCTACACTTTAACTCAACTTAAAGCAACATGCAAAGTTTACGGGTAAGGAATCCTAAAGAATAAGAACATAAATAATAACAAACTATAAAACACAGGGTGGTAATAATAAAATCGACAATCGGGAACCAAACGACCCAAAGGCAGACACATCGTTTAAGAAAGCGCAACACATATCCAGGATTTTCAGCATCGCAAAGTTCGTCCTTCAACTAACACGTATCAAATCCGAATCAAATTGTCGCATTATAGAACAGAAGAAACACTACTAACCCACGACAAACCAAAGTATACCCACAGGAAGCTCAAACCAGAAACAACCCTAAACCCCGACCCACCCCCAAACAGACTGCCCAGAAAACCCCACAAAAACAGATTTCTTCCCCCTTCCTCTCCCTAGGTCCCGAATCCCCCCCGCTTCTTCCAAATAGAACGCACCCAACCCCCCCAGGCCCCCTAAGACCCTATCCCCCCATCCAACCCTCCCGAGACCCCACGGAGCCCCAATAACAACCCATAACTAAACTATACCCCAAGCCTTCCTGTTACTACCACTGAAAACACAACCAACCGCTAACCCATATCTCCACCACTGAAAATTGGAAATAATAAGAATGGAATTTAAAACAATTGAAGAAACATTAAGAAGAGACAATCCAAAAATGCCGATGCAAAATTCGGTCGCCGTCGGTTAGATTCCGGTTGCCACCAGTGGAGTTCCGGTCACGTCCGGCGAACGGTGGAAATCAGATGACCATGTAGATCTACTCAGATCTATCAAGATCGTCCAAGATTGGAGACTTACCAAAACATTGCCGTCTCCAATCAAATCTAGTAAGATGCCTTGCAACCGTCCTCCAGCCGAATGTGCTACCGGTCAGATCAGAGCCTTACCTTGCCGATCAAAACTGGTTAGCCGCGCCTCACCACTGTCCTCACCATTTGAGCCACGGTCCACGCTCACGCCGTAAAAGGTACCACCACACAAAACGGAAAAATAGATCTACAAACTAATCGCCGTAGTGGCTGCCGCCCCACGCCCGCGGAATCAAGGTGGGGCGGCCATGGTGGTTTTCTGAGGAGCTGGGTTTTATGATAGTAGGATATGCATATCAACATGTGAAAAACTGACTATGTTAAGGAGTAAGTTAATCCGAGAAGATGAATATAAAATGACAGTCATGCAATTTAAATGAGCGAAGGTATTGTGCATAAACAAGAGTTCTTACTAAAATAGTTGGCGTTAAAGAGTTCTTTATAAATTTGATTCTAGTTAATTTATTACGAAATCTTTGTTATCTCTTAAGAATTCCTGAAGAATGCTCTTAAGGAATCTAGACATATAAAATATTTTACTAAAAGATATATTTCTATAAGGGAGCTGAATCGTTGAGAGCGCTAGCAAAATAAGAAATCTTGCAAACGCGATCTGGCCGTCCTCACACGAACTGTGAACGGTCCAGATATTTTTTTATGTTTTTGAAGTCCGTCATCTATATTATATGTAGCGGATGATTTTTTGACAAAAATACCCTCTAACTTAAAAAAGCCCATCCGCTACATTATGTAGCGGACGGACTTATCTGACATTTTTTCTCTTTCTCTCACTAATGCTATGACTTTCTCTCCCTCCCTCTCTCTCTCTCTCTCTCTCTCTCTAAGCATCCCCTACATTATGTAGCGGACAAGTTTTCTGGCATTTTACTTAGAAATGCTATTCAACTGCTCACTCAAATTCTTCGATGATCAAGACTGCCTCAGAGGAAAATGATTTTAGGAAGTTCTGGATGCTGAAGAAGACATAATGCTGGAATTCGTGTAGGATGAGGTCGCGAGCTATGAATCATATTACCATGGCCAAAGCAGCTACAGAAGCTGTAGTGGAAACAACTGTTTTTGCAAAAGGCATGTTGATATCAAAAAACATGTTTTGCGACATAAACTGAATCTGGGTATGGAATTTCTGGATGGAATTGGATTGAATGAGAATTTGGGTGAAACTTTTTTGGGCTATACTGTTGATTTTGAAGCAGAGGAAGCAGAGGAATCAGAGGAAACCGGCCATAATGCTTTCCATGTATTTTCTTGGTCCCCTTTTTGGCTTTTCTGATACACCTTACCTTGTCCTGATTTGCTTGACTTGCTTATAATTTGAAAATATTAATCGATGGTCTTCACTCTTCAAAGAAACAACAGTTGGTATTCCATGGTTTCATCCCACCGTCGAGAATCGGCAGCAGTGCGACGAAAGAAGCACCTCCAAGTGTGGACAGCGGCTCTGGCGATTTCAGTCTTGTGATTTAGAGCTCGTCACGGCCGCAGAAGAAGGCGACGGCGCACCACCGTAAGACGGGGCCACGCAAGACAAAGCCGTGGGATGTCCGCCGCGGGCCCGTCGATACTGTCGTCGAAGCTTCCTCTCCTCCGGTGCCTCTCTCCTCCATGACAACCTCATTTCTAGATCTGCCATCTTCAGGGAATGGGTATGAGGGAGAGGGAGAAGATGGAGAGGACGAGAGATGAGGAAGAGAGAGAAAATAAAAAGAGTTGTCTCTTTTTCAAATCTGACACATCGGGTCTTTTCAGAAAATTAGTATTCATCTGCTACATAATGTAGCGGATGAAAGGAGAGAGAAAAAAAATCAGAAAACTTGTCCGCTACATAATGTAGCGGATGAGAGAGAGAGAGAAGTCAGAGCATTAATGAGAGAAAGAGAAAGAAAAAAAGTCAGAAAAGTCAGTTCGCTACATAATGTAGCGGATGGGCTGTTTTTAAGTTGGAGGATATTTTTGTCAAAAAATCGTCCGCTACATAATATAGCAGACAGACTTAAAAAATGTAAAAAAAAGATTTGAACCGTCCACAGATCGTGCGTGGAAGGCCAGATCGCGTTTGCAAGATCTCCTATTTTGCTAGCGCTCTCAACGGATCAGCTCCCTTTCTATAATCCTTGTTTTACAAAAATAATTTTATGATGTAGTTTCAAAAGTATTTTTCGATGTGTTGTAATGTTATATTCTTATACTAGTAATGAGTTGTTAAGCAATTTAGACTTCTCACCTGGGGTCGTATCCTGCCTGTTACTCATGTTGGTGACAAACTTACATTCTCGCTCTACATGTCTCCACATGCGGATTCTCTGTATGCTTTGGTTCTAATATAAGTGAGGGAATCGAGGCCTAGATGTACGTGTATAGCCTTTTAGGTTTCGAAGGGCAATACTTTCTGTCGGTTGGATCATAGCCTTACAGTCTAACTTTTTTAGCACCAAAAAGAAAAAGTTCAGAGATTGGAGAAAGATTCTTATTTTGTAAAGTGCTACTTTTTTCTAAATATATTTAAAGAATGCCAATTGCTGCTAACCATGGTTTTAATAATTAAAAGACTATATCTTGCTTTTATAGCAATTTTAGGACCAGCTATACAGACTCTTGTGTTTAGGGTATACAACTACTATAGTTCGAGTTTTCATAAAGATTCTCACTATATTTTTATTTTTAGTAGTTTAACTCTATACAGTGCCTTGCTTTATATGTATGGAGTTTATAAAAGTTACTCCTAATTAAATTCTATTTCTTTACCTAGAATGGCAACATTGAATTGTAACATTTTATGGCAGTTTGTGTAAAGACTGAAGTTTGTTACCTGAGTAATAATTTTCTTAGCACAACTTATATGTGTTAGGAGTACAGATTAGAATTGAACTTATTTTATGAGAATTTCACCTTGTGATGTCTAATCTTCCCGAATTCATAGATCTAACGCGATTCAGAGCTTTTAAAAACCTGCATTATGGGTAACGTACATGTTTCTTTATCAAAACCCTTATTTTGGTAAAGGTGAAGAATGAAGAAATCTCCCGAACTTTTAGCTTAATCCACATAAGCTCTAAGAGCACCAAATTTTCTCACTACTTTTTTGAATTTATTATATCAATCTTTAATTGAAAGGACTCTGAGCTGATTCTGAACAACTTTCACAGCGCACGAGGTCTCACTCACGGTGATATGAGGTGCATCAAAATTAGTCGAGAAAATCACCTCTGATCGAGATACCAATTGTCAGGATTGATCTGAAGTAGTGACCACGAGTTCTAACATAATTGAGCTAAAGCTTGGACACGAGTTTGATGACCTGTTCAGTTACTGATATAACTAAAAATACCCCTCCATTCTACGGACAACACGTGGCGGTTATGACACGTAATCCATGCTGGCCCATTACTGATATGGCACTTACCATATCAGTCACCGGGTAGAATTCTAAAGGAGATCAGACTCTATCAGCCAAGATTGATATGGAATCCTCTAGGATCCTAATTAGATTCTGATTGGAGTTAAGCAAAGCCTAGTCCTACCAGGACTCCTCTTTCTACCACTATATAAAGGGGTCAAGCCCCGTCAGGTAAAGACAAGTTCACACACAATCACATATTGTGTCTTACTGCTTCTTCAGAGTTCTACATTGTTAGTCATCTCTGACTTAAGCATCGGAGCGTTCCCTGTCGGAATCTCACCCGGTGGTCACACCGTGTTCTCTTTTGCAGGCCTGATTTCTGGTGTGGTTCCCGATCCAGTTTTTAGCTGCAACAGATTGGCACCATCCGTGGGACCATTATAGGGAACATGGCCAATCATTCTTCTTCCAGCGACTCTTCGCATAGTCGTCCTCAAAACTGTCACGCCCGAATGAGCAGCTCTCGTCGACTCAGTCGTGACCAACGTTCGACACCTTCACATCGTCATGCCAGTTCTGCAGAAGACGCATACGTGAACGTAACCTCTGCGACTCCCGAATCAGAAATTAGACCTCGGAGAAAGCAATCTCCGACGTCTACTCTGAAAAACGGGGACCTTCGTCATCGCCTAAACCGACAGCTATTCAAAACACCCCATGATGACCTTACGAAAGAGATCCACGAATTAAAAGATGTCGTGAACACTCTTCAACAAAAACTCGACATGGCAGTGGCTCCGCCGTCCACTCACCATTCTCATCTCGACCTCAGTGACCTTTGTCTTCGTCTCGCCTCCAGATCAAGTTACGACCGCAAATACCGATCAACGGTCGATCCGACTTACAATCCCAAAGAAAAGTACGGAGATCATATAACCAGGAGTGGATCTTGTTATCGACATGATCCATCAGTCGAAGACAGTACCAACTCCTCTCCCGAACTGGTCGCCAGAGCTGAGACCCCTCGAAGATCTACCCGCAGGAAGAGGGCGCCTGAGTCTCGTTCTCGAGAACGGGACTCCTGGAAGGTGGTCTCTAGATATCATTCTCCAGAACGATCTCCCCCAAGGGATGAATCTGGATATCCGTTGTCAGAAGCCATTGAGAAAGCAAAATCACCTCCCAATTTTCGGATGCCTCAATGTGATCTCTACGACGGAACAGGAGATCCGGGAGAACATGTTTACCAGTTTGAAACAAACATGCTCCTCATCTAGGTCTCAGATGCTGTCATGTGCAGAGCCTTCCCTACCACTCTGAGGAAGGTTGCGCATGCACGGTTCAAATCTCTACAACCAAGATCCATCTACTCATTTGGCCAATTATCGGATCTCTTTCAGAAGCACTTTATAAGAAATCGCTCCCAAAGGAAGAACTCGGCGAGTCTGCTGAACATTGTGCAAGAGAAAAACGAGTCTTTGGCATGCTTTCTCGGATGATTCAACGCAGCCACTTTGGAAATTGATAATTTGGATGAATCCGTGAAGTATATTGCATTCCTCTGAGACCTTCGACCCACATCCAAGTTTGCATTCTCTGTGAACAAAAGTCCTCCAGGTAATATGAAATCCCTTCTCGAGAAGGCTAACAAATATATTCAAGCAGAAGAATACCTGGAGACACACAAAGGACGACGTGGAGAAGGAAATGAAGAACAGAAGAAACGATCTCGAGAGATAACTTCTCCAGAAGGAAAGTCAGCAAAACGTTCTAAGCATGAAGAACAACGTCCAAAAGACCCGTTGGCTTGGGAAAAGCTGACAACCCTTAATGCAAAACCGTCACAGATTCTTCACGAGATCAAAGACAATAAAGCTCTCCAGTGGCCAGACAAAATGAAATCTTGACCAAATAAAAGATAAAGAGTTTTACAATAAGCCCTTGAACGGGCATCAAAATTCTCTGTCTGTATAAAGCAAAAAGCCTAGATACAAAGGCTAAAATCTAAGGCTCGGGGGCATCACCAGAAGGACCTTCCCCCGAAGATGAGAAGCCGCGACATCCCCTGCCTCTGAAGGCATAACAGTCTCTCCAAATGGAGACACTATCGCAGGCAGAACAAAGTCACCCAAAGGGATGTCAGGAAAGCGCTCGAAAAATATCTCCTTGGCCTCCGCGAAGCCAAGCTCATAAATCTCAAGGCCATCGTTGGTCCACTTCTTCAGCCACTCATCCCCAGTGTTTCCATCCAAGAAGTCGCGAATGCCTTGGTCAAGAGCCTTGGTCACCTATTCTGCTGCCTTCCTCTTGACTCGCTCCAGCCTCTTCTCCAGAGTCGCAATCTGAGCAAGATGATCTGCCTCTTGCTTGCTTAGCTCTTCAGCACGATGAGAAGCTTCTTATGCCTCCTTAACAACTTCCCTCTTTTGTTGAGCCTCATCTGCTGCCACCTGCCTCACCATCTCAAAGCGAGAAAGCATCTCAGATCCGCTAGCGTACATCTGGAATGAAGATTGGAACCATCAGCTAAATGAAAGTTAAAAACAAAACAGAAACCTAGTTGAGACAAAAGACGTTACCGTATAGACGGCCTGGGCAAAGGAGCAGGCAAAGGTCTTGTGTGTCTGAGTCTGGAAGACCTCCTCGTCTCGAGGAAGAATCCTATGAAGAAGTTGCTGCTCCGAGACCTGGCTATCTGACATCCCAAGGTCATCGCGCCTAAGTGTCCACCTCGGTTGAAAGATAGGATCGTCATCAATGGACACTTACTCCAAGATACGTGGAGAACGTTCTGGAGGAGTGACTATAGTCCTCTTAGGAACAGGGGCAACTCTGCACTTGGCTGTTACTCCTTGCGCTTCCCCTTAGCTTTCTGAAGAACACCGAGAAAGCCTCCTTGTGGCAATTTTCCACTTCCGCTAGCCATTTCTGCAACAAAGAAAGAAATTAGTACGAGAATTAACATATAAACCAAATTGAAATCAATAACTTCCATAAAGCACACCTAGAGGAACGGTCTCGGCAGATGTCACGCTAGGAATAGCACGAGGAGGAGAAGGAATTAGAAGACCAGCTGGAATGGGCCTTGGAGGAATGATCTTCGCTCACTCCAATTACTCCTCCAAAAGAGGCTCATTTATGCAAAGACCACCTCGAAGCTTAATATGGCTAAGTATATGCTTAGTCTGGTTGTTGGGAGTAGGCTTGCCAGGATTTTTGAAATCCTTACATAAAGGATTCCAGTATCTATCAAACGGAAGTTCCCCCTTATCCAGGCGGCCAACGAAGAAGTATCTAGAATGCCAGCCTTTATTGGACTTCAGGCCTCCCTTCAGAAGCCATTGCCTACTATGAATGTAATACCATCCCGGGCAGTTGGCGACTCCTTTGACGAAACAGATTTCAAAGAACACTCTCATAAAATCTGTTGCATCTGGTTTGTAGCCTGAAGTCTGGACCAAATATATAAGGCCGGCAAGCTTCCTCCAACCATTTGGAACGAGCTACCCGGGAGCCATGTGATAATGCTCGAAGAAACGAAAAGCAAAAGGGTGAAGATGAAGCCTATACCCAGACTTCACCTGCTCTTCGTAGACACCCGTTTCAAACTTTGTGCCGTAGTTAGCTGGTTCTTGCAAACCAGGGAGACGAGCATACCAACCTTCAGGAAGAGGATATTCCCGAATTAAATTCTGTAGATCTTCGGTAGACATCTTGCCTGACTTCTCGTCAGCAGTATACCAAGGTTTGGGATTAGCCTTATCGTCAGCTTGATCCTTTACATCTCCTAAGGCATTTTTTCTAGACAAAGAATGCGAAGGTTGAGAAAATGAAGGTGGTAATGGTTGAGAAGTTGAAGGTTGGAATGGATGGGAAGATAAAGGTAGTGGTAGTTGTGGATTGGAAGTTCCAACTTCACTTCCTGAAGTTGGAACTCGTTCCGAACTCGAAGATGAACTACTTATATAAATATTCTCTTCGGACAAGGAAACAGACACTGAAGTTTCGGGCATGTTTTCTACCCAAACTAGGAAACTAGGAAAAACTTGAAGTGCTAAACAGAAAGAAGAAAGGAAAAAGACTTACTTGAAGAGTAGTGTGCTTCCAAAAATTTCGAGTGAAGGAAAAATGAAGTGAAAGTTCTCTTTTTATAGAGAAACCCCAAGTAACCATTTATGGGGAAACGCAACAGTTCATCTACCCCACACGTGTCACAAGCTGAAGAGTAGAGAAACTTGAAAATTTTCAATTCCCGCTCAAAGACATCAATGGAGAAGGAGACAAGTGGAGCGAACCAAGACTCTGGCCGAGCAGAATTCTGCCCGAGCGAAATCCCGGCCGAACACTCTGCCCGAGCAGAGTGGTAACGGCCAAACAGAATTCTACCCGAGTAGAATTTTGTCCGAACACTCCGCCCGAGTAGAGTGACCGTGGTCGAGCAGGATTCTGCCCAAGCAGAATCCCGTTCGAACACTCTGCCCGAGCAGAGTGGCAATGGCCGAACATAATTTTGCCCGAGTAGAATCCCGTCCGAACACTTTGCCCGAGCAGAGTGGCAGTTGCAGAACATAATTCTGTCCGAGCAGAATCCCGTCTGAACACTCCGCCCGAGCAGAGTGGCAGTTGCCGAGCAGAATTCTGCCCGAGCAAAATCCCGTTCGAACACTTTGCCCGAGCAGAGTGGCAATGGCCGAACAGAATTCTGCCCGAGCAGAATCTCGTCCGAACACTCTGCCCGAGCAGAGTGGCAGTTGCCGAACAGAATTTTGCCCTAGCAGAATCGCATCCGAGCAGGAATCTGTCCGCGTAGAATCATGGCCGAACAGATTCGTGCCCGAGCAGAATCCCATCCGAGCAGAATCCTGTCCGAGTAGAACCATGTCCTAGTAGAGCGCTCTTTGAATATTTGAAATGTCGGACAAACAGATTCGATTCTGTTTTTGACATATTTCGCTATCACCAGTGGAAAAAGTGTGCTTCCACTCGCTTCATTAAACGCTGGTAAAAGCAGGGGGCATATGATATAGCTAAAATACCCCTCCATTCTACGGACGACACGTGGCAGTTATGACACGTAATCCATGCTGGCCCATTACTGATATGGCACTTACCATATCAATCATCGGATAGAATTCTAAAGGAGATCAGACTTTATCTGCCAAGATTGATATGGGATCCTCTAGGATCCTAATTAGATTCTGATTGGAGTTAAGCAAAGCCTAGTCCTACTAGGACTCCTCCTTCTACCACTATATAAAGGGGTCAAGCCCCGTCAGGTAAAGACAAGTTCACACACAATCACATATTATGTCTTACTGTTTCTTCAGAGTTCTACATTGTTAGCCATCTCTGACTTAAGCATCGAAGCGTTCACAGCCGGAACCCCACTCGGCAGTCACTCCGTATTCTCTTTTGCAGGCCTGATTTCTGGTGTGGTTCTCGATCCAGTTTTTAGCTGCAACAGTTACAATCTTGACCGTACTCTTGAGCTTTTAAGCTAGTTTTGAGAACTCAAATTGCAAGGCCGGGAAATAATTCAAATTCATGATGGCGGGAATCGAACTTACTACCTCTTAAGGGAAAACTGAATTGCCATTGCTAAGGGTGCTAATGACGCCACCTCCTAACAAGGAATAGAGGGATTATATTGAAGTGAGAAACCAGGGAATGTGAAAGAAAACGACAAAGATAAGAAAGTAATGTATCGGCTATTCATTAATTAGATATCTTGATTGCGGAATACATTTCACTTGACATAACTGGATTCTGAACCTCGTGATTTATGACTTTCAATCACCAGAAAAGGCAAATATGTTCCCTTTTGTGCATATGATCTCTACTAATACTTTTTGGACGCTTTAACTATTCAGCCAAAGATGCTTAAAGGGCAGCTTTTAGTTTGTCTTTTTCTAGGTTTGATCGTGGCAAGAAAATTTTATTGATGGAGAATATTGATCATCCCTTTAACTAAATTGACCAATAGCTTAACCAAAATGACTTATTTTCAAGGGAATATCTCCCATCTTTAACTAAATTGACCATTAGCTTTTCCAAAATGACCTATTTTCAGAGGCACTGCAACCATGGTTAATGTGGTTCCCCCACATATCATGATGTAGACCAATATGTATATATTTGGCGTATTGCTTCATCAGATTGTTAACCCAGTCGATTCCTTCCATCTAAAAAGGTGGAAATATATATGTATAAAAGACAGAACTAAGACCCCTAGCCCATTACATTCTCATGCATATGACAATTTTTAGCTACTTCACCTCTCTAGTGCCTCCTTCCAAGTTAATGGATCTTCGTAGCATCTCCGTACCAACTCCTCTCAATTTATGCTTCTAAACACTGCATTCTCTCTCTCTCTCTCTCTCTCTCTCTCTGGCGCATAGTTTCATAACTGAGAACGTGAAGAACAAGAGAGGTACTCATCAAAGAGAAAACCATCATGGGGTTCTTTGGATTCTCCACCACAAGCCCAAGAACCTTTTGGACCATTGGCGCACTAATACTAATCATTATTATCACTATAATCTTGAGGAAGTTTGCATTCTATCTGCAGTCATCTCATCGTGATCAAGAATTAGATAAGTGTTCAGAAAAGACGGTTCAAACCGATCAATGTGACAGCGTCAAGTACAGCACAGATGTGTCTAAGATTAGTAGATATACTTTGTGTTGCTCGGCCACCATAAGGACCTATGCGCTCGAAGAGTTGAAGATGGCTACGAGGAACTTTAGGATTCGGATCGGAGTTGGAGCCACTTCGTACGTGTACCTTGCACAGCTTGGCGACGGAAGATTCGGGGCGGTTAAGCGTGTCATGGAGGAGAGAGGCGGCAGCAAGAAGATGTTCCTGGATGAAGTTTCGATTTTGCTTAGGATCTCTCACCCTAATCTGGTGGGGTTGATGGGCTTCTGCTTGGAGAAAGGTAAGCCACACATGTCCTTCTACTGTAGAGAACTTCTTGTGCAGCCGTGTTAGAACCTGTAAACGGAATTTATAGAGTTCAATGAATACTAAAAAAAACAGGTGTTAAGTTTTTACAATAATCTAATCTCATTTATTGGTTGTACAGAAATTTGAGAATTCATATCTGCACTTCAACTCGTTATCATTTGCATCTCAAGAATCGATAGGTGGAGGGCTTACACTCCCGGCCTTATAGCTATTGATGATCAGAGAAGTTCCGTTAATAAGTTTAATAAAATGCCACACTAAAAAATCATTAATGGCAAGTTAAGAGTGTAAGCAGTAAAAAGTAGAGTGTTGATGTTACTCCGTATAATTATTATCTAATTATACAACTTTTTGCACAATTACTACAACCAGCAAAGCAAGATTTACATATATCACAATAAGTATTTAGCGCGTAATCGACCTTTAAAGCCGCCAGAGAAACTCTATAGGCGAAGGTAGCGAGTTTTGTTTCTAAAAAGCGACAAAACTCGCATTTTGTGAGATAAATAATATGAAAACCCTAGCAACTCTAAGGTTGTAGCCTAGCAACTTTAGAGGATTCAGATCTTCAATTCTTTAGTTGCTGCGTTTGTGTGCTATAAAGTCAAGAATGCCATGCCTATATCAACTCAAATTTCTAGACACCAGAGACGCACCATTCTGGTTATGTCAACGTATTTTGGATTGCAGTACGGCTTAAGGAGTGGTAACTAAGCAATGGCCCACACTTCACTTGTTCTAAGATGCCACAATAGCTTGAGTCTATGGATCAACTGTGTTATTAAGTCTTTGGGGATCTCATATGTTTATTAAAGCTCAAACTTAATTTGGACATCCAAGCATTTTCTTGTCTTATAGTTCCCAATGATTAAGATTTCCAACATAGGCTTTTTCGCCCTTGGATGTATCGGAGTTCGGAGTGTTCCTAGATACTGAGTGGTGGCTTTGGGTTTGTTTTACTTTTGAAGATTATATACTTAGCCTAATGTGGTAGAAACCACATATTTTTGGAATCTCATAGGATACAAGATAAAAAGGAGATAGCTAGATGTCCTCGACAGCAACACAAACAAAACTGATAATATGATCTTTCCTAGTTTGTAAGATCCCACCACAGATACTTATCATGTTTTGCACCAAAAAAAAAAGATACTTATCATGTTGTATAAGATGTTAAAGTAGTACAATTTATGAGCATAGTAATAAGATCTTCGTGATACGTCTCATGACTACTTCTGTTCAACGGAGACTGATTTTTTTAATACGATTTTGAAGCAGATGAACAACTTTTATTGTTGGAGTATGTCCCAAACAAGAGCTTGTTCGATCGCATGCACACATACAAAGGCCAACTCTCGGGTACGCTCTCATGGTCGAACCGCTTGAGCATTGCCCTAGACATCGCCCGCGCTCTGGACTACCTCCATTCTGTAGCCGATCCTCCGGTCATACACCGAGACATCAAATCATCCAACATTCTTCTCATTGACGACGATCATGCCAAGCTCGCCGACTTTGGACTATGCAAACTAGGCCACGGCCCTCAAACGGCACAAACCCCAACCGCGGTCAAAGGCTCGTTAGGTTACGTTGACATGAGCTACCTAAACACGGGGATGGTATCTCCAAAGAGTGATGTCTATAGCTTTGGAGTGCTACTGCTTGAGCTTGTGACCGGGTTGAAATCACTACAAGGGTCAACCACATTGGCTGAGTGGACTGAGGAGTGCCGAAAGAACGAAAATGTGGAAGTTTTGGTTGGAATGTTGGATCCAAAACTCAAGGGTGATGTAAACGTGGATCAACTCAGGGTTCTGATTAATGTGGCTAATTCGGCTTTGGTTGATAATTCGGAAGCAAGACCAGAGATGGACCAAATTCTGCAAAGGATTTCAAGCTGTTTGGAACCTCAACTTCTACCAGAATTACCAGTATAGATTTGTTAATAATCATCAGCTAGTTCAGCTCTTAGTATTTGGCCCAGATGTCGACAAACATACTGAGAACCATTGTACAAGTACCCTACTGAACAATGTGTATAGATAATTCTTTTAGAAAAGTCTATGAAATCACCATTTGTTCAACCAGTCAGTCAACTGTAAAAGAGAATGTTAGCCTCTAGCTAGCTAAAAATGGTAACAAGCAGGGAGTGACTACTAACTCCAAAGAGCGCTCTCAGGAACACTAAAGAACTCTGAACAAGGATCCTAGGAGTAGAGCCGATCCCCTTTTGCATATCCGTTATCGGTTGCATTCTTTCAGAACGTACACAAACAAAAAGTGACTTAGAAAGTAGCAAGTATCCAACCCGGTGATCATAATCATCTATTTTTTTCCTTTCTTTTTTTATGACTTAATTAGTTGTTTTAGTTGGTCTCTAGATTTTAACCCATCTAGAAAAAAACAACGATATATGGTTCTTGAAAATGTTTAATACTTCAATACGAGTTTATGTCATTATACCCTTGTTGCTTCTAGCCATCTATATCTGTGTAGAATTATATATTTTGCCTAATAAAAGTGGGAGCTAGAGGGTCAAATTAACATCAAGTGGACAAGTTCGCCCCTAAAGACTTCTATAAGAGTTAATGACAAAATTATTATTTCACAAGTCACTCCTTTTATTTTTAACTTAGACCAAACTGCCCCATTTACTTTGACTAACTATTGCAAACCACTCCAAAAACTAATGGGCGTTTATTTTCAGACTTTAAGTATGTACGTGCACAATACGTGCCCTTTTCTGATTTGCAAAATAGCAGAATTCCCTACCATAGTACACGGCCATATACTCACAACCGTGTATCACCGTAGCCACCACCTAAGCCAACCACCCACCCCAATGACCGTAGCCACAACCCACCACCGTACCTACAACCCACCGCCCACAATCACCGAAGCCAATCACCCACCACGGATCCTACGTGCCCAACAACCACTACAACATCTACAACCAACCAGAACCCCAATAATTATATAGCCACCATCAAATCACTTCAACCACTGTGCCAACATCCAAAAACCACAACCAACAATGAACCCGCTATCGTACCTATAAACAACGGCACTCACTGCTAATGGTACAATCCTCTATCAAGCTTCCCATATCGATCTTGTCATTTTGTTCTCTCTCTGATTAACAAATCTAAGAACAAAAGCACACACCCATATATAGATCTTGGTAATTTCTATTTTTGTTTTTTCAGTCTATGACCCACTGTTTGTAGAAAATATTGGATTGACTGGTTTAAAAAATCTCAAAATACTTTATGTTGATGTAACCGGAATTGGGATTCAGGATTTAGTTATAGGTTGGATTGTGGCGTTAGAAGACTTGCATAATGAGGGGTCAGCGATGAATCTTTGGTGGGGCTAGGTCTATGCCAATGGGATCAGGATCCCCTGCTGTATAGGTTGGATTGTGGCGTTAGAAGACTTGCATAATGAGGGGTCAGCGATGAATCTTTGGTGGGGCTAGGTCTATGCCAATGGGATCAGGATCCCCTGCTGTAACCATGGTTACAGCAGGGGTGTTGTCCTTCTGGAGAGGGGGAGAGAGAGAGGAAGAGAGAGAGAACCATGGTTCTCTGGTTCTCTCTCTTCCCTCTCTCTCTTCCCCCTCTCACAGCAACATGGGACAGCACCCCTGCTGTAACCATGATTACAGCAGGGATCCTGATCCATGCCAATGATGTTGGTGGCATTATGGCATAGAAAGAATGAATGAAGAGAAAGGGCGATGGCCCGGTGGTGATGGCCAGGGACGGATCTAGAAAGTTTAATAACGGAGTGTCAAAAACTCATAAAAAAATTTGATGGCAAACATAAAAGAATTCAGAAGTTTCAAGTTCACATAAAACATGCATAATCAAAAAATACATTGTGATTAGTGTCACTATTTAATACGTTAAATACAAAATAAATTACTCAATTCAATTACTAACGGTATATTTTCACTATGCATAGTTATTTATTTAACTTGTTAAGATTAGTTAACAATAAATTATTCATTTTACTTGAAAAAAGCTTAACTCTTAATGTACATATATATTACTAATGTAATTATCAATTGTATGAATACATTAGTCACGTACAGGTTAACAACAAACTATAAGAATTTAAACTACAAAAATGAACTAACCTTAATCAATCCTTTTTTTTATTATTCTGGAAATTTAGAATTTGGGATTTGTAAGAATGAAAATAAAATAAGAAGTGACAAAGCCAGAGACAAATACTATGACAGGGCATAAAGAGTAAAAAAATACAACAAAATAAAATTATAATGAATTAATTACAATATAGTGGCATTTTTAAAAAAAATTAAATATGTTTATTCATTATTTGAAAAACTAAAAAGAAAATCAAAAAATGTTGAGGGGTGCAATGTCATGGGGGTGGTCGGTCCCTGGTAATGGCAACATCGGAAGAGAACTGGAAGAGTGGGTGGTTGGATAGCGGGGGTTCGTGGTGGGGGCTTGGTGCAAAAAGATTAAAAGATAGGGTATCAAAAACGTTATAGGTTTAACCTTCACTTTGATCATAAAAATGACACATGACATACACACTGACGTAACATGATCGCTTTGATGATTACTTTGGATGGACTTCAAATTTTGGAGCTCTATGCAGCAAATGCATATATTACATGGACTGTCAACCATTTTATTAGTGCGATTTTTCGATTTAGTTGCCTCATTTCCTTTGAAATTACTTATGATTTTCTCTGCTATACGAATCACTACATGACCCCTCTTCTTGTTCTCCCATTAGCTATTTTCATGGTCCACTATATGTTAACTGCGTGGTTTTAAAGATTTCTCAGTCTCTTTCCGGCTCACCTCTTTCGGGGGCTATGCAGAACTAGAGTCAGCAGGAGGCCTCAAAACTGATGATAGTCTTTGGATAAAAATGCCTTGAACTGTTTGGGCCTGATAGATGATCTTTGAACTTCAATAGTCTTGGGCTTGTTGGCCCAAATGTTAGTTTAAAAGGAGGATCTGTTACCTTTTTTTTTTTTTTTTTCTCTACACCTTTTCTCAATCGAATTTTTTTTTGCTGCTATCTAGGTTGTAAGAAGATTCTTATAATTTTTCATATAGCAGTAATTAATATATATATATATATATATATATATATATATATATATATATATATATATATATATATATATATATATATATATATCGGTACTTTTTTAACTTCACTAAATAAAAGTCACTGAAAATATTTAACGAAATTAATTATCGCTATATAGGGGGTTGTAGGTATCTTTCTACAATCTGGGGGTAGTAGTCAAAAAAATTTCAATAGAATTCTAGCTTATCTAAAGAAAGAAAAAAAACAAGATCTTCATCCTTGAAAGCATAGAATCCAATTTTAAACATTTTATGTTTTTTGTTTCGTCTTATTGATTTTAATGTTCATAAAAAAACCATCCCTTTCTTTTTTTTTTTTTGAACTTCATTTTTATTTTGATTTATCATAACACCTCCTTGGATGTATAAAAGTTGCATAAACTGAAAAGGATAAATTTTGGCTACAAACCAATTTGTTGAAGATATCGACAACCCAATGCTCTGTAATGATCAACGGTCACTAATTTAGAGGCCTTTTTTTTTTTTTTTAATATGCCTTTAGCTCTTTCCCTAACAATACCTTTCAATGTCTAGCCACTAAAAAATCTAGCAACCACTAATTTTTGCAAGAACTTGAAAGATTGTATCAATTTTCTCACAATCCGAATAGCAGTCAAATTGTTTTTGATAAAAAACAATCAATTATATTAAAGAAAAAAAATAGTACAGCTCGATGAGATAAAGGTTGGATAATATCAAAGTTTTTTTTCATACCATATGGTAAATGATAGACATTAACTCTTCCAAATATTTATGATCCAAAACCTTTACGGTACATGGCCCTAGGGGGGGGGGGGGCTATGGCCAAAATAGGCTTCAATGTTCCTCCTCCTATATATATATATATATATATATATATATATATATATATATATATATATATATATATATATATATATATATATATATATATATATTGATATAGCTAAAATATCCACCTAACCAACTTATGACACGTGGCATGGATGACTTTGAGCGGATTAAGGAATCTGTATCGGGACAGAGTCTGAGAGAGGTGATAGAACCCGTTTAGGACTCAACTGCTAAAAGGATAGTCCTAGTAGGGCTCTAATACGTTAAGGATCAGCGAGAAAAGAGTCCTAAAGGAGAGAGGAGTCTGGAAATGGCCTATATAATGGGAAAATCCTCAGGTACACAGAGAGGTTCACACACACAAGCACTCAGTGCACTTACTGCTATTCAGAGTTCTACCCTAGTAGCGACGTTCTGACTTTAGCATCGGAGCCGCCTCCACAGGAACAACCCCGGTGGTCACTCCGTGTTCTATTTTGCAGGTCCATTTCCCAGCCGTGGTTCCCGATCAATATTTTAGCAGCAACATTTTGGCGCCATCCGTGGGACCGACAGGGAACATGGCGAGGAAATCACATTCAGACACTCCCCAAACCAGTCGCTTCGTCCAAAATCAGCGAGCGAGATCGAGAGGCTCCCGCCGAAGACAACAGCATTCCAGTAACGACTGGATTAATGTGACTTCAGTCACCCCGAAGATGACTGACAGTTCCCAGGGAACTCGTTCCCCGACCCCTCTTCTAAAGAGGGGAGATTTGCGCCATCGCCTGACCCGAAAGCTATTTGGTACTCCGAACGCAGACCTGACCAGAGAAGTCCACAAACTTAAGGGCGTGGTAACTACCTTATAGAAGAAGCTTGAAGCGGTGGCCCCGACGATTTCTACTAACTAGACACATCTGGATCCCAGCGACCTTCGCCTTAGACTGACCTCAAGGTCCAGCTATGGTCAAAGTCATAAATCAGAGACTGATCCCAGCTATCAGCCAGAACATGTCGCCAAAAGCGAATCATATCTCCGACGAGAGAAGTCAATAGAGGACAGCACGAATTCGCCTCCCGTGGTAAGCGGCAAAATTCGAGGACGACGCTGCGCAGACCAAAAGCATTGTCCCCAAGGACGAGTTCATGGCTCCGGACGAAAAGTTCATCCCCAAGGGCAAACTTCTCGCAAACCCACCTCCGGGCCATGCCCGGAGGAATTCACTCCTTCTAGGGATGATTCTGGATACCCCCTGTCCAAAGCAATTGAGAAGGCGAAACTCCCTCCTAATTTTTGGATGCCGCAGTGTGATTTATATGATGGGAGCGGAGACCCCGGAGAGCACGTCTACCAGTTCCAAATAAATATGCTGCTCCTCCGGTCTCAGATGCCGTCATGTGTCGGGCATTCCCAACCACTTTGAGGAAGGCGGCGCATGCGTGGTTTAAGTCTCTACGACCTAGGTCCATCCATTCCTTCGCCCAGCTGTCTGACTTGTTTCAGAAACATTTTGTGAGCAGCCGAACTTGGAGGAAGAATTCGGCTAGTCTCCTCAATGTAGTCCAAGAAAGGAACGAATCCCTGTCGCGGTATTTGGGACGCTTCAACGCGACGACATTAGAAATAGATAACCTGGATGAGTCAGTAAAGTACACAGCTTTTATGCGCGGGCTTCGTCCTACAACCAAGTTTGCATTTGCGGTAAATAAGAGCCTCCCTGGAAACATGAGCGGCTTGTTGGATAAAGCCAACAAGTACATCCAGGCCGAAGAATACTTGGAAACCCACAAAGAACACAGAGGAGACAATGGGCAAGGGCAAGAAAAGAGAGCCCGAGGAGATAGTCCAAGAAGTGGACGGAGTTCTAAGCGTTCAAGGAGGGACGAAAGGCGCCCCAAAGAAATGTTCGACATGAAGAATCTGACGCCATTGAATGCTAGACCGTCGCAGATTCTCCATGAGATAAAGGATAAAGAGATACTGGAAAGACCAGAGAAGATGAGGTCGGCGCCCAGTCAGAGAGATAGGAATTTGTGGTGCCATTACCACAATGACCATGGTCATACTACCGACAAGTGTGAATCGCTCAAGCGCGCAATAGAGGCTTTTATCAAACGGGGACATCTGCGAGGGTATGTCAATCGAAGAAATGAAAAGAGGGAAGCCACCCCCTTAGCAGGAAGAGAGGAAGTGCGAGAAAATGCGGGCATCATCAATACTATCTCAGGAGGAATCGCCGCAGGAGGCTCTTCCGGACAAGGACGAAAAGCTTACGTAAGGGAAGTCCTCACAACTGTGGGACCGTTGACTAAAAAGCAGAAAAAAGAACCGGCCCCAACAATATCCTTCTCTGATGATGATGTGGGAGACACAAGAACACCTCATGACGACCCCCTGGTAGTTACACTTCGGGTGGGAAACTTCGACGTGAAAAGAATCCTCGTAGATAATGGAAGCTCAGCGGAAGTACTCTTTTATGAGGCGTTTCAAAGAATGAACATCCCATCCGACCGCTTACGGAAGATAGATAAGCCTCTATACGGTTTCTCTAACCACCCTGTCATTTGCGAAGGAATTATTGCATTACCAGTGACTGTAGGTGCCCCTCCGAACCAAGCTAAGCTGATGCTAGATTTCGTGGTGGTACGTGTTCCTTCGGCCTATAATGCAATTTTGGGCCGAACAGCATTAAACCAGTTAAGGGCGGTGGTATCAACATACCACATGAAAATGAAATTCCCCACAGAGAATGGAGTTGGGGAAGTCAAGGGAGACCAGGCGGTGGCTCGGCAGTGCTACATGGCGTCATGCCGAAACAGAGCCAAGGAAACCCTCATGATTGAAGATTTAAGGGATGAGACCAAAGTCAAAAGAGGTAAGCCCGCTGAAGACCTCTTTGATATCGAGCTATACCCAGGTAACCAAGAGAAAATAGTAAGGGTAGGGACAAGATTGTCAGACGACCTCAAGCTCAAGCTTGTGGACTTATTGCGGAGCTACTCAGATATCTTCGCTTGGACGGCATCGGATATGCCTGGGATTGATCCGGAAGTGATCACCCATAGATTGAATGTGGACCCGCTCAAGAAGCCGGTCAAGCAAAAGAAGAGAACATTCGCTCCAGAAAGACAGGTAAAAATCGAGGAAGAAGTTGACAAGTTGTTGGCAGCCGGATTCATCGAGGAGATATCATACCCTGATTGGATCGCCAATGTCGTGATGGTACCCAAGTCGAGCGACCGTTGGCGAATATGCATCGACTTCACTGACCTCAATAAGGCCTGTCCAAAGGACAGTTACCCGCTACCACGAATTGATATCTTGATTGAAGCAACTTCGGGTCATGAGCTGTTGAGCTTTATGGATGCGTATTCTGGCTACAACCAGATCAAGATGTGCGTAGACGATATTCCCAAAATCGCCTTTATTACAGAACGAGGATTATATTGCTACAAAGTCATGCCTTTCGGACTAAAGAACGCAGGGGCAACTTATCAGCGCCTTGTTAAAATGATCTTCCACGATTCAATCGGGAAAAATATGGAGGTATACGTGGATGACATGCTGGTGAAGAGTGTAAAAGCGGAGGCTCATGTGAAAGACCTCAAAGAAACCTTTGACATCCTGAGAGCTTATAACATGAAGCTAAACCCACTCAAGTGTGCGTTTGGCGTAGCGTCGGGGAAGTTCTTAGGATTCATGGTATCTCAGAGGGGTATTGAAGCCAATCCAGAGAAGATAGGCGCCATTCATGCCATGAAGTCGCCTAAGACAATCAAGCAGGTTCAGGAACTTACAGGAAGAGTAGCTGCTTTAGGGAGGTTCATGTCCAAATCAGCAGAAAAAGGCCTTCCCTTCTTTAAGGCTATCAGGAAGGCGAAAGATTTCGAGTGGACAGAAGAATGCCAAAAGTCGTTCAAGGAATTGAAGCGTTATTTATCATCCCTGCCGCTTCTTATAAAGCCAGTTACTAGTGAAGACTTGAACCTATACCTATCGATCAGTGAGGTAGCGGTGAGCACGATCTTGATCAGAGAAGAAGAAGGCAAGCAAAGACCTGTTTATTACATAAGCAAGGTCCTGCAAGACGTGGAGACCAGATACCCTCGAATAGACAAAGTGGCCCTTGCCCTTGTCACATCGGCTAGAAAACTGAGACCATATTTTCAGTCGCACACCATCATTGTGTTGACTGATCAGCCATTGGGGAAAGTACTCCAAAATCCTGATGCGTCGGGGAGATTGGTAAACTGGTCGGTGGAACTGGGTGAATTTGATATCAAGTACCAACCCCGTACAGCGATTAAGGCTCAAGCCTTATCAGATTTTGTTGTTGAGTGCACAATACCGGAAGACCCCCAGCAGTTGATTCTTTCAGAAGTTTTGGATCCTTGGCTTCTTTATGTCGACGGTTCTTCCAAGGTTGGAAATAGCGGAGCCGGGCTTATACTGATCAGCCCCGAAAAGTTCAAGATTGAGTATGCCCTTCGCTTCAACTTTCAGGCATCAAATAATGAAGCAGAGTACGAAGCGCTATTAGCAGGAATAAGGTTGGCACACTCTCTGAAAGTCGACTCTCTTTCCATACACAGCGATTCTCAGTTAGTTATGAATCATGTATTGGGAGAGTATGGAGCGAAAGATGATAGAATGGCCCAATATCTCCAGGCCGTGAAGACGGAAGCCGCTAAGTTTAAGAATTTCGCCATCTGCCACATACCGCGAGACCAAAATGCCCAAGCAGACTCACTGTCAAGACTGACCTCCGAAGACATTTCGGAGTTCTCACGTGCAATATACATTGAGTTCCTCCAAGAAAGAAGTATCCAGCTCTCAAATGAAGTGGATGTGATAGAGTATGAACCGTGCTGGATGGACCCAATTATTCAGTACCTCGCCTCGGGGGCGTTACCTATAGAGAGAAGCGAAGCACGTAATTTACGTGCTAAAGCTGCTCGGTTTGCCCTTGTAGATGGTGTGCTATACAAGAAGTCTTTTAGCCTGCCATACCTAAAGTGTCTGACCCCTAAAGAGGCAGATTATGCGTTACAGGAGGTTCATGAAGGTATTTGCGGACAACACTTGGGTGGAAGAAATCTAGCGCACAAAATCTTGATGCAAGGCTATTACTGGCCAGGGATGCAGAGAGACGCTATAAAGTTCACGAAAAGGTGCGACCAATGTAAAAAATTCGCTCCCTTTACACACACACCGGCAGCGCCCCTTAGTATCTTAACTTCCCCAATTCCGTTTGTAATGTGGGGGATGGATATTTTGGTCCCCTTTCCGATGGCTACCGGGCAAAGGCGATTTGTGATAGTCACCATCGACTACTTCACAAAATGGACTGAGGCCGAACCGTTGGCTACCATAACAGCGTCGAAATGTGAAGAGTTCTTCTGGAAGAACGTTGTCTGTCGCTTTGGGGTTCCAAAGATCCTGATCACCGATAATGGGAAGCAATTCGATAATTCTAACTTTCGAAGCTTTTGCAAAGGCCTTTCTATCAATCTCCGTTTTACATCAGTCGCTCATCCCCAATCCAATGGACAAACAGAGAACATGAATCGCTCAATCCTTCAAGGGTTGAAGAGAAAGCTGGACGATGCTAAGGGGGCATGGGTTGATGAACTTCCAAAGGTACTTTAGGCATACCGCACAACACCCCATTCGGTGACAGGCGAGACACCATTTCTGTTGTGTTTCGGGACAGAGGCGCTGCTGCCCGTAGAAGTGGGCCTCCCCACGGTTCGAGTGCTGCAATTTTCAGAGGCAGAAAACGAGGAGAACCTTAGAGGAAATCTGGATTTGTTAGATGATGTGCGAGCCCAAGCCTTAGATCGGATGATTTCAACGAAACAACAATTTGCGCGATTCTACAATCGAAGGGTTCGAATGAGGATATTTAGAGTTGGGGATCTAGTCCTCAGAAAATTGGAAGTTTCAGACCCGAAGGCTGCTGTGGGGAAGTTGTCGCCAAACTGGGAAGGACCTTACAAAATATCGAAGGTGCTTAGACCAGGCGCTGATTCACTTGAAACACTTTCAGGAGAAGCGATCCCGCGAACATGGAATGCTGACAACTTGAGGCAATACTACCCGTAGAGTCTTGTATCTGTTACAAGACATTTTTCCGTTTTTGGGGGGAAAAGTGGGATAGAACACGGAAGGATAGTAGAGATGAAGTATTTCAATTATAATAAAAATCTTCTTCATCTTCTTCAGTTTGAAGTATATCGTTTCGTCTATTTAATACCTACATCTTTACCATTATTGGAAAGAAGTATTGCTTACATTAGCACAACGATGAATGATTAGCTCGGATAACGATATCCATGTTCCCAAGAACGACGTACATTCAATACCCGAGCAGACTGCCCGAGTAGACTGCCTGATCAAGTAAAACCATGAATGATGCTCAAGCAAAGTATCACCCATTGTGATAGGGTAAGACACAAGTTTTACCTAACACGGTCTAGCTTTAGTTCTAGCCCGAGAAACGGCAAAACCATGTGGGGGATCGTCGCCCCACCCTGTTTTGTTAATTCGAAATCTGGCCAAGCGTGGGTGCGAGGCTTCTTTGCCAGCCCTTAGCTGACGATAAGGTTTCGCGTCAAAGTAAAACCACGAATGTTGCTCAAGCAAAGTATCACCCATTGTGATAGGGTAAGACACAAGTCTTACCTCACACGGTCTAGCTTTAGTTCTAGCCCGAGAAACGGCAAAGCCATGCGGGGGATCGTCGCCCCACCCTGTTTTGTTAATTCGAAATTCAGCCAAGCGTGAGTGCGAGGCTTTTTTGCCAGCCCTTAGCTGACGATAAGGGTTCGTGTCAAAGTAAAAACAATGCAAAAAGTGAAATATCCAAAACACGATTGCAAAAATAAAACCCCTCAAGGGGTAAACAAAAAAAAAGAGAATATTAATTTCCATTTGCAAGCCTCTGAGGCAACATAAGTATTGGGGGCACATCAAATGGAAATTGCAAAACAGGGGAATAAAGGTAAGTTGTCCTAAGATGCAGGAGCATTCCCGGATCGGACACTCTTCTCCCCGGGAGAAATAGCATCTCCAGCTTCAGTAGGCACGGCCGTTTCCCCAGACGGAGACTCAAAGCTGGGCACCACAACGTCGTCCAAGAAAAGGCTCGGATACTTGGCCATCGTTAGTTCCTTGGCTTTTTGGAAGCCCTCCTGAAAGATGGAAAGCCCATCTTCAGTCCGCTTCCGGAGCCATTCATCACCAGCTGTACCATCAAGGAATGCCTGGATGGCCTTGTTCCCGACCTCAGACTTTTCATGCCTCAGCTTCTCACATCTTTTTTCCAGACGACCAAGCTTGGTAAGCAGATCAGCATTCTCCGTCTTGAGGTTATTGACCTCCTTATCAAGTTTGTCAGCCTTGCCTTCGGCTGCTCTCTTGTCAGTCTCAGCATTACGGGCCACGTCCATCGCCATCGAGAACCTGTCCTGCATCTGGCTGCTATAGCAGTATGCCTGAAAAGGAAAGAGAGATGAAGACGATTATGTGGTAGGAAGATAAGAAGAGTTTAATTGACAGCCCCAAAGAGAGGGAAGTAATTCAAATTACGTTGTAAGCAGCCTGGACGTGCGCCATAGCAAAGGCCTCATGAGGCTGGTTTTCCAAGATGAGTTTATCACTTGGCAACACCCCGTGAGCTAAGTGTTGAGCAGAGACATGCGAATGGGGCATTTCCGAGTTGCCTCTCTTTATGGTCCATCTGGGATGGAAAATTGGATCCTTCTCGATTGGAAGATCCTCAACCACAAGCGGAGGTACTGGAGGAGTTGGAGCGCGAAGCCTTTTTACAAGAGGGGAAGAACCTTCCCCTATGCTCTCCTTCCTTTTCCCCTTTGAAGCCTTTTGGAGCAGACCCAAAAAGTCGCCTTTTGCACCTTCTCCTTTGCCAGCCATTTCTGTAAAAAGAAAAGGGTTAGGGAACATGTTTACAATTACATAGGAAAAAGATACATAAACATGGCTTTAGACTCTACCTAGACTTGGAGTCCTAGAAGATGACGTATCTATCGTCGGGTCTTGAGCCTTAGGCCTCAAAATAATTTGAGGTTCTAAAACAGGAGTTGGAGAAACAGGCATAGCGGAGGCAGGAGGAATGAGCCTCGCATGCCGCATCTCTTGATCTGTAAGGGGCTCATCAATACTGAGAACACCCTTCCTCTTTATGTGATCAAGCAGTTTCTTTGTCATAGCATTGGGAGATAAGAACCCATCCTTTTCAAAATCTTTACAGAAATCGTTCCACTTTCTTGGGAACTCCCATTTGCCGCTTGGCCTCTGAATGAAGAAGTATCGGGAGTGCCAACCTTTGTTGGATTTGGGACCTCCCTTTATCACTCTGATTCGGTTGTGAATATAATACCAACCATCACCTTTGGCCACACTCTTTATAAAGCATACTTCAAGGTATTCTCATGAAATCATCGACAGTCACTGGATACCCTGAGGTCTGCACAAGATAGATCAAGCCAACTAGTTTTCTCCACCCGTTGGGCACAAGTTGACCTGGCGCCATTTTATAGTGGTTGAAAAAGGCAATAGCAAAGGGGTGCATTGGAACTCTATAGCCAGATCTAATCTGGCCTTCGTAGACACTCGTTTCCAAGTTCGTACCATAGTTGGTAGGCTCTTAGAGTGCAGGAACCAGAGCAGAAAAGGGAGGAGGCAAAGGATACTCTTTCAAAAGCTCGACTATGCTTTCTTTTGTCATCTTGTTCCTCTTCTCATCTGTGGCGAACCAAGTGTCTTCATCAAATTTATCCTCGGCTTCATCCTTGATTTCCCCAAGAGCATCTCTATGGCGAAACGAAGTGCTGGTTTGGGGAGTAGAAGGTCCTACTTGACTCCTATAAGTTGAAGTACCTACTTGTGAAGATCTACTTTCAGAATCACTTTCTAAATCATTTTCTGTGGAACTACCGGAGGGCGACGAAGAACTACTTGAAGTTGCTGAAGACATATTCTAACAGAAGCTACGATGTGGAGAGCTATGAAAAGGAAATAGATATGTGTCGAACAGGAAGAAAAGAAGAGAAACTTACTTGTTAACAGATGAGCCGAACAGAGTGAGAATGAGTAGCAGGGGGCAAATGAGGAGAGGAGTCCAAATATATAGAAGAGTGTTGGAGTAACCGCCCCTACGAAGGCGGCAACATTCAAGACACGTGTCGTCCGGGATTCTCGGAGCATTAAATTTTGAAATTCAAAATGTAACCGCCTCAACATTCAAGACGCCTGCATGGTTCCCTGACACGTGGCAAGACAAAAAACTAATCCACTCCCGAGCAGAATTTTATTAATGCCCGAGCAGGCTCGTTCGACCAGGGAGTCCGAGCAGGTCTCCCGAACAGACAGCCCGAGCAAGGGTACTTGACCAAGGATACTTGACCAAGTAGTCCGACCAGGGAGTCCGAGCAGATCTCCAGAACAGACAGCCCGAGCAAGGATAGTTGACCAAGGAGTCCGACCAGGGAGTCCGAACAGGTCTCCCGAACAGACTGCCCGAGCTGGGCCGTCCGACCGGATAGTCCGAGCAGGTCTCCCGAAGAGACTGCCCGCTTGTCCGAGCAGAGCCGTCCGACCAAACTGCCTGAGCAGCGGCGTCCGACCAGACTGCCCGAGCAGGTCTCCCGACCAGATTGCCGGTGAATGGATGTCCGAGCAGCGGCGTCCGACCAGACATCCCGAGCAGGATCGTCCGACCAGACATCCTGAGCAGGATCGTCCGACCAGAGTGCCCGAGCAGTCTCCCGACCAGATATCCGGCGTATGGATGACCGAGCAGGGGAGTCCGACCAAAACTCCCGAGCAGGATCGTCCGACCAGACCTCCCGAGCAGGATGACTGGCTAGAGGTCCCGACCAGGACGTCCGACCAGGACTTCCGACCAGACCTCCCGACCAGGATGACTGGCTAGAGGTCCTGACCAGGACGTCCGACCAGACTTCCCGACCAGGATGACACGCTAGAGGTCCCGACCAGAGCTCCCGACCAGGACGTCCGACCAGACCTCCCGACCAGGATGTCCGACCAGAGCTCCCGAGTAGATCTCCCTAGCGCATGCTTTTGAGTGTGGAATTCTAAAAAGTTCTGCTAAATGATAGACATGGATAATTCATAGCTGAACTGCCTTCGGTCAGTCTTTACACATATGCCTTTAACCGTTCACTCAAGGGAACCGTCAAAGGCAGGGGGCATTATGATATAGCTAAATTATCCACCTAACCAACTTATGACACGTGGCATGGATGACTTTGAGCGGATTAAGGAATCTGTATCGGGACAGAGTCTGAGAGAGGTGATAGAACCCGTTTAGGACTCAACTGCTAAAAGGATAGTCCTAGGAGGACTCTAATACGTTAAGGATCATCGAGAAAAGAGTCCTAAAGGAGAGATGAGTCTGGAAATAACCTATATAATGGGAAAATCCTCAGGTACACAAAGAGGTTCACACACATAAGCACTCAGTGCACTTACTGCTATTCAGAGTTCTACCCTAGTAGCGACGTTCTGACTTTAGCATCGGAGCCGCCTCCACCGGAACAACCCCGGTGGTCACTCCGTGTTCTATTTTGCAGGTCCATTTTCCAGCCATGGTTCCCGATCAATATTCTAGCAGCAACATATATTAATAATAATGATGACAGAATTTGATTGTCATGTTGTCACGTCAACATATATGAAAATGATTTGCTTGACAATTCTTGCAGCAGAATCAATAATGGAAGGGAGGGTCCAACAAATTGAAATCCACTCAAAATTACTTTAAACGTGTTTGATATTCATTTTACTCCCTTTATAAGTTGAAAGGGTGGCATTGAAGTTTAATTGACCAGTCATTGTCTACTCACTTCACCTGTGTCGTAGTAACACGCTGGTGTCGGTGGAGCCTACATTATGCCTGAACCTTTTAACCTCTTTTAGCTCTTGTTGGCTTTCGGATTTATTTAATTTTAAATCCGAGTTTATAAGTGTTGATTTAAAACTTTTGAAATGTTGAATGCTAAAATTGTACCGAAGTGATACTTGAGGATAGAAATTTAGCATTGATTTTTTTAGTAAAATTAACTATGAATGAAAACATAAACATGTAAGGAATTTTTGAAAGTTGAAGGATTTTAGTGAGACCAAAGCTGTCTTTGCCAAAAAGAAGAGATTGCCACAACACGGTGAATCTCATGTATGGTGAAAGTTCGTATGAAAGATACTAAAGTTTTATAGATCAGAGACATTGCTTTAAATGTTTTATTAAAGATTATCTCGTAATTAGGGCTGGCAAAAATTTACCCAACCCATACGACCCTTGGCCACTACGGGTAAGCCCCAATCAAACCCGTGGGATCAGTAGACCCGCGGGTCAGAATTGGGTTGTTCATATGAACAAGGGTCTGAGCGGGTTGGATGACTCGAGCCGCGGGTCCAAATGGGTTACTATGAAAAAACATAAAAAACACTAGTTCTAAATGCACACGTCAGCCTTCACAACTCGTCGCCCCTGCTTGGTTCTCTCCAAGCGGTGCCTCCCTGCTACCGTGACAACCACCAGGTAGCACCTCCCTGTCGCAAACAGGTCCGTCCTCTGTCACCGACAGTTCCGTCCTCCCCTCTCTATCACCGGCAGCCTTTATTCTCATTCCTCTCACTCCTAAATCCTGGAATCTCTCTTCTCTCAGACTAGGTATTGTTTCTTTAGACTTATTGATCTGATCTGATCTTTCTTTCTTATTGATACTATTTTGGTTGGGTTTATGTAAATGGTTTTCGTGATGATACCGCTTTTTGTTTACCTTGGCTTGATGAGATTCTTTCTATGTTTGGAATATTTTGGTTGAAACACATGTGGATTTGATGTGGGTTGCCATTTGATTTGAATTTCTATGTATATTCTTGTATTGTTTTAATTTCCATTTGATGGGTTTTATCAAATTTTTTATGATATCAATCATATGTACTTGTCATGGTTTTAAATCGCGGAATTCGGATACGTAACGGTCGCGGCGCGTGTAACGGTATCGGCCGATTCGATGTTGTGTAAGCATCGATATATCGGTGTATAACGGTATTGGATCCCTGAAAATTCGTTACGAATCGGCCGTTACAATACGTAACGGCCGTTTTTTAAAACCCTGGTACTTGTATTTATGTTAGGTTTTGAACCCAAATCAATATAGTACATCACTGTACAGATTTCTTTTCCTGTTCTTCGTAGTTGTTCTTCCCTTTGTAATTTAGTTGTTTGATAAACGTCCCCACAGAAATCTGAGTGCTTAAGGAAACCCGTCTAAGATAAGGATGTAACAGTTACTGGATTAGGGAGCTGAGGTGCTCAGAAGGGACCGACAGAAAAATACAAGCTGAAACGCTTGTCCTCTGTCTCATCCCACTTAAGATAAGGTGGACAACATAATGTGTATAAGAAATTATATGTTTCCAAAAAAAGTCGAAATTAAGGTTCGCATATAATTATCCATAACCAAATTAAACCGATGTATATGATGTTTCCCAACGCCTTCCACTTGCTACGAATCTCTTACTAGCTTGATATACAGGCTTTTAGTTCCTCCTGTTACTGGCAATACAAATGCCTGCTAATGGAGGACTGAGCCGAAACAGTTTTAACAAGACACTGGTAGAAGCATACTCCACCTACTTATTGATGCTTGCAGCCCAATACTGATTCAAGAAATAGTGACAAACTTAACTTGATGCTGCCTCCTATGTACTCAAAGAGCATTTGTAGTGATGATACCAGTTTTATTGTTTGCTACTGATTATGAGAAGCATAGGATAAACTTTCTTTGAACATGCCACAGATATGTCAACTCCTCTCTTAGCTATTTTTCTTAAAGCCATTGGCACACATTTAGATTTAGATTTAAATGACAAATTAAAAATTTAGATTTGCAAGAGATGGCTAGAGGCTGGCAATGATAAGTGAGTCTAGAAGTCATTGGATTTGAGTGTGGAATAAGCCCTTGGACATTGAAATTGGGAGGGAGGGGGGGGGCTGTTAAGGGTCCTTGAGAAAACTTCTGACTTAAGGGCTAAGTGCTGTAAGAATGGAGCATTCTTAACTAGCAACAGATAAGGATTTTTTTTTTTCTATTTAATTCTCACTGATCTGACAGTAAGATGGAGAAGACTTAGATAGGAATTCAGTTGATGCAGGGTGGTGGTGAGGGTGGAACGGCTAATACAAATTAAAGTTGATCAAGTTCAGTACATTGTAGGCATAGCTCATCTACCAGCTGTTAAAAAAATTGATTTTGCATTCCATTGTGGTGATTTATATTGCTTTCATCTCAAGCTCATCATTTTTGTAAAAAGAGTGTGTGGTAACAACCTCCGATTCTCCAATTGCAGGGACTAAAAGAGCAATGGCATGAATGAACACGAAGTGGCTGGTATAACCACTCAGGAGATTCAAAACGACAGATTCAAGTTGCTAATGAATCTACACTTAAAAGTTAAAACAAGGACAAGTGCAAGTTCCAAATGTTGGTGCTGACTAGTCTCTTGTGGAAGAATATATTGTCGTGTTTTTTATTTTCATGGAATTTTAATTATGTAAAAGTAATTTCTTTCTTTTTCTAAAGAAGGATTAGTAGTTTTAGTTTGCAATGTCTTGATTAAATTTTTCTCTTTTTAATTTGTAATATAATGGGGATGGAAATATCTTCTCGATAATAAGTTTAAAAAAAAGTTTTTAATGGGTATGATCGGGTCCGGACGCCTGACCCGTTTCTCACCCAATTCCGAGCTAACCCAAGTCATGCAGGACCCTATCTGACCCAACCCATATCTAACCTGCAATTCTTTGACCCAACCTGTCCCTTGCCACCCCTAGACCTGGCAAACGGGTAACCCGGCCGGGTACAGGTAAAATCCGGCCGGGTGCGGGTAAATTCGGGTCGGGTAAATTTTACCCGATTTTTTTCGGGTAGTCTTTTTAGGAATTCGTACCCTACCCAAACGGGTAGGGTATTACCCGCGGGTAAATGACCTATTTTTTTATTAATATATTTTTTTTTATAAATAGATTTTCATTACCTTATTTTGCTAATTAATTATTACCATTAGCCATATTCTTTTTCCTTTTGTTTCTTTTCCCTTTTTTTGCCAACACATTTCATATTTTTGGTCAATTGCAATTTGCAAGCATCAACTCCCAGTCCGCAAACCCTAACCACAATCCAAAAATAATACAATCAAACGTAAACATATACATAATCACAAGCATAAAGTTCTCCATCTGTAGACCCAAACCCTACCCACAATCCAAAATAAGACAATTAAAATTAACAAAAATACATGATCACATTCGCATGCATGAACTAGAAGATTGACGGCCGTCTGTAGTCGATCTGAGACTGAGAGAGAAGACATCAAAGCGGCGGCGGCGGCGACGGTAGCGGTTGCAGCGGCAGCGCAGGAAGGTTGCACCGGCAGTAGAGTAGGAAGGTCGGGGTGGGCGATCGGCGGTCGCGTTGAAGAGTGAGGGGTCCGAGAAGGTTGATGCCTAAGCTGCCGGAGGTAGATCTCGGTGAAGGGGCTCACAGTCGGCGGTCGATCTCGATCTCTACTGTGAATATGTGATTACTAATTGACTGAGCGAAGAGGGAAGAGAGAAAGGGGCGGTTGTAGTGGAGAAGGATGGGGTGGTGGCGCAGAGATGGGGCTGGGGCGGCGGCAAAGAAGAATGGGGAAAATATGAAGAGACCAGATGAGAAATGAGAGAGGTTAGGGGATTAGGGCATAAAGATGATATATATAGTATGAAAAGACGGGTAAACCCGGGTAACCAGTACCCGACCCGGACCGACCCGTAAAATACGGTTCGGTTCGGGTACGGGTCTGATTTTCACGGGTAACACATGTGTGTACCCGTACCCGGGATTTTTGACCGGGTACGGGCAGAATTTTGCCAGGTCTAGCCACCCCTACTCGTAATGAAAAGAAGTACAAAGATTTAGGTGCTTTAGAAAAGCAAAATGTCTTAACAAAAAAGGAGGGTGAAGTCATATACAATAGAATAATGGAGAACTAGCGTTAACCCCATGGCATGCCACGGAATATAAGCAACGTATTACTCACTTGAAAAATGAGCAAGGTTAGCTACGCGGCTTTCTTTTGCTTCTGACATTCCTTTACAACCGTTTGTTATTTACATTCCCTTACAACTATGTGTCGCTCAAAACAAGTATAGCAGGTAGTGAGATAATAGATTTAACAACAAATGATAATCAATGACGTATAGATGATAAAATTTATTTTACGTGTTCAATAAATATGTTTGTAAAATTAGGAGTTACGATTCATGGTACCCTTGGTTTGATAATAACAACTTCTTCCTATAGACATCAAAAATTTTGCTCTCCGTTTTCTCTACTTTCCATCACTAAAGAAACCTCACAACGCGATCTGATGCATTGGGGAGGGGGTTGAGGTGCTCTCCCCCTCTCCCCTTCCCTTCCCTTCCCTTCCCTTTACTTTCAATTTTTAGCCACTCCCCTTCCACACACACCCCCGGCGTCTTCTTCTCAACCTCAAGCCCGACCATCCACCGTCCTGCTGCTGTAAGCTCTAGTTCCCCCGTCCATCGTCCCGTTCTTAGCTACTGCCGTGAGCTCTCTGCTCAACGACGTCTCAACCCAATCACAACTATCATAGCTTTCGATCACTAGCCGAACTTCTTTGTTTTTCTGATATAAGTAGTTTTCATTTTCCTTCTCCGTTTATTTTTCTTTCAGATGGTGTGTGTTGCTTGATCTAAGTAAAGCAACATAAGGGGATTCCATTTCTGTTTGGTTTTGTATTTATCTGATTTTATCTTTGTATTCTTGGTTATTTTCGTTCTTGTTTTTCTCCCTTCTTGTTTCTGCTCTTATTGGGGGGTTAAGGGGTAGGGGGTGTTGGAATTGGGTTTTAAACCCATTGTGAGAAGCAATTTTGAATCAATTTTCAAATGGGTTCTAAACCATATTTTGGTTAGGGCCAAATTGATTCATTTTCATCTATTGGAATAGATGATCATGGTATATTCACATGTCTAAAACAAATGGAAGGTGAATGAGAAAATTGAAGTTAAAGTTGGTGGATCAACTTGAAGGGAAGAGAGAATCCCACATAGAAGAATTAAAGCAAATGTTGTCTCCTTATAAGGCTTAGCCTTGAGCTAAGGGATGGGCCCCTTGGGGGTACCCATGTTTTGTAAGGAGGGAGGACCTAGGTTGACCCAAGGTCCACCACGCCCGCCCCGCCCCGCCCCGTCCCGTCCCGGTCCGTGGCTTGGGCCCATTAGGCTTTATTCTTTTTGGGACAAAAATATTTAAATAAATAAAGTTTATAGTTGTGACCTTTCCAGCTAAACAGTTTTTCCTGTGAAGAGTTGCACCCCCCAGTGGATACTGTGTATAAATACGAGTCAGTTTTACAAAAATTAACTAATCCCGAAATTATCTTCTGCAATTTTTCTTCTGTCTCGTTCCTGTGTCCGAAAGAGTTCTGTGCTTTTGTTTTGGTTCGCCGGGTCTGCAATTTGGAGTGCTCCTATTTCAGACGTATTGTCGTTGTATCCTGGGAGACTGTCGTCAAGAACCGTCAGCACCATTGCGGGACGAATAAGTCTTAAGGACAGTGAATCAAATTCACGCCTCGACCTTTTCCTTTGCTGTTCTGCAATCTTCTTGTGAGTTGTTAAATAAACTATTATTTCTTTCCTTACGTTACTGCTGTTTTTGGAACCTTAACATATGACTGTTAGTATATTTTCGATATTGTTTTTCTGCACAAATATACACAAAGTATACGTAGAAACCAACATTCTTAAGACTTACTTACTTGTTTTTTGCATACTTTGTGTTGCATGTGTAGAATCATTGCTTTCGAATTTCGTAATAGTGTTCTCAAAACAGTGTTTTCAAATCAGCGTTTTCTAAATTTCGTTTTCTTATTTGATTCTGTCAATCTTTACGAAAATTATTTTCAGATTCAAAATTTAATTTTAGTGATACTAGACTCTGATTTATACTATTGTGATAGACTGGACTGTTTATTAATTGTTGTTATATTCTGTTGATAGATTTATAACAATGGCTACTAGTGAAACCAATTCGGAAAGTGGACCGATTAATCCCAACGTGCAACACGGTGGTGGGACTGTGTATGCGACGCCTTATGTGGCACCAACTCATGGTTCTGTTGGACTTGGTGAAAGACCGGAAAAGTTCAATGGAAAAGATTTCAAGAGGTGGCAACAAAAGATGTTGTTTTACTTGACCACTCTTAACTTGGCAAGATTCTTGCAAGAGGATGCACCAGATCTTGGTGAAAATCCTGACCGGCAAACTGTGGCTGCCGTGGAGGCTTGGAAGCATTCGGATTTTTTGTGCAAGAACTACATCCTCAATGGATTGGACAATGCGTTGTATAACGTATATAGTCCAATGGTCAATGCGAAAGCATTGTGGGAATCCTTGGAAAGGAAATACAAGACGGAAGATGCCGGCTCAAAGAAATTTGTAGTCGGCAAATTCCTTGATTTCAAGATGGTGGATTCTAAGACAGTGATTAGTCAAGTCCAAGAGTTTCAGCTTATTCTACATGATATTCATGCGGAAGGGATGGTACTTGGAGAGTCTTTTCAAGTGGCTGCTTTGATAGAAAAATTGCCACCTACTTGGAAAGATTTCAAGAACTATTTGAAACATAAACGCAAGGAGATAAAGCTCGAGGATTTGATCGTCAGATTAAGGATTGAGGAGGATAATCGCCAGTCCGAGAAGAAGGCCGGTAATTATCATCAAGAGGCCAAGGCAAATGTGGTCGAGCAAGGTCCATCAAAGAGGAGGAAAATTTCCGATTCCGATGGTCCAAGCGGAGCAAGAGGCTCACATTTCAAAGACGGTGAGAAGAAGAAGTTCAAAGGGAACTGTTTTGTGTGCGGCAAAGCTGGCCATCGTGCTAAGGATTGTCGCAAAAACAAAGGAAACTTTAAGAAAGGAAAGAATTCTCAAGCCAACGTGACCGAAGTTACCAAAATCACCGAAGACGTGACAGATTTGAATTTATCTGCGGTGGTATCCGAAGTCAACTTGGTTGGAAATCCCAAACAGTGGTGGGTAGACACGGGCGCTACTCGACATGTGTGCTCCGAGCGAAATATGTTCACTACATATGAGAGCGCCAACAACGAGAATCTGTTCATGGGAAACTCTTCTTCTTCAAAGGTGCTAGGAATGGGAAATGTGGTCTTAAAGATGACATCCGGCAAGGAATTGAGTCTCAACAATGTGCTTCATGTGCCAGACATTCGGAAGAATCTAGTGTCAGGCTCATTGTTGAGTAAGAATGGCTTCAAGCTAGTGTTTGAGAGTGATAAATTTGTACTCACTAAAAGTGGGATGTTTGTAGGAAAAGGGTACTTATGTGATGGTCTGTTTAAGTTAAATGTAATGACCATCGTGCCTAAAGTTGTACCAAATTCCGATATTAATAAAACTATTTCTTCTGCTTACTTGTTGGAATCTCCTAATTTATGGCATTGTAGATTAGGTCATGTAAATTATGGTTCCATACAAAAGCTAGTGAAAAATGGATTTTTGCTTAAAATGAATTTTGACTCACATAAAGCATGTGAAATTTGTATTGAAGCTAAAATGGCAAAAACGTCTTTCAAGTCAATTGAAAGAAGTACGGAACCTTTAAGTCTAATTCATAGTGACATATGTGACTTAAAGGTGGTACAATCTAGAGGAGGAAAAAAGTATTTTATTACTTTTATTGATGATTGTACGAGATTTTGTTATGTATATTTGCTTAGAAGCAAGGATGAAGCCTTGGAAGCATTTATGCAATACAAAATTGAGGTTGAAAATCAACTTAGCAAGAAAGTCAAAGTACTAAGAAGTGATAGAGGTGGAGAATATGTTTTCCCTCTTGAAAAATTTTGTGCTGATCATGGAATCATTCATGAGACCACGACACCATATGCGCCTCAGTCAAATGGAATTGCTGAGCGGAAAAATCGTACTTTAAAGGAAATGATGAATGCTTTGTTGATAAATTCTGGACTACCAGATAACTTGTGGGGGGAAGCGGTCTTAACCGCAAATCATATACTTAATAAAGTACCTCACAAGAAGCTGCAAAAGACACCTTATGAGCTATGGAAAGGTCGTCCTCCTTCCTTCAAATATCTTAAAGTGTGGGGGTGTCTAGCAAAGGTAGCTATCCCACCACCTAAAATGGTAAAAATAGGTCCTAAAACGGTTGATGGAATTTTCATTGGATATGCAAGCCATAGCTCGGCATATCGGTTCTTAGTGCATAAATCTGAAATTGACGATATACACGTCAACACCATTATGGAGACAAGGAATGCACATTTCTTCGAGGATGTATTTCCTTGTCGAGTGGCACAAGAACGGAGTTCTTTAAAAAGAACTAGTATGGACCAAGAACCCTCACAAGAGGAAGATGAGCCAAGACGTAGCAAGAGAGCTAGAACGTCTACATCTTTTGGTCCTGATTTTCTAACATATTTGTTAGAAAATGAGCCTCGTACTTACAGTGAAGCAATGTCGAGTCCCGAAACTTCTCATTGGAAAGAGGCTATTAACAGTGAAATAGAATCCATCATGCAAAATCATACGTGGGAACTGGTGGATCTTCCTCCTGGAAATAAACCATTAGGGTGTAAATGGATTTTTAAGAGAAAGATGAAAGCTGATGGAACGATCGAAAAATATAAGGCCAGATTGGTTGTCAAGGGATATAGACAAAAGGAAGGCCTTGATTATTTCGATACATATTCACCAGTAACGAGAATAACATCCATTCGAATATTGATAGCTATTGCAGCTATCAATAATTTTGAGATACACCAAATGGATGTGAAAACAGCCTTCCTAAATGGAGATCTGAATGAAGAGATCTATATAGAGCAACCCGAGGGGTTTGTAGCTCCGGATCATAAGAGGAAGGTGTGCAAGCTTGTTAAGTCACTTTATGGACTAAAACAGGCTCCGAAACAATGGCATGAAAAGTTTGATAAAGTCATGATCGAAAATGGCTTTAGAATCAACGAATGTGATAAATGTGTCTATGTTAAAGGGACGGAAAAAGGATATGTCATTGTTTGCCTTTATGTGGATGATATGCTCATTATCGGGAGCAATAATGAATTCATTAAGGCTACAAAGAAAATGTTGGCCAGTAAATTTGATATGAAAGATATGGGTGTGGCTGATGTTATACTTGGTATGAAAATTACCAAAACATCAAATGGACTAGTCTTGTCACAATCTCATTATATTGAGAAAGTGCTAGACAAATTTAAAAGTTATGATGATAGTCCGGTTAAGACACCGCTAGATGTAAATTTACATCTAACAAAGAATACTGGGGAAGGAATATCTCAATTAGAGTATTCGCGCATAATTGGTAGCCTAATGTATATCATGAATTGCACGAGACCCGATATAGCATATGATGTCAGTAAACTGAGCAGATATACTAGTAATCCGGGAAAGAATCACTGGTTAGCTATTGTAAGAGTTTTAAGGTATTTAAAATATACCTTAAACTTTGGTCTGCATTATACAAGATATCCAGCTGTTTTAGAAGGATACAGTGATGCCAACTGGTTATCAGATTCTAATGAAACAAAATCCACAAGTGGATATGTGTTTACATTAGGAGGAGCAGCTATTTCTTGGAAATCCTCTAAACAGACATGTATTGCCAGATCCACTATGGAATCTGAATTCATTGCTTTAGATAAAGCAGGAGAAGAAGCGGAGTGGCTTCGTAATTTCTTGGAGGATATTCCAAATTGGTCTAAACCTGTGCCACCAATTTGCATACATTGTGATAGTCAATCTGCAATTGGAAGAGCACAAAGCAGTATGTATAACGGCAAGTCTAGACACATACGTCGCAGACACAATACCGTTAAAGAATTACTTTCTAGTGGAATTATCTCTATTGACTACGTGAAGTCAAAGGATAATATTGCGGATCCGTTAACGAAAGCTTTGACTAGAGAGAAAGTAAATACGTTATCGAGGGGAATGGGTCTTAAGCCTATGAACTAAAGAGTTGCCATAATGGAAACCCTACCTAGCTGACTGGAGATCCCAAGATCTAGGTTCAAAAGGGAAAACCGAATTATGTAAATGCGACTCAGACAGAGCACTGCGGGGGTTAAAACCCTAATATCCATTCCTATGATGAGAAGACAGTGGCACCTTCAAAAGGTTAGGTTAAGCTATGCTTTTAATGACTCTTATATCTTGGAAATCCAAGTGGGGGGTGCAGTAGGAACCTCTAATAAGAAGTCACCTATGTGAGTAAGAAGTGGGCCGCTTCTATGAGAATTGTAAGGCTGAATTCTCAGAGAGTACTCATGAAAACCAGGAGTGTTCAGGGCCAAAATGAACACAACAATGAGAACCTCAAAACAATGTTTGAACGATACTGTGTGAAATTCTATTGTCTTGGTTTACACTAAAGGTTGAACAGTTCAAGACATCATGTTCACTGGTTAACCAGTAAATCCGATAGTTCTCACTAGGGAAGGTTCAAGGCCATCGGCTACCTATCCCGATGCAGTGTCGTTCTAAAGAACTCTTTCTTGTGTCAGTGTTTCTTTGTATTAGTGTCCAGTCAATTTTCTATTCATGTGGGGGATTGTTGGAATTGGGTTTTAAACCCATTGTGAGAAGCAATTTTGAATCAATTTTCAAATGGGTTCTAAACCATATTTTGGTTAGGGCCAAATTGATTCATGTTCATCTATTGGAATAGATGATCATGGTATATTCACATGTCTAAAACAAATGGAAGGTGAATGAGAAAATTGAAGTTAAAGTTGGTGGATCAACTTGAAGGGAAGAGAGAATCCCACATAGAAAAATTAAAGCAAATGTTGTCTCCTTATAAGGCTTAGCCTTGAGCTAAGGGATGGGCCCCTTGGGGGTACCCATGTTTTGTAAGGAGGGAGGACCTAAGTTGACCCAAGGTCCACCACGCGCGCGCCGCCCCGCCCCGTCCCGGTCCGGTCCGTGGCTTGGGCTTGGGCCCATTAGGCTTTATTCTTTTTGGGACAAAAATATTTAAATAAATAAAGTTTATTTATTTATTTATTTTATTTTCCGGAAAGTTGTGACCTTTCCTGTGAAGAGTTGCACCCCCCAGTGGATACTGTGTATAAATACGAGTCAGTTTTACAAAAATTAACTAATCCCGAAATTATCTTCTGCAATTTTTCTTCTGTCTCGTTCCTGTGTCCGAAAGAGTTCTGTGCTTTTGTTTTGGTTCGCCTGGTCTGCAATTTGGAGTGCTCCTATTTCAGACGTATTGTCGTTGTATCCTGGGAGACTGTCGTCAAGAACCGTCAGCACCATTGCGGGACGAATAAGTCTTAAGGACAGTGAATCAAATTCACGCCTCGACCTTTTCCTTTACTGTTCTGCAATCTTCTTGTGAGTTGTTAAATAAACTATTATTTCTTTCCTTACGTTACTGCTGTTTTTGGAACCTTAACATATGACTGTTAGTATATTTTCGATATTGTTTTTCTGCACAAATATACACAAAGTATACGTAGAAATCAACAGGGGGTTTGGCTGGTGAAGGACGAGGGGAACCGTGGTAGAGGTAGGGCAGTAGGTGTAGTCGGTCAGATTACTTTGTAGTAGTCTGCCATTTTATCTTCTCGATTTTTTTAGGGAATTTTTTTTTTGTTGTTGGGGGAGGGGGGGGGGGGAAGGGATAGGAGGGTGGGGGTGGTGTAGCGTTGGGGGGAGGGGTAAATCGATCGAGTTCTTCGGTTGAAGCTGTCGAATGGTGGCTTGTGTAAGGAAAATAGTGGCTTTGACGACAAACGTTCCAGATTTTGCCGGATTTTGCAGCAATGGTGCTCTACCAATTCGCGTTAGGGATGGTGCCGCTTGTAAAGAACAGGAAGTGACTTTCAGTCCCCTCACTGTAGAGTGATCATCACTAGGCTTCCAAGTCTTAGACGTTGGGCTGAGGAGATAGTATCGGGCACAAGAGCTAGTTACCTTTTTGACTTTAGACATAGAGGTCTAGAATAGATTTGATTTGATTTAATATAATATTTGTATTAAAAAATATAGATCGTAATTTTTAGATTCATCAAACTTGATGTTACTTGTAATATTATAGAGTAAGATTATTCGGTCTTTTTGAAAAGTAGTTTAACTACTCTTGGAACTTAAAAGATGTAGCACTATAGTAAAGTAGCTTGTGTATTTTTATAACTTGATTCACATATTAATATCATTATTCTCTTGAATAACTTAAAAAATTCGTGGTACTAACACCCCTAACCTCCCCCCCCCCCCCCCAAACCTACGGTTATAACCCATAAACCTTTGTCTGTTTCTCAGTGACCCGCTCATACACAACATAAACAAAATACCAAAAAAAAAAAAAAAGAGATGGACTAAACACTACCAAACGACAAGGATGCAAAATTTTTTTTGTAGGGATAAGCTTAATTCAAAATTTTTTGTTCTTGAAGATAATAAAAATAGTTTCTACAAATTGTTGTTGACTCGTAAAAAAAATACTTACAAAGGTTACCTAACATCTTGTGACAGAGCAAAACAATTCTAAAGGCCTTGAAGAGTCCCCATATAATAGGGTTCTGTTCTTTAAATTGAATTTTAATTTTCAATTTTTGCTTGAAAATCAGCTTAAGAGCCAGATGGTCAAAGAAATAAACATGTTAACAAAAAATAAACGTAATTCAATTTTTTAGCTTGTTAAGATTACAATAATTCTTTCTCTACAAAAAGAAAAAAAGGAATAAGCAATAACTTTGTGATAGCATAAAACAATCATAAAAAGCCTTAGCTCATATATTAGAATTTTGTTCTTTATATCTAGCTTCATTTTGGATATTGTTTTCATCTTCTTTTCTGTACTTGTAAGCTTCCAATGGAACCCTAATGTTTACGATTTTAATTTGGTATTTTTTTTCTTTTGAAATTTTACGTTCTCATGTCTGAAGATTGGACACAAAAGAAAAGATTGGAAATAGAGTTATTGAGATTCTAATGCTTACAATTCTTATTTGCTTGATAATCAGATAAAGTTTTTGAATCTTGAATGTTAAGAAGGAGATTTTGATCCACAAAAGGAAACATTTGGTAAATAACTATTGCAATAACATATTAGGATTTTAGTTTCAAACAACCCAAAAATGAATATGATACGTAGAATGACAGGTTGGATTGTAAATTTACTTCTTGCAATATACTAAAGGAGGTGGAAAGTTCTTATAACTCCCGTAATTGACACTTATTTTTTTCCCTAAAATTTTTAAAAGAATTACACGTAAGATTTTTGTGGAGGGAAGCTTTCTGGCTCACTCTCACAACTCTTGCATTTGCTTAGAATGAATAACTATATACTAAAAAGATTTTAGTTAAAGTTAGACTCAATCTGTTATCTCCTAATCACGTTTACAATTTTCTTTTCTTCATTTTAATAAAATAAAAGGCTGAAGCAATTATTACAATCACGTTCCATTATAGAATGTTTAAGACAAAAACAAGGTGAAGAAAACATACTTTAGTGGCTAGGGTTTTTTAATATCCATTATTTCAGTCCCTTTTTTTCTTTTCTTTTTTCACCCCTACTTTGAAAAGTTTTAGTTAAGGTGACACACCTTCACAAGAAAATTGATTTTTCAAGTATATTTGTCTTAATTTCTTTATTTATTTGATAAAATTAGGGTCCAGTCATGTTCACATCCATTTCAGCTAATGCCACACTCAAGAAATTCCCTTCAATTTTCCTTTAGTTTTCTTCCTCATTTGTGCACTTTTCCCTCCCTCTCTCATTCATGGTTATTTCTAGGCTTATCCTTATTATTAAACTCAAAATCACTTGTCAAACATATGAACAAAATAAAAACCAAGTAACCATCCAAGCTATTGAAGTTGTCGCGATCTCCACTGACCAAATGACAATAACCCATTAAAATGAAATTCTAAGACCAACATTTGCCTCGCATTGTGAATAACTGGAGAATTGAATAAACTCAAAATTCCATCAAAAGCTAATCTATCCAAAATTCAGAGAAAAGAGAGCAAGAGAGAAAATAGGACTAAGAGGACTATTAAGGGCTTCAAAAATCTAGCGATGGTGTAGTAACAATTGTCCATGGAGACAATCATGAGAACCTGGTTAGCTTTGCCCTTGTTAGCGTGCTCGGGATGTAGGAGACTACTGATGTCTTTGTTCTTTTTTTTTTTTGCTTAAGTTCTCCACTCTTGACTTTCTTAGCAATAAGTCCCCTTCCGAAACTTTCGTTATTGGGTTAACCATACACTTCACATGTTTTTAGCGATTCATATAGTATCATCAAATGATACAAGTCTTAGATAAGAATCTACAATACACTAGAATTGTCTTGTTGACGATCCTTTACTTGGCTCAACATCGTTTGTTCTGTTCCATGGCCAGACCTACTGCTCCAAGAGCACTCATCCATAAATCGGTTTCTTAATTCTTTACGACGTTGAGATGATAAAATCTTTATCTTTCTTTTTCTTATGATGATTAAATGTATATGTTTTGTTCATCTTGATTGGTGGGAGGCAGACATTATCATGTTTAATCTAATATCTCAAAAGTTCCTTATGATTGTTCTTGTGGCAATGATGAAATTTTGACCCTGGGGATTCCATGGATTGGAAGGGCCTACCGTGTCATAGGTACGACGAGCACTTTTCCTGGCTGGTGTGCTAGACTTTAGTTGTATATTCTCACGATAGACTCTTTTCATGTTATCATCTTATGGAAAACTAGATAAGAGTCTCGTTCTTCCAGTTGTCAGTGCACTTTAGGAACTTAGGATGGAATAGATTCGCGTAAGCGTTCAGGTTTACTCCTTATTTGATTTGATTCCTTGTTACTTGTAGTATAATCTATCAAGGAAGAGGCTAACTAGTTCTGCCTACTTGTGCAATCAGCCGCTAGTCGTACAAAGTATAGGCTAAAAGGCTTCGTTTGACAATTTTTTTTTTTTGGTTTTCAGTTTTTAAAGAGCAGCTTAATTTTTTTTTTTATAAAAACAAGTGGGTGTTTGATAACCCCCTTTTTTTTTAGGTTTTTTTTTTTGGTGTTTGGTAACCCTTTTTATTTTGACTTTTTTTTTTTGGTGGTTTGCGGTGGTGGTGGTGGGGCGTAGCGGTGGTCGACGGTGGTGGTGGTGGTGGCCGACGGCCGGAGGTGGCTGCCGGCAGTCACCGGCGGTGGTGGCCGGCTGCCGGCAGTCTCCGGCGGTGGCTGCCGGCAGTCACCGGCGGTGGTGGCCGGCGGCCGGAGGTGGCTGCCGGCCGTCTCCGGCGGTGGTCGCCGGCGGCCGGAGGTGGCTGCCGGCGGCCGGAGGTGGCTGCCGTGGTCGCCGGCGGCCGGAGGTGGTTGTCGGCAGTCTCCGGCGGTGGTCGCCTGAGGTGGCTGCCGGCGGCCGGCAGTCTCCGGCGGTGGTCGCCTGAGGTGGCTGCCGGTGGTGGGAGGGTGGTGGTGGTGGTCGAAAAAAAAAAACCAGTTTTTGGAGTTTTTTTTTTACTCTGCAGTTTAAAAACTGGTTTTTTAAATTGAAAAAAAAATGGTTACCAAACGCTCCTTTTTTTTCAGTTTTTAAAACTGAAAAAAAAAGAGTGTCAAACGGGGCCTAAGACTCTGAGGGTCCGATTGGCAAACAGAATTGGAATTAAAATTGAGAATTATAATTCAATTCCAATTCCCCTAGAATTGGAATTGACTTGGAATTGAATAGAATTTGTAATTCCATTGATTGGTTAGTACAAAAAACTAAATTAAGAATTGAAATTGCTAAAGTAAAAAAAACAAGAGATAAATATCAAAACGGAAGTTTCATATTTTTCTTACTAAATATTACCGAACAACGCTCCCCCAGTTGCCCCGCCCTGCCCCAGTCTAGAGAACAAAAGAAAAGAGAAAGAAAAAAAATTACATATAAGATGACTTAAGTACATAATGAAATTGTGCACTTAAGTATAAATGACTTAAGCACAAAAGATTGAATTAAGAATTGAAATTGTTAAAGTCAAAAAATAAAAGATAAATATGCAAAACATAAGTTTTAAGTTTTTCTTATCAAATCATACTCCACGGAACCCCACCCAACAAGAGCCACCCAACAAGAGCAAAAGAAAAGGAAAGAAAATACACATACTATGACCACATATAAAAAGAAAAAATGAGTCCACTAAAATAAATGCACATATAACGACCAAGTATAAAATAAAAAAATGAGCTCATATTTTTTGTTCGTCAAAGATAATATCAGTCAATATTACCACATACCCAGCTCAAAAACATTCAACCAACAACCACCATAAATACACCATAACTCCTCAGAATGCACTACATATTACGTCGTTTCAATAAAAAATGGCTCCTAAAGAAAGAATATTTCTAATAAACAGTAGTAAGATATGATGAGATATACAATAATAACAAAATAGCTGCTAAAGAAATAACAGTTCATATAAGTAATTAGCTATTATATCAAACTCCTCGTCCACGCGTAGCTTGATACGCAGCGAACATGCCCTTTGCTAAATTTTCTCTAAATGTTGTCCATTCAAGCATAAGCTGGATAGATTTTATCACTTCCTCATTGCTCATGTCATCGGAATTTGAGCAGTTGCTAATTCTGCATCAACCTCAACTAATAATCTTGTTTCTTGTTCAATTTGCTCCTCTCGTATGAAATTGTGCAAAATGCAACATGCATTGACTATTCGAACCTAAATACAAACAAATGACAAAAGAAATCAGCATAGCTAAATTATATTGAGAAGCATCATTATAGTGAGTCATGTACCATCTTATTTCAACTTCTTTTACAGAGAACACCAAATTCTCTATATATTAAGCAGTTTCAACTTTCAAGAGAAATAAAAACAAAAGATGTACCCTCCACAGCCGCTGCCACACTTGCAGCCAGAACCGCAGTCACAGTTTCCTCCGCAGCAAGACATTTTCAAGCAAGAGAATGTATGGGAGAAGACTATAGTAGATATTGTATTCAAAAGAGTACTCGGGCTTGAGTTCTTTGATGAAGCCTGAGCTCAATTTATAGTGCAGCAGAGGAGAGGGGAGGTGGACTATCCACCCTACACGTGTATGGATCTCTCCTCCTCTCTTTAACTCTCCATGTCGCCAATCAAATAAGCTCATAGCAAGAATATCATAGACAAGCAAAGAGCATCATCTCACTCATCATATAGTGCCATAACTTTGAGTATACATAAACCGATTGACTCATTTTGTCATTGGTCTAGCTATCAAATCTCAGTAATGTAAAATATTCAAAGAGCTAACACATACATGACAAAATGAACACATCCATGACAAACTCAAAGTTTAGGCCCTTCTTTTAGACATATACTGACTCAACTAGTTATATAGAAGCAGTCAATGACTCGTGTTCGATCACTTGTATGATGAAGCCACTAGTTATAGGACATCCATAGTTACCATGTCCGTAATTATCAAAAATCTGCATTGTCCAATATGTCGTAGTTCGGTCTAAGCCAAAGCTAATGACTCTATGTGAGCAGGAAACTAAACCCTCAGCAAGCAACACCTCCACAAGTAAAAAATGTACCAATGATGCTACCCAACCTGACAGTCACGGGCATAGCGCTCTACACAGCGCTTCTATTGACATAGCCAAAGTCAATATTTCAGCATAGCGGATTCCCTTTGTTGGAACAAGTAAAAGAGCATGCCCTTATAGCTAAGAGTTATTTTGATTCCCCCCAGCAAAACAGGCTCCAAGCAACTTACTCCAAGAAAAAAACCAACATTTACCAACGATTTTGAAATATTTTTGGGGTGATACATATGTAATCTTCACATTGACCTTCCAAATTTCAAAGATCAAGCCTGGTTCTAGGTTGAAAGCCTGTAGGTGAGGTCTCTAAATGTTCTCAAAAGCAATTAAGACTTAGAGAATACTCGAACATTTCCAGATAAGCAAACCAACATTCTTCACCTGGACATTCAAGTGCACTGTTATGATACTCAATAGGAAATCCTCACCTATGAACCCAGGAAGACACCACTACAACCAAAGTCAGTAAGATACATTCCAAAGATAACTACGACTAGCATAAATTCAATGTGAACAGTTGTTGATAGCCAGCACCTTGCTCGTGTGAACTCAGTAGCTTAGTTTCAACTAATCACGCAACTGGAAGATAAACAAACCAAAACAAGCTCGAAGAACCTTTGATCCCTCTATCTAGAATTTAGTAACTTTCAGAATCCTTTTAAAACTCACATTGATTTTTCTAAAAAGTATTCAATTCTAATTAAATGTTAGCAAACTAAATTAGCAGTAAATTCAAGTCTCCAGCCTCTGTAGATTCAGTTATACTCGAGGATGCTCAACTAGACCTTGTCTACTACTTGGACTCACTATGTAATCCTATCCTACTATTCTGATTTGTTTAGGGCCTAAATCGAGCCCGCATGCGATCACACTACCTGCTCCTGCCACACTACCATCTATGACCCAAAACTCAAAATCAAGATCAATAACGAATTAAGATTCAAAATACATAGATACATACCACAACAAAGATCACGACACCAAAATCGCCGTCCCCACTGTAAAAAAAAAGTAGATCGTTGCCGGCGTCGCTGCCGTCAAAGCAGCAGATCTTGTCGCTGTCGCCGTCAAATAAGTGGAGCATAGCCACCACCGTATGCATAGTAAATTTCAGCTTCCATGGCGAGGTAGAATCAAGAGAGAAGGAAGAGAAGAACTGCCATGGTGAGGCTGCATCAGAAGAGGAAGGAAGAGTGTCGGGCAGAGGCTACGAGTGGAGTGAGAGAAACAGTGAGAAAATTATGGGCTGGAATTGCAAATTTGAGGTTGGATCTTAAGAATTGGACTGTGGGCTTTAAAGTATGTTTTTAATTTTATGGAATTGGGTATGAATTGTAATTCCAATTCCAAATAAGTCATCCAATCAACCGAATTATAATTCATAAGGTCTAATTCTGAAATTTACTTCAATTTCAAGGCTAATTCCGTGATCCAATCGGACCCCGAGGGATTTATGAAATTCTAAAATTTCAAAGTGTCGTCACTGACATGATATTTTAAGACCCCCGAGGCACGGTGAAGTTATCCACGAGTGTTTTCATCTTCTCTTTTTAACCAAAGAAAGGAAATTACATGCACTTCAGAGGATAGGTCCAGTAGCTACCTCGCTCGTGTAAGGTGCATACATTTAGTCAACAAAAGGCAGAGCCAGGAATATGGAATTTTTTCATGATAGCTGAGGATGATGTTCAAGTCGAGTGTGGTGTTGTACTGATTCGCTTCCCTAGAGTAAGGTTTAACTTAGTGTGTCTAATAGGAATATACTTGGTACATAAGCCCTTAAAAAAGGATGTCGTAGGGAACCGAGGGATTGATACTCTATATGATGGACAGCGGCCGGTACCCCTTGTGGTGTAACTTGAATAGGGTGCGATCATATATATTGGGTGATTATCTGCTATTGATATGTGCTTGTCCAAACTCCTCACAAGAGTAATATGAGGCGCGTCAACACTGTTACGTGGTAGGTACTATATGAGCCATACTTGGTCCAGAGTGTGTGAGCTGTAGTGACCATGACAAACACGTCGGGCTTCATAGACAGAGGTGTCGGGACTCCGTGAACCAAGGGCCCGGTTGATTAAGGAATAGGTGGTCTACTTAGTGGGATCTAAGTGGTGCTTACAACTGAATCGAGAGCCTATAGATAGAACTTGAGTGATTGCAAAGTTGGCCTGAAGTTAAAAGTTGATTACAAGAAAAATGTATATCTATGAGGTGCAAGAGTATTTCCCACACTCTGAGCAGTAACAGACTCTATGTATCTTTTGTGGTAGCGATGACCATTGCATAGGCATCTTGGAGGCTAACGATTGTAAGTTGCAAAAGCTCATCAGCAGTTTAGGCTAGAACATTAGCGCTGGGGGCGTGACCTTGTTTTGCTCCGGTGAGGTGCCGTGTAACACTGGAGGCATCTTGCTCCTTTGAGTGTTGGTCTTCCAGGATCGGTTAGTTGACCCTTGGCTGTCTGTCTTGGCCCTAACCCCCAACCTTGCATTATAGAGGCACGACAGAATGTGGATCTCAGATGAAGAGTCAGTTATACCACGACGCATACCTCTAAGTGGGTCACCAAATTAATACCAAGAAATGATTTTGTAGTACACGTGAAGGTGAAACACCAGGACGACAGTCAGTGTCTAATGCAAATGTCAAATGTCAATGTATTCACCTGAATTTATAAGCTCTGGGATTTTTGAATGAGAATAGAAATGTTAGGTTGTTCTAAGTTTCGTGCAAATGAGTTCTCAAGTCTTTTAGAGTGACAGATTATGCTCACAAAGCGTGAAAGCTCGTCGGAGGTTTGCCACCCATATGCCGGTTTCCAAAGTGTCGTCATACTCACTTGATCTGTCGCACACATCTTCATCTCCACTTGGAGTTCTAACGTGCACAACGTTGGTGCGGTAAAGTAAGCCCTCTGTCCAACCACATGCCCTATATATTTTCTTGATCTCATGAAAGTGGCAAGAGACATAAAAAACCTGATAGTAGTGGGAAAACCGCGACCGAAATGCCAAAAAGACTTTAGTGTGATTCTATATGAAACCTCTTCCCATCTTAATGACTTGGAGATCATCATATTTGGAGGTGTCGGTGAGCATCGGTAATGCGACTATGAATGCACCACTATCGAGATTATCCTAGTGTTATGTAGTCACCCACTATGAAGGTAGTCTCCCGGAAGAAAGCCTACCCCTCCGCGTTTTGAAGCACTTGGAACTCTCTGAGATAGTGTTTGACGAAGGAGCGGCATAGCCTAGGAATCTTGCACATCACAAAGCATAAGTCAGACCATTTTGAAGACCAAGAAGAAGCACACATTGTCTGCTGAAGAGAACAACTGTTACGCTCAGTGGACGAATGCGGTGTCAGGACCCCGTGATGGTGTGACACAAGGTTCGCCAAACTGATGTGTTGTCGCCTGTTGGCGAATGACACAAATGCACGATGGACGAGTGTCACAGTGCATGGGTGTGATGATGCATGGATGCAAATTAAGGGCACGATAGTCGTGGGGTGTCCATGTGAGTAAGTATCCAAGGACATGGGCAATGCAAAGTAGGGTCAAGGACACGCACAAAAAGTGGAAAGACACCCTTGGATAAGGAGGGAGTAACTCCAGGAGGTCCCCTTGGCGGCACGAGCCCTATGCATATAGACTTGCTAGGTGACCTGCCAGGACGACACCTTTGGTCGAGCAACCTTTCAGAGCGCACACCCTTCGGCAGGGTGACCCTCTTGGCTTAGTCCTTTGACTTTTTTTATTGCAATTGCATGCACTTGAGGTAGGTGGTGCTCTCAGTTTCAAAATGGTTGACTTTGTTGACCAGGTCAACTGTAGCACGTAGTGACAAGTCATCAAAAATGGATCACGAACACGGCCACATGTGCGTAGCCAAAATTGCAAGCAACCAACAAATAAATCCACAGCTACAGGTGACGAAAGTCTATGGATGCCAAGGCGCCTGTCAATTTCATAGAAAATCTGCCTATCGAATCCACTTTTTTATTTATAAGACCTCAACCCATGAGAGTTGGCTCCCTGAGCTAACTGCTGTAAAAGCTAGAAATTCATATAGCTAATGATTGAAAGAAAAAAAAAATTCCTTAATATGTGTTTTATGATTGAGCTTGCCCACTCCAAAAATTAGTGAAAAACATCAAACCTTATTATCTCCAGACTCTTTTTTTTTAAGAGTAGAGTAACCATTAATTTCCTACGATGTTATTTCTAAGGTTTAATTTTGCTTAATCATGTTTTCATCATCCTGCACGCATTAAACTTTAACATCGGTGATAAATGCCCGTTTCATGATTCATGTTTGTCAAAGACGCGCACACAATAATGAGGTAGTAAGGTTTAAATCGTTTGACTCGATTCAAGACGGGGTAGGAAGAAACTGTAACTAAAAACTTCATATATCACTTAACTTCTTTGTTTGGTTAGCAAATTCGTTGCATTCCTTTTCATATTTCTGAATTTGTTGAAAAGATTCCATTTTGAAAATTATATAATAACACAAATTTATTTTCTGGTTAGAAATTTTGGGTTTGACATTCAAATTAAGTTGTTTTTTTATTACCAAATGCAAATTACCACATATCCATCTATGCACAAACCCACACTCCCCTTTGTTTCCCTTTTATCCACAAACTCCCACATACAAAACTCCTACCTCTTTACTTACCATCTGCATGCAACCCCCGACCCTAACCCCCGCTTGCCTCGTCACAACTCCACACACAAAAATTCTCCTTTCCCCTTTCTTGTTTTTTTCTCTCACTATCTTCGCATAACCCCCCTCCAAATACAACAAAATTCCAAATGTGGCGAAGTTGTCATGTTCTCCTTAGTTGGGCCTGGTATTTTTCCAGCACACGTGGCTAGAAATATTAGATTATCTCATTCAGGATTTCTATCCAAGGAGAATTTTACTCTTTCTTTGATTGAAAATTTATTAGACAAAATAGGAATATATATATATATATATATATATATATATATATATATATATATATATATATGCTAAAAAAGTTTCCGTCAATAAATTGCAGGAGTGGAAAATTTTCTTTTCTTTGTATAGAAGTTTTTCTAATTAAAATGCATTGGAACCTTAGATGCTTAAAAATTGCCCATGTGAAATAAAGCAATTACGCTTCAAATGTAATTAACGTCCGATTTATGTTACACTTCCCAAAACTCATATTTTTAGTTTTATACTAGTGCAAATATATGTTTTGTTGTGCTTCATTTGAGGAATTATAAAGCTTGTTGAGGACGCGTGGCACAAAATATCATCAACTAATTTAATGCCACATTAAAGATTTTGAAACCTCTTATATGTTGTTTGAATACCACTTTACCTACATTTAGATGGGATGAATTCCAAAAAAAATACATGCATAAAGTTGGTAATAGTGGTTGAACTTGGTGGTTTTTAAAACGGGTTTGTGTTGACAAAGCCGTGGTTTTTAGATTTCGTTTTCGAAAAAATAAAAACCAAAACTTGTTGTGGCCTTTGGTAAAGCAGTCTTTGTTTTGAGTTTTCTTTCCTCATTCTTTTTTTCCATTTTTCCTAATAATGTTATCTTCTTCTCTAACAAAACCCTCCAGCCACGTCCACCGCATCAACCACCGCATCAACACTACCACCAAACTCGCAGCAGTAGCACCCCCCCTTCAATCAAATCACACCCCCACATCACCCCATATCAAACTAAATCATAACACAACCACCACATTGAGTGTGATTAGCAAAAATTGCGGGCATGGTAGAGGTGATGACGGCGACTGCAATGTCTAATTTGACTGACAACGGTTGGGCAGAACAGATCTACAATGATGTTTGTCAGGTGGAGCAGATCTACGATGGTGGGTAGATCTGAGACGATGCAATGGCGACGCGGGGTAGGATTGTGAGTGGCAATGACGGTGGGATGGCGTTGCTGGTCTCGATGGTGGCCGTGGGTGTGTGCGGTCAGCGGTGCTGGGTTGTGGCATTGGCGATAGTAGTGGAACGTTGGCAATGGTTATGGTGTCAAGGGCAGTGGCCGGCAGTGGCCAGCAGTGGTGTGTAATGGTGAAAATGGTAGTGGTCGTGGGTCATGGTGATGGCTGCAGGTCTGGTGGTCGTGGTGGTGCTCTATGTGTGATGGGGGTTTTGTTGTAATGATGTTTAATTTTTTTTTGCTTCTAACAAAGTTTGAAGATTAGATCTCAAAATAAAAATCAAAACTGAAAACCCAAAACTCCAAAATAGAGTTTTCAAAAATAGTCCCGTCTTAAAAAATGATTTTCAAAACTGAAGGAGAAAAAATAAAAACAAAAAAAATTTGTTCAGTGCTACCATAATTTGAGAACGGTAAGCAATTCAAACAATGAAAGTCTTAGGCTTCGTTTGACAAAATTTTTTTTTTGGTTTTCAGTTTTTAAAGAGCAGTTTTTAAAGAGCAGCTTAATTTTTTTTTTTATAAAAACAAGTGAGTGTTTGATAACCCCTTTTTTTTTTTGAGGTTTTTTTTTTGGTGTTTGGTAA